>QODF01000058.1:2967492-2992495 GCA_024372805.1 Oostethus manadensis | reverse complement strand
GACCTGGAAAAGGCATTCGACCGTGTCCCTCGTGGTGTCCTGTGGGGGGTGCTCCGGGAGTACGGGATTGATGGTCCGCTTCTACGTGCCATTCGGTCCTTGTACAATCGAAGCAGGAGCCTGGTTCGCATTGCCAGCAGTAAGTCGAGCTTGTTTCCGGTGAACGTTGGCCTCCGCCAAGGCTGCCCTTTGTCACCGATTCTGTTCATAATCTTCATGGACAGAATTTCTAGGCGCAGTCAAGGTGTTGAGGGAGTCCAGCTTGGTGACCTTAGGATCTCGTCTCTGCTATTTGCAGACGATGTGGTCCTTATGGCCTCATCAGGCTGTGACCTTCAGCGTTTACTGGAGCGGTTTGCAGCTGAGTGTGAAGCTTCTGGGATGAGACTCAGCACCTCCAAATCCGAGGCCATGGTTCTCAGTCGGAAACGGGTGGACTGTACCCTCCGGGTTGGGAGTGAGGTCTTGCCTCAGGTGGAGGAGTTCAAGTATCTCGGGTTCTTGTTCACGAGTGAGGGAAGGTTGGAGCGTGAGATCGACAGACGGATCGGTGCAGCATCTGCAGTAATGCGGTCGCTGTACCGGACCGTCGTGGTGAAGAGAGAGCTGAGCCGGAAGGCAAAGCTCTCTGTTTACCGATCGATCTACGTTCCCACCCTCACCTATGGTCATGAGTTATGGGTCATGACCGAAAGAATGAGATCGCGGATACAAGCGGCGGAAATGAGTTTCCTTCGTAGGGTGGCTGGACTCACCCTAAGAGATAGGGTGAGGAGCTCGGCCATCCGGGAGGAGCTCAGAGTAGAGCGGCTGCTCCTTCACATCGAGAGGAGCCAGTTGAGGTGGCTCGGGCATCTAGTCCGGATGCCTCCCGGGCGCCTCCATGGTGAGGTGTTTCGGGCATGCCCAGTCGGGAGAAGGCCCCCGGGAAGACCTAGGACACGCTGGAGGGACTATGTCTGACAGCTGGCCTGGGAACGCCTTGGTGGACCCGGATAAGCGGTGGAAAATGGATGGATGGATTACTATCCATTTTACAAAATATTGCTAAAAAAAATTGACGGATTTTGTAACATTATTGTTGCATTTTAAATCATTTTTTTAAAAACACACAAGTATTTTCTAAAATACTGCTAATAAAATGACGGATTTTGTAACAGTATTGGCCTTTTTCTAAAATAAACAGCCCTTTTCCAAAAAACTACTATTTGAGTATATGATTTTTTGTTTGTAGTATTTTTTTTGACCCCTTGACGGCGAAACGAGCTATAAAAATGAGTGGTCCTTTCTGAAAGCGAAAGCACGATCCAAGTGGCGTCCTTGTACGAGCAGAGAAGTCGTCCAGGCCGCTCAGCGTGTCATTTAAGACAGATTGTGAAGCTGCTGAGTCGCCGCGTCGCCTCTCAGGCCAGGTTGCCAAACAAACGAGGACGGAGCGCCGAGCCCAGCGTCGTTTTACGGTGTCAAATGTCTCCCGGGGCACGCAACTTCGGTGTAGGGAAAAAAAGGAGCAGACGCTTCACTCCTGCAAAAGTACAATTTCCTACTCTAATGAGAATTTTGACCCGAACACTAAGAACCCCCTCAAAGCATCAACTTAACTCTCAATGTGCCTTTTTAATTTTTTTACAATGAAGCACTTGAAGGGGCTGGGAAAGCTCGGTGGACATCCACTCCATTATTGTCTGCATGTGCCGCCGCCATTGTGAGCCACCGTGCCCGCCAGTTCTCACCAGCTAATGGCTTCAACAGAAGCAGCGCCACTTGGAATGAAGAATAGCGTTTCCGGCCCAGTCGCTGACATCAGAAGTGATAAAACATGTGTCATGGGGATTTTTTTGGGTTCTTTTCAGATTCTGACCCGACAGGCTGCGGCCTGCTGTATACACGGTGGAACCTCCTAAATCAAACACCTCCTGTGGTTGTAGCAGAACCTTCATAATAACGTTTCTTTGCCTGTTAGCAATGCTAATTCTTCTGGTTTTTGCAATTACTCTCTCTGTTTGCATAGCACACCTGTAAAAGTGTACAGGTGAATACCTTAGAACACATAGATACAGTAGTGTTCAAAATAATAGCAGTCCAATGTGACTAACCAAGTACTGCTATTAGTATTTTTGTATTGCTACATGAAAAAGTTACCAGTAGGTGCAGTAGATTCTCAGAAAACAAAAAAGACCCAGCATTCTTGATATGCACGCTCTTAAAATGTATCAAAGAATAACCAGAAGAGGAAAGGCTCAGCCAATGATCAGCTACAGGATGATCAAAGACAGTCTGGAGTTACCTGTAAGTACTGTGACAGTTAGAAGACGTCTGTGTGAAGTTAATTTATTTACAAGAATCCCCCGCAAATTCCCTCTGTTTAAAAAAAAAAGCATGTGCGGAAGATGTTACAATTTGCCAAAGAACACATCAACTGGCCTAAAGAGAAATGGGGAAACATTTTGTGGAATGATTTGGGTCCAAGGGCCGAAGACAGTTTGTGAGACGACTCCCAAACTCTAAATTCAAGCCACAGTACACAGTGAAGACAGTGAAGCATCATGATATGGGAATGTTTCTCCTACTATGGTGTTGGACTATTTATCCCATCGCAGAGATCATGGATCAATTTTCATATGTCAGAATACTTGAAGGCATTGTTCCCTTATGCTGAAGAGGACATGCCCTTGAAATGGCTGTTTCAACAAGACAACGAAACCAAACACACTAGTAAACCAGCAACATATTATGGATTTATTATTTATAAAAAATGTATTATTATTTATTAACTATTATGGATAGTAATATTTCCGAAAATAAATATTTGGTTTAAAAAAAAAGTCGATAATGTTACACAATCATTACATTTTTTTAGCAATATTTTAGAAAATAGATATTTGTTTTTTTTAAGAATGAAAAACGCCAATAATGTAAAAAAATTCTTCAAATTTTTAAACAATATTTTAGAAAATACTTGGGTTTTTTTAAGAAAGAAAAAAGCCAATAAAGTTATAAAATCAGTAAATGTCTTTTAGTAATAAATAAATATTTGGTTTAAAAAAAAACGCCAATAATGTTACAAAATCAGTCAATTTTTTCCAATATTTCTGATAATTTATTTATTTTTTTTTAGAAAAGAAAAAGCCAATAATATTACAAAATCCATCAATTGCTTTTGCAATTTTTTAGAAAAGAGTATTATATATATTAATTTATATATATATATAAATATATATATAATATTTTACTTAGTAATGGTTTCTTTTTAAAGTTGTGTTTTTTTTCCAAAATAGGTACTTTTTTTTTATGTGTAGGCCTAAGAGGGATGAAAAATGTCCAATTTTTTGGACAGAAAACCCTCCCAATTTCATTTAAAAAAATAATTTAAAAAAACTGGAAAATGGGTATTTTTAGAAAAAGTCACAAAAACAGTCCAATTTTTGGTGACAGAAAAAAATGTACAAGAAAAAGTTGTATTTTTATTTAGAAAATATGTTTGTTTATTTCAAAGAAAAAAAGCCAATAAAGGTCGAGAGGGGCGGGCTTTCAAAGTGGAATAGGTGTTTCCCATTACGTGCATTAAAGAGCTGCCTCTTTTTTGCTACTTTTGTATCTTTAGAACGCAGAGAAAAAAGAAAGAGGTGTGTTTATGTCTCACATAAGGATTGTGGATGATGCCTTTTTCAGACGACGTACTGCCAAAATGATTTTGCTAGCTACGCTAGTGTGCTAACTAACTACGCCGTATTTCAGGAACACCCATGCAAAAAAGCACTTTTGCTGTGCATGCACCTTTCCATGTGTTTGTGGTGTTTGACTTTGACAGACTTTCCGTGGGCCAAAAGTCCCAGTGATGGAGTGTTTTCTCTGGAAGGAGCGCAGGTACAATCAAGCTAATTCAATTTATTAGACGGACTCTCTGGGGATGTGCGTGTACGGTGTTGCTGATAGCGTCATGCCATTTCCTCTCCTGGCCCGTTAGAACGTTCCTTTTTGTGTTTTCTATGTTTTGTCACCAGAGCATGCTTTTTAAGGTGGGAGACACATTGTTCTAGTTTGGATTGGAGCAAGAGAACAGAGCTTGGCAGGCAACAGTGTCTTTGTTGCTGCTTATAATGTCATTTAATATGCAAGCGGAACATTTCAACAATGGAGTCCTGTCAAGGACTTAATCTAAAGTGGTATTTGATGGTATCGTGGCGACACTAAAAGATCTTCGCCGCATCAGGATGTTTAATTCAATTTCACTTGAACATGACTGACATAGCACGAGCAACTGTACTGTGTACTGCATTTTTCTTTTATAACTTTCTTATTTTTACTTTATTCCCATAATATTATACATTTTCCCCAACCTAATTCTTCAAAAACCACAACTTCTTTTTGTTTCTCTTCATACTAAAATTTAATTTTTTTTATATTTCAGCTCTAATCTACTAAAAGTACTTATTTTTCCTCTTTGTTAAATTTTGCAAATATTTCCACTTTTTTCATAATAAAGTTTTGTAAATTTTCTGCTCTTGATATTACAACCTTACTCCCATAGTATTTTGACTTCAAAATATTATAATAATATATAATAATATATTATAACATAATTTCCAATTAAATAATTAACCTATCCATCCATTTTCTATACCACTTATCCTCATTAGGGTCGCGGGTATGCTGAAGCCTATCCCAGCTGACTTTGTCCATTCACACTCTAATTTAGGAAATTTTACACTCAATTTAATTCACAATTTAGAGTCGGCAGTGAACCTAACATGCATGTTTTTGGAATGTTGGAGGAAACTGGAGAACCGGGCAGAAAACCCACGCATGCATGGGGAGAACATCGAAACTCCACACAGAGAGATTCGAACACGGAGATTCGAACACAGGTCTTCCAGATCTCTTGACTGTGTGGCCAACGTGCTAGCCACTCGACCACCGTGCGGCCCCTCTAATCCAGTAAAAGAACATTATTTGTTTTTATCGTTAGCATACTATGTTTTTTTTAAACTTTATTTTCACCAAATGACAGCTCTGTTTTTACACATTTCTTCTGTTTTTTCCAACTATTTCACATTTTGTTTTGTAATTGTTTTCTCAGAATAATGACAGTATTGCCTTAATTTGTGTTTATTCCCATAACATTATAATCTCATTTTGCCACAATTACAACTGTATTTGTTTTTTTGTTTGTTTCTCTGAATATTAAAAAAAAACAATTATTTTCTTTAACCTTTGTACTTTATGCTACTAAAACGACCTGACATTCCGATGTTTTTCTCGTAAAATGACGACTTTTCCTGTAATTTTTTTGACTTCATTCTTGTAAAATACTGCTGTTTTTTCCACTTTAAGTTTTGTTGTTGTCTTGTGCGTTGAGAATGTGCTGGGGGCCAAAAAAAAACAGCCTTGAGAGCTTTGCTCAAACTTACTGGACACAAAATGGAATTTGAGACGTTCCAAGCCGGATTTTCCTCGGAAAAAGCTAAGCTACGGTTTCTGTGGGTTCGGTTTTGAAAACCGTGCTATGGGTTCAAACGGTTGTTGGCTAATTTGCTGCTGTGGGTTGTAGCCTGGATGCACCTGCTTGTGTTTGCAAAATAGTGACTCATCGCAAATTTGCGTCGCCGTCCCTGACGGGATGGGCGTGCCGCCTGCACACTTCTACAAGCGTGTTGAGACCCAAATATATGTCTCCTTTGATCTTTCAACGCCTCCTACGACGAGGCGATATCAAATGGATGCCCCGGCTAGTGTTGATAGTTTCTACTAATGAAAAAAAGATATGTATATATAAATACTCCACAGGTGAATCCAGTAAGCGTGACGCCAGTCTAACATGTTGTCGTCTTTCCTGTGTCTGTCCACACGCAGCATGCTAGCCAAGCTAACTAGCTTTAGCGCTTGACAAAAGGTTTAAAATGTTTGCGTGTGCTTGCTGTCTGCTCACTTTGTCGCACATTCACTGTGGAAAAAGCAAATTTGGAGAAGCTGAAACCGAGTTTCTCAGACGCGAGCCCATTCAGAGAAGCTAACCTTGTGCTATGCTAAGCTAATTGCTAACGTGAATGAGATGCGATATAGATATAAAGGTGATACTCCGCTTTGATTGATTGACGCTGTCAGAGAGGTATTCATTTAACAATACGTGACATTACTGGGGTTGGGGACCTGTTCGGCATCGTTTTTTAGTAACATGTTTTTTTTCAAAAATATATGAATGAATAAATCATGCCAATTTATTGTTGAATACAGACCAATATTAGTTGTCATGAATTGTAATATTATGCCATAATATTATAACTTTTCCCCAACACAAAATATTTTATTTTGTTTGTTTTTCCATATTATGGCTTTAAAAAAATTACATTAAAATTGTGGCTTTTTTGTTGGTAGAATACAACCTGTTTCTCCTAATATTTTGACTTTATTTTTGTGAAATTTATTTTTTTCCAATTCCGTTTTTTTTTTAAATTTTCCATCTATTTCTTCCCTCTTGTTTTTCTCCCCTGGTATTTATGATTTTATTACCACAATATTTTGACTTTTTGTAACAACGTAACGTTTCCACTCAGCTTTCTAAAAGTTTATTTGTTGTTATTATTATGTTTATCATATTTGTCAAGTTACTTTTCCTTTTATATTTTGAATTCATTCTTGTAAAATGACCGCAAATTTTTCCAATTTTGTCTTTTTGTTTTTAGTTTCTTTTTGTGACTAAATTACATTTTTAGAATGCGCCAATACAAATTGGGCCGCACTTTGGCCACCTGTCTTCTTTTTTTCTACTGCTATATTGGGTAATAGGAGTGTAACTGTCACTATAGGGGTGTTATTTCAAGTCTAGAGGGCTTTCACAATAAAATATTCCATTTAGAAATAAGGAGTCTGGTCTGAAAGCGATAAATATCCTGCTCAACTTGCACATCACAAAGTGCTGTGATATTATATACTGTGATTTATTAAAAATTCATTCATTCATTTTCTATGCCGCTTATCCTCATTAAGTTTGCAGGTATGCTGGAGCCTATCCCAGCTGACTTTGGGCAGGAGGCGGGTTACACCCTGGATTGGTCCCCAGTCAATTGCAGGGCACATATAGACAAACAAACATTCACACTAACATTAATACGTACGGACAATTTAGAGTCGCCAATTAAGCTAACATGCATGTTTTTGGAATGTGGGAGGAAACCGGAGTACCCGGAGAAAACCCACGCACACACGGGGAAAACATGCAAACTCCACACAGACATGCCCAACGGAACAGGTTCAGGTTCGAACCCTGAACCTCCTGACTGTGAGACCAACATCCTACCCATTCAGCGACCGTGCGGCTTTTATTGATATTTTGGGACAAAATAATAAAAAATCATAATTTCTCTTGGAGATTATTAAAGTATCTTTCTATCCATCTACAGTATCTTTCCAAATTATTCGTTGAAGCACCGGAACTGTTTCAAAAGTACAGATTTGGTACCGGTACCGGGTAACACAAACAATAGGTAATCCAATTTCTCAGTGGTATATTTTATTTAGTATCTTTTTTTCATTCAGTTGATGGTGTTTGCCATCTTCATCCATCCATCCATTTTCTATCCCACTTATCCTGGGATAGTCGTGGGCGTCTTAAAACAATGCATTGCAATCCTTTAATCGAATTCTTAAGTCTAATGTAAAAAAGTAGTTTCCCATAGAAGGAGGTTCCACAAAGAGGTCACAGCGAGTGGACAGAGGGCAGCTTTTTCACTCGCCACCGTTGGTGATTTAGAGCGTCTGCATGGCAACTTTTTGATTCACTACCCGGGTCGCACTCCCATCCATCCATCCGTGGCCTGGCTGGGACGTGGCGGCCTTTTAACAGGGGACCAGTTTACCATGGCACCGCTCATTCTTGGCCATTGTTTGGGTCGCCCTAATGACAGATTGAGCCACAATGGACGTCAGAGCGGACCCCGTGTGCCAACGTCAAGTTCACGAGGCGAGCAATGGCTTGCCAATGACATGATGATGGCATAGCCTCAATATGCTGTTAGATTTCTCCACCTTTTAAAGCATCGAAGCGGGACCAACTGTCGGGTTCCATCACCGAAAAGGCAAAATGGAGTGCAGTACTTGGATGCAACCAGCAGAGGTGCTGAAGAGTCACTCCATGGACCAAACCTGCCTGTCTAAGCCTGATCCCATCAGATCTCAGAAGCTAAGAAGGACAGGTCCTGGTCGGTACTTAGATGGGAGACCACAGAGGAGAACCAGGTGCCACAGTGGAAGGGAAAAAACTTTCCTTGTGTCCTTAGGCAAGGCACTTCACCCACATTGCCTAGTATGAAAGTAGTGGTTGAGAGGCTTTGTAAAGCGCATAACAAGTGTAAGGCATTATTATTATTATTATCACTCTCGAGACCGAAGAAGAAGAACTTGAAGTTGGAAAGTTGAGCTTCACTTCCACTTCACCGAGGACGCCAAAAAATTTACATGGTCATAATCTTTATTTATGACTTTATTTGTAACAACAACCAAAGTTGACTGTAAATTACAATATAATAATAACAGACACAGAAAACCCCACGTACAAATATAGTTAATTAAGGAGGTCTAATCACATGGTCTACCATAAAAAGTGATATAAAATATAGTAAAATACTGACAAGGCAAATAAAAATGAGTTTAAGTCTCATGTTGGGTGAAAAGCCAAGAAAGTTGTCAAATGTAGGATATATTTTTACAGTATATACTGTATTTTATAAAATCTTATGTACGTTAACCCCGTACAACCATTTGTATCATGTTAGCTACGCCACTTTCAGAGACCTCCAATTTATCAACATGAGCAATATTTTCCGTAAAAATCTGTTGTATACGAGCAGTTACATGTATTCTGCCCTCTAGTGAATTAACACTCCCCTGCAGGCGTTGAAAGGGCTTTTTTTGGCCCTTTCAACATGGCTTCTTTCATGACATCATGCACACACGTTTGGCAAGAAAATCTTTGCTAATTTTCAAGAAGTTACGGTAAGAATAACATTTATTTTTCAACTCATTTTTAAAAATAAGTAGTTTCTTTATTGAAACAATGCATAGTTACTAAATAATTTTTTCTTTATATTACAGTTAAATCATGGTAAAAATGGGTGTATCAAATTTGATACTCCAGGTATATACGGTGCTTTATGGCTGAACAGTAATGTCACATTTTTTTGACGTAATCTACATTTTCCCTACCAGAAAACCAATACACACTATTATGATGATTCATTTAATCCAATTATTGATTTTAAGATAATAACTCTAATTCATTATAATGATTTACCATACATTTAGAGTATTTTCACAATAACAGTACTTGTAAAAGAATAAAGAATAAAGGAAGAAGAAAGAAAAGAAAAGTACATAAAAAATGTCATGAACATGGTAATGGATGGCAATTCAAGTGACACGGAGCAGTTGAGGAAAGTTCAGATAGCAGTGACAAGGAAGACTTTCAAGATGAAAGTGTAGCCCGGACAAGCACAGAAGTTGAGATCCCAACAACATAGGACACATTCAGAAAGGACTCAGTGAAGGGGAATGCAAAAAGGAAAGAATACAGATGGAGAAAATTTAAATATCAAGCTCCGTTTGTCGACTTCATTGCATGTGATGACGAAGGCACAGAACAGGTGTGACTGGACACCATATATGTATTCCAAACAGCTTATCACAGAAGAAATGCAACAGCAATGTGCAAAACAAACAAACCTGTACAGTGTACAAAAGGAGGGCATGTCCATAAACACAACTGCCAAAGAGAAAGAGCAGGTTCTAGGCATGTACATGCATATGGGATTAGTACAGATGCCCAGAGTGAGAACCTTCTGGGAGATGGAGACAAAGCCCCTGCAGTTTGCGGTGTGATGTCTCGAGACGGTTTCTGAAATTGCTGACAAGGATTCCGTTCAGGACAACCTAAGCATGTCTGATGATGCAAAGAAAGACACACTGTGGAAACTGTGGACATGCTGTCTGCCCATTGCAAGTTCAGCTTCAGATCCCGAAGATGGTACATGTACATCTGGTGGCACACTGTGACAGTGGCAGCCATCAATGCATGGGACCCCCAGAAGAGACCAGAAGAAACTAGAGGGCCAGATGAAACCCATGGCTCTGCGAAGATTTCAGGCTTTGGTTGGCACTTCTCTCACAAGTGCAGGAAAGGCTAAAATCAAGGGTGGCAGACCACTGTCCTTTCCAGAAGAAAATCTAACACCACGCTGTGCCTCCTGATGTGAGAAGGGATGACATTGATCATTTTCCAACATGGGAAAGCCGACAGAGATGCAAGCACTTCTCACATGTCTACTGTGATAAGTGTATCACAGTGTAAGGTGCACCTTTGCCTAAACAAGGACAGAAACTGTTTTTCTGCCTATCACAAGACAAAACAAAAAAGGCTCCAAAAAAGTTAGAGAAAAAAAACAAAGAGAAAACTTTTCTGAAATGTTTTACATTGTCTAAATGTTATAGGCAAAATTTGTTTTTGCATCTAAAGTTAACATTGTCATGAGTAAAAAGTTGCCAAAATCGCAGAATGTATCAAATGTGATACAAAAAAAATCTCAGAAACAAAGTGATGTGGCAAAAAAAATGTTTTGGATTTTTAAAAAAGGTTTAATAAACATCTCAATTCCAAAAAATTTGAATTTTCTGACTATTTTTTGATGTGTCAGGCTTTAAAGGGTTAATGTCTTGTTTATTGGACCGTGATAAGTCAATACCTGCATTTATTTAGAAATGCAATATTTTTGTAGAGGCATAGAAAACCTGTTTACATTTTAACCTAATGTGAGCCCAATGCACACCAAATACATTAACATTACTAGAACCCTGTGGACATGAAATAACACCCCTATACTCACCTTTACACTATTACATTATTATAGCGTGTGCACATTAATCTTTGTTTACACCACATTTCAAACAGAGTCAGACACAATAAGAGGCCATAAACTTACCACTTCCACACAGAATAGGAGGGGAACTTCCTTTCACGCTATTGTGTCGGACATGCCATGGCGTGTGACGGGAATGTCACCAATGTTTTGTGTCGTTACTGCTGCCTAGTGGCCAGAATACTACACATTATTTGTATTTCAATATTTTTTCACTATTAATGGGCCATAGTCAACCTCAAAACAGTGACAATTTATTAATTAATTACTTTTTGAAAACAGGAGATAGTGGTGGGCAGACAGGAAGTGACATGTGCAAGTTGTTCTGGTGCAAGTCTGGTGCTTGTGTGTCTCACGAAGCATTACAGTAACATTGCTGACACCTAGTGACCAGTGTAGAATACTCAATCAGTATCATCACAACATCTTTGAATGTGTCTTATGAATGCCTTATATATGTATTTTACTTCATTTAGACAATTTTATTTGTGAAAATGCTGCACTTGGGCAAAACATTACAGCTGTTTTTTTCCCAACATTTCTGCTTTAAAAAAAATCTATGTATTTCAACTTTCTTCTTGCAATTTTCATTCCTGGTAAATACGACGTTGTTCCTTTAATATTTTGGCATTATTCTCGTAACTTTTTCTGCAACCAATTTTTTTTGTTGGTTTGTTTTTCAGATTTTTCTTTTTTTCTTTTCAACTAATTTCATTTCTCATTGGACTGCAACTTTTTCCTTTCAATTTTGACTTTATTCTTGCAAAATTAACACAGATTTTTTCCAGTTTTTTTTAATTTTTTTTTTAGTTTTCTTGTTAAATTATGTTCTTAGAATTTGCCTCAAAAGTGATTTAGACACCACTGTCATATTTCCTCATATAATGTCTCCAATATTGGATAATAGGAGTGTAAAGGTGACTTTAAGTGTGTTATTTCATGTCTAAAAAGGTTCTACTTATGTTAAAAACGTATTATACAGTAAGTATTCTATTTAAATAAAGTGAGACCAGCGATGTTGTTTGGTTTAGAGACAGTGCCGCTGAGGAAAAGACAGGAGGCAGAGCTGGAGGTAGCAGAGATGAAGATGCTGAGGTTCTCTTTGGGTGTGACCAGGATGGACAGGATCAGGAATGAGCACATCAGAGGGACAGCACATGTTAGAGGTTTTGGAGATAAAGCCAGAGAGGCCAGACTGAGTTGGTTGGGACATGTCCAGAGGAGAGATAGTGAATATGTTGGTAGAAGGATGCTGAGTTTTGAATTGCCAGGCAGGAGGCCTAGAGGAAGACCAAAGAGGAGGTTTATGGATGTAGTGAAAGAGGACATGAAGGTAGTTGGAGCAAGAGAAGAGGATACAGAAGACAGGGTTAGATGGAGGCAATTGATTCGCTGTGGCGACCCCTGAAGGGATAAGCCCAAAGGAAAAGAAGAAGATTCTATTTATGAATAAAGAATAGTACTTGACTGCGGGGTCTGGAATGAATAAACAACGACAAACAAAAAGATTACTGTATTCTGTTCAACTTGCCTTTTACCTTTGATTTTTGCTCAGGTAGCCTAAATAAATGACTCGTGCAAGTCAACCAAAATATTCAAAACCATATTAAACCTTATCAATGTAAATGTTGTGGTCGTATTACTACGTTACCTTAAAAAGCAAAAACGCCTACACATCACAGCCTCACAGTAAATCCCATGAATCCTCTTCTCTGCGTCTCGAGCATCCATTGCCTTTATTTCTTCCACATGGACGTGCTGCAGATGTCTCGCAGACGCATCTGTGAACTTTGGCTTTTTCTTCCGAGCGCCGGTTAGATGAAAGTGAAAGTGTTATTGTAAAATTACAGCGTCTCATTAACGTCCGCCTCCCTCCTTCCTAGATCAGTCATCGGCCGTCTGGTCCCCCTGGCCAGCATCACTTACAAGGCAGACCTCTGGTCCCCATTAGTGATCCCCCCACCCCGCCCCCCACTACAGTATCTGTGAGTCCGATGGATAAAAGAGCCTGGTGGGTTCCATTCTGCGTTAGTTTGGTTGTGGTATCTCGTCTGGGCGGTGTGTTTGTGCTCCACCGTTTCCTCTGCTTTGATGGCCTCAAAGTTAGTCTGATACGCTTTTTACAACGGCCGGGAGGGAGGGGGGTCCTACCAATGTTAGAAGTGAAAAAATGTGGTGGTGGGGGGGAAAAGCAAAAAACGAAAGCAATGTTTTAGGATGCTCCTGACGTGATTGGATTAAAGTGGTCATTTGTGAACACAATTGATTATCTTTACCGCACAAACAGAACAGAAAATAATGAGACTTGGGTTTTTATTCAGAGCATGTTGAGGGACAGACTAGGGATCTATTGGACACTTTAGAAACGCCAAAACACAAACAGCACAAATGACAAATGTAACTGCATAACCATTAATGAGTTGTTGGGTGAATATAGATTGTCCTATAAAATAATGTTTAATACCTCAGCACAAATGACCATTTTAACAGCACAACCCAGCACAAACCATTGCAACTTTTTTTGTTTAATTATAGGAAAATGAGTTGCTGGGTGAATTTAGATCAGGGGTGGGCAAACCATTTGACTCGTCGGCCACATTGGGTTAAAAAATGTAACGGAGGGGCCGTCTTTATAGATATGACCTACTTGCCGACGATGCAACAAAACAGAAACACAGCACATTCACAGAATACATCCCATAAATCAACTGCTACTGTGTTGGGGATAAACAACAAGATGGGCAAAACATAACAGGTAACTTCAAACTGTCATTTCATAATGTCTGCAAGGCATGCTGGGTAGCTGCACAACAATATGAACAATAAACAACAAAACACTGGATATCAAGAGTACTCCTCGTTTACTTCTCTGCAAACATATTTTGCTATCTAGCAAAAATGTAAAAACCATGGCAAAAATTGCAAATTAAAAGTAGCACAAGCTACCCAGCATGACTTGCAGCAGGACTATATACGGGTGTTTTTTTGGCATGGGTATTGCGCACAGATATTTGTTTGTACGCCCACATGGGTCAGAAGTTGGGTTACTTTGTGCGTCGTGTGTATTGATGTGTTGTGTGTTTGGGTCGCTTTTTTGTACACGCTATAGATGGCATTTGACTATTTTGGCGACCATTATAGCGGCACAAACCCAGCACAAACGATTGTGTATATTTTTGTTTAATTTGGAGAAAATGGGTTGGTTGGGTGACTTTCGATGGTCCTATAAAAAGTATTTATTACCGCAAACACGAAAAAGGAACAAACGACCATTTTAGCGGCACAAACTTAGCACAAACGATTGTGACCATTTTATTTTGGGTTGGGGGGGGGGGGGGTAATAAAGCCAAACGGAAACGAGGTTTTAGGTTCCTGTTGACTTGATTGGATTGGTTTTGTACTAAAAGAAAAGCACTGTCATTAGTAATGTGAAAACCCAGCAACATTGAACACATCAGTCGGAACGGCAACAAAGGGGAATATGGGTCCACTGCCGAGATAAGCTAATGTTAGCATGTTTATTTTGGTGTCCTTTCCAGTCGTGTCATGTATGTTTGAGCGCCGCTGTCCTCATCCCAATACTTTCACAGATCATACAAGGGAGCGCATGGTGGGCGCTGATTCATGGCAGGCTAGGAAAGAAATGCTGATCCCCCTCCATCCTGCTTTGCTGACTTGCTTCCAGCTAACAAGTCGCACAAGGCGGTCCTCTGCAAATATTCCGATGTTTCGAGTTGCATAACGACAGAATCTGTTGGTCCAAATCTTCCGACAGCCAATCACAGCGTCCTCCATCCTTGGAAGAGTGATGGTGGCCATGGCAACAGCCTGGCTACCCGGAACCCCACCTACCCCCCAACCCACCTCGCTTTGTGGATCTTGAAGGCATTCAAATGTGTTGCAGAGTAATTATTGCGTTGTGGCCAGGATGGGACGCGGCCCCCGATGGTGTGACAGAATGTGTGAAGTGGAGCAGGTGGTGGGCGTCCAGACCCCCCCTAAAATGGGCCCCCTGATGACAGTCAGCCAGTGGTTGTTCCCGCACCAGGGCTAAAAACACTCCGCCTCTTCGAGAGTTGCACTTGTCTGGAAAATATCTTCTGTTTGTAACATTGTTGAGATTTTGACAGATTTCTTTGATTGCCTTACGAGTATTTACATGATGTTGGCTTCTGGTCTCACGCAAAACTGGACTCAAAGTAGACTCAGAGATTTTTGCTGGTTTGTCCGGTTAAATTGGTTGTTTGTGCTGGGTTTTTTTTTACCTCCATTTTCTCCCAATTTAACAAAAATAGTTGCAGTTGCTTGTGCAAACCATTAAAATGGTAATTTTTTATAGTAAGCATAACACAATTGATCATTTTTGCAGCACAAGCATAGCAGAAAAGAATGTGGCCAGACTATTTTATTTTCATTCAGAGCATGTTGGGGGACAGGCTATGGAATCACCAGACACTTCAATCTTTAAAAACTCAAAAATAAAAACAGCACAAATTACCACAAACCATCACAAACAACAGTGTCTATTAAAATTGTTTTTTGGGTGAATTTAGATTGTCCTATAAAATAATGTTTAATACCACAAAAACAGCACAAATGACCATTTTAATAGCACAAACAATTGCAAAGATGTTTTTTTTTAATTAAGAGAAAATTAGTTGCTGAGTGAATTCAAATTATCCCATAAAATAATGTTTAATACCTCAAAAAGAGCACAAACAACCAATTTTTTTGCACAAACAGCACAAACCACAATTTTTAACCACAGAAACGTAACATGAACAAGTGCGACTATTTTTGTTTAATTGGGAGAAACTGGGTAGGTAGGTGAATTTCGACTGTCCTATAAATTAATGTTTACTACCTTAAAAACATAAACAGCACAAATGACTATTTTAGCAGCACAAACCTAGCACAGACAATTGCAAATATTTTGTTTAGTTTGGAGAAAATGGTTTTTGGGTGAATTGAGATTGTCTTATAAAATGTTTAATACCTCAAAAACAAAAAGACACAAATAAAACATTTCAGTAGCACAAACCTAACACAAACGATTGCGACTATTTTTTTTATTTGGAGAAATTGAGTTGCTGCGTGAATTTAAATAGTCCTATAAAATAATGTTTAACAGCACAAAAAACAGCCCAAAAACATTTTAGTGACACAAACCTAGCACTAACGATTGTGACTGTTTGTTTCATTGGGAGAAAATGGGGGCTGGATGAACAGAAGGTTTTACGTTTAGCACCAGAGGGAAAATTGTTTTTTCCTAATAATCTGAATCTAGTTGCAAAATCATTTTCGTAACGCTGAGCTACGGCAAAAACTCCCTTAGATGTAAAAGATAGCTTCAGATTGGCCAACAGACAAACTGACTAATGTTTAATCCCGATCTGGAAATGGATTCAGGATCTGGACGCTGAGTCTGGAAAATGTTTGTAACAACATTTCAGTAACAGCATTTAGTGAGTTTTACTCGTGTGATGTGGATCCAGATTAGGATGAATAGATGCAACATTTGGTATCAATCTTGGGTTTTACCTCAGCAATGCCTCCAAATGTTGTGATTTGTTTTTGTATCAGTGTAGCCAACAAATGTTTAAATCCTAATGTGGATCTGGATTAAGGTTCTGGCTCCCACAAGTCGGTATCATCTGCCCCGTTCTTGTTTTGATATATGATTTACGTTTGCTGGTGATCTGGATCTCCATCTGAAACCTGACCTTTTAATCTGGATCAGGATCAGAATGCGGTACGAAAAGATGTGCACACATTTTGATGAAATTGTTTCTAGTCCTCATTTATAGTTTATTTTGTTATGACGCTGGGTTTAAATTCTAGCAGCTGACAAAACAATTTGTCGGATTTGTGTTCACTTTGCTTGGATCGGTTTCACTTGTCCAGATCATTTCCAGGACTTTCTGTCTATGTTGGCCGAAAACGAGGTATGGTTTCCTTGTGGTTGCCATCAAAATAAGCAAGTTTCTCCCTAATGGAGCTCGACTGACGCTTTAGTTGTGATGAATACTTGATGTGTGAATCCTCCCTGACACAGAAACTTATTTGAAAGCATGCATGGAGGATGCGCGTTTGCTTTGTGTGTGTGATGGAGTCGCTTTTTTGGAGCGTGTCCATATGAAATGGGCCGGTTGTCGAATGAAAGGAGGGAGCTGTCACATTACACTTGTACATCCATCAGCGGCGGCATCAGGTGTCGCCACAATGGCGGGCGGCTGTGTAGCGTAACATCAGCCAGGGTGAATTGGGCAGGACGGCATTGGCATGGCATGGCAAGGTTTATTTGTTTCAGACATGCTTAACAATTTCCGTTACGGAAGGTCACAATGACGCAATTCAACATTTCAGAAAAGGAGCGGGACCCTTTCTCCATCTCTATTATTCTAAAGTCACAATAAATATGTAATAAATATATAAAAATAGGAATACGTTTGTTTTCCTGTTCAAATGAATGTTTACAATATTTAATATTATGAAATATGTTTATAAAATAAATCATGTTTAAGGATGTCAGATCAGATCGGCCTGATGATGAAAATGTGATCGGTATTGTTTTTTTTTCCTATAATGAAATCTGATTTGGAAAATGCCAAATATAGGCAAATGGGCTCCTGTATTTTCCCGTGCGCAAATGATGACCTCATCAAAGCGCGTCTGAACTGGCTAGTAACAGCTTTCACTAAAAATTAAGTAAT
Source organism: Oostethus manadensis (assembly GCA_024372805.1). Classification (NCBI taxonomy): domain Eukaryota; kingdom Metazoa; phylum Chordata; class Actinopteri; order Syngnathiformes; family Syngnathidae; genus Oostethus; species Oostethus manadensis. The sequence goes on along the minus strand of QODF01000058.1, from coordinate 2,974,875 downwards.
AAATAATAGGTAATCCAAAAATAATTTTGATATAGTATATAATATATCAATTATAAAAATGATACACAAAAATAATAAATATATTATGTATAGTATATATTTCTAAATAATAAGCAAATAGGTTTTAAAACAAACACCATATGGCTTGTGCGGCATTAATGAAACGGAAGACATACAATTGTTAAAAATAAGGATAAAATAAAATCTAAAAAGCATTTTGTTTCTAATTTTCAAATAACCGTTAGATAAAAGCAAATAGATGAGTGGCCATGAGTGGCTATATTGAAGCAAAGACACTGAGAATAAAGCAATTATATACAAAATGATTAGAATGCGCAACACATATTTAGTAGGCCGCACGGTGGATGAGTGGTTAGCACATTGGCCACACAGTCTGGAGATCTGGAAGACCTGGGTTCAAATCTCCGTTGGGTATCTCTGTGTGGAGTTTGCATGTTCTCCCCGTGCGTGTGTGGGTTTTCTCCGGGTACTCCGGTTTCCTCCCACATTCCAAAAACATGCATGTTAGGTTAATTGGCGATTCTAAATTGTCCATAGGTATGAATGTGAGTGTGAATGTTGGTTTGTCTATATGTGCCCTGCGATTGACTGGCGACCAGTCCAGGGTGTTACCCCGGCTCTCGCCCAAAGTCTGCTGGGATAGGCTCCAGCATCCCCGTGACCCTAATGAGGATAAGCGGTACAGAAAATGAATGAACACATATTTAGGAGGTTTCGGTTGTTTCTCTCGAATTGTCCATTATATTACCTGTAAAACAAATGACATCTACAAGTCATCATTGTGCTCTAGAAACCATAGAATTGAGCCATCATAAGGAGATTTACATTATTTGTCAAACACAAAAGGCCTATTTCACTGTCAATGTGACCCAATCCTGCTCCTTCCTCAACCCCATCCAGCAAATTTGGGGCAAGCTGGGGAAAGTAAATTTACTAACTTGTTTGAGTTGCAGGAGGCGTGGGATAACAGTAGTAGGGAAGTTGTCAGGAACTATATTGACGCCATGCCGGTGCCATATGCTGCTGCAAAAGGTGGTCATACCAAGTATTATTATTATTAATGTTATTTGGGTTATGCATTTTTCATGAACATTATAAAACGAAATCAAGTTTTAGAGGTAAAATAAGGTCAATATATTCAAATTCTCAAAAAGAAAAAGATGATTTCAAGATTTGGGACGCGCCATAAATTTGCTTCCCTGGCTTTGTTAAGTCGCATGATTTCTTGGCGATGTCGATGTTTTGTTTCATCAGACGCTCACTTATGTAGACATCCCATCCATCAATTTTCTATACCGCTTATCCTCATTAGGGTCGTGGGTATGCTGGAGTCTATCCCAGCTGACTTTGGGTGGGAGGCAGGGTACACCCTGGACTGGTCGCCCGTCAATCGCAGGGCCACTTATGTAGACATAAGTTGGAAAACGGTGCGGTAATCCACCCTTAAGTGCAACCGCAATAGTAAACACTATGAGATTCATATCAGTTTGTGAAGGCACAATTGCTAAATCTGGCCACAACGGCAGAATTATGCACATAAATCTGCGGCTGAGGCGTATGTTAAAGGACGGGGGCACACAAAGGCTGCAATGAATGGAAAATAATAAACAAAAACCTCCCTGTTCCTGCGCCCGGCACCCATAAATCCCCAGCGTGAAGGAAGTATGTTTAAATCATCAGCCAAGCGCCTTCGCTCATTCATTCTCGGTGGAAAAGGCATTCCCATGATGCCCTCGAAAATAAACAGTAGCTAGCGCACTGTGCGGGACACAATGGTGTGAAATTGTACCCTGCTGCTGAACATGCAGCCGGCGTAGCAACAACGTAACACAGCGTGCCAGCCGCAGGGAGGAAGATGGCCTCCCAGAGGGTGGGCTTACACTACGTAAGTGCTTCTAGCTCTTTGTGTACGCACCCTAACCCAAATCACCTCCATCCCCTGGCGGGTGGCACTTACCTCATCAGAAGAAAAAGGATGCAATTACATGAATGGACAGACTCACGCTTACTTTTTATGTGCATGCCAGTGGACAGACGGGTGATCATGTTTTATTTGTACGTGAATGGACAGACAGATGACATCGTGCGTAGCTATGACTAGACAGACCAGTAACTTACATTATTGGATGGTAGGCGTTGACATAATCAGTATGTGAATTATTGCATAATAATTATATGTGAATGGAAAAACTGACAATCATATTGTGTGTGTGGGAACATACAAGCGCATAATAATGTTCTATGAATGGAGAAGCCTTTTTGTTTTTTTTTACATGATGTGTTTATCTTAGTGGATAGGCGGGTCGGACTGATGTTTGGCATTAAGTGCCTATGTGAATGGACATACAGATGTTTTCATTACGTGAATCGTGGTCTGGTAGTCTGAATGGTAGCATCAGCTCGGATCGGAAGCCATTCCTAGTTTTCGTTACATGAATGGTAATCGTGTCTGTGTGTGTATGTGAATGGACAAACCAGTGACTTGATGTCCACGTCACATGCATGTAAGCGAACAAGACCCTCTTACATCACGTGTGAATAGACAGACAGATATTCACATGATTGTTTGTGAATGGAAAAAATGATGATTGCGGTGTGTGTATGTATAGAAAATGAATGAATGAATGTATGTGAATTGACAGACCTATTATCACGTTATGCAAATGAATCAACAGATGTTTTTGGTTAAGCGCTTTACGAGAATGGACATACATACAGTTGTTTTCATTACGTGATGATGATAGTCTGGTGTTTACATTGTGTGTATATAAACAGGCAAGTGAATGGATGTGTACGTGAATGGACTGGTGTTAACATTATTTGTGCATGTGAATGGACAAACTGATCACGCGTGTAGCCGAACAGACTGTAGATGTTCACGCTAGGTGTGTGTAAATGAACAGAATGCTGTTACATTGTGTGTTTGCGAATAGATAGACCAATGTTCACATTGTTATATGTGAATGGACAAACTGATGATGACCTTGGGTGAACAATCATGTGAATGTGACGTGTGAGGTTTCATCCAAACATCAGTCGGTTTGACTGACGTGAATGGACATACAGATTACATGTATGGTAGTCTGGTGTTTACGTTGTGTTTGTAAGTGAATGGACAGATCACATTGTGTGTATACTGTATGTTTGGATTAAGTGTGAATGGTGTTTACATCGTGTTCATGTGAACGGACAGACTTGCACTGTAATGTTCGCGAATGGACCGACACATGCGTAGCGATGATTCTGCTATGTGAATGGCAGTCCGGTATTTACATTGTGTGTGTGTGCTGTAAAGTGTTTTCTTCCTGCGTGTGTTTATTTCATAGGTAGAAATGACTGTGTGTGTGTGTGTGTGAATGGACTGACAGAGCCGCTGAGCTAGAAGGTAGGATGGAGCCTCATTCTGCCGCTGTTGTTTGGCCTTGACTCTCAACGCCAAGTGGTTGTTATTCTTTATTAAAACGGGTATTTGAAGATTTCCTGAAGTGAAAGAAATCAGGCAGCTGTCTTGATTCCAGCCAATTTCATTTGCAGGGAAAGCAAATTGCGGGTGTTTGACCATCTGCTCGTACGCCTTTCACCCAATCTCCTCCTGCCCAGGGGTCCTTGTTGGACTAACGGGATTGGGCAACACATACCCAGGCATTAAAGCTCTTGTTAAGTACACCGCTGGGGGAAGAAGGGGCTTCGGCTCCCTGGGGGCGGGGGTGCGTTCAAACCTTGAAAATAGTGATTTGCTGAGTAGGCAGGAAGTGTGCCTCCAGCTGCCTGCAGTTTTTTAGCATCTCTGTGCCATCCAAAGCTCGCAGAAATAAGACGAAACATAAATTGAATTTTGTGGTCGGATTTTTGTGGTGGACTTCTCCTGCACACAAATAAGCGCATTTTTGTTTCATTTTCTCCGAACAGGAAAGTTCCTGGCGAGTACGAGCCAACAACCCATGCTTCTTTTTTTCAGCAATTCAATCGAAGCAACGTGCACGCTATGATGTAGCCCCCGTAAGGGACGAGTCCTAAAAATACATTTCACATTCGTCTACGATAAACGGACGACTTAAATTGGCCCCCAGGGCTCCGCAACACAAACACTGGCGAGGATGCGCTTATCAGTCCAGCTTAAAGAATATACACGCTCTGGAAGAGTGATTGTGAGGCTGAGATAGCAGCTGGGACCCCAAAATCGGGGTCTGGACGGCCTCGACAATTAGAAAGGATGCTGTCTATCACACCAACACATGTTGCCAAGGGGACAAGATGGACAGTCAAAAAAAAAACAAAATCCAAGCCATAACCAGTAAAAATCAACATTTATAGTACTTGATAAGCAATGTGTATGTCTGTGTTTGCCTCATTTCAACTCAAGTTTCACCTAACCTATGTGGAAATACCATACAGTGCCTTGGTTAACTTAATCTGGTTAACTTCCTTAATCTGTTCCAGAAAGTCTGACTCAAACCAATGTGGACTCTAACCAAAGCAACATTTCCCATAGAAAACAATGTAAATACAATGAATTCGTTTCAGGCACCCAAAAATTCACACAAAACACATTTTATAGACAATGAAATGAATCAAATAATAATTAAAAAATAAAGATGGCGGTGTAAGCAAACCGGATGGTATTTTGGACGCTAAACAAGCGGGAGAACGGCAAAGGCTAAATTTTGGTTGTTACCTGAAATGTTAGGGTTAGTAAAATGTCCTTTCATTTCAATTTTAATTTATATTTTAATTTCAATTTCATGCACTGTGATTGGCTGACGACAGGTCTAGGGTGTACCTCGCCTCTACCTCTACCTCGCCATTACCCAAAGTCCGCTGGGATAGGCTCCGGCATGCCTTGGGACCCGAGTGAGGATAACCGACATATAAAATGAATCAATAATTAAATGCCAAAATCCTCACATTTATCGATGCAGTAAAAAATATTCGTGCTTGTGATCAAGGAACATGTAGTCGCCGATCAGTGTTCCCTTAATTTTTCAAGTATCTTCTACTTGTCTGTCGTCAGCGGGCACTGTAAAATGTTTGCTTTCATTAAAATGGTAAACGCAACACAGTGAAATTATTCTCATCCAGCCTGACTTGCACACGCACAGCTGCACTAGCACGCTCTGGATAAACTGAGCTAGCTTTCGTTCATAAAATAAATTTGCGCCAACTTTCGCCGCGGCATGTTAGTGTTTGTCTGCCCGGGAAACACTTCCCCGCGTGAATGTTCCCCTCACTATGACAGGTTTTCATTCACATTATATCAATACCCGTGACATTCCGCTTTTAACAGTTGAGTCCTCTAACGTGGAAGTCATAGGGACCTATATTTCTTGTCATCATTCCTTTCTCTTTGCTCCGTTTGCAGCGCTTATGCCTTGTTTTGCAGATGTATGTATCTCCAAAAAGTGCAAGTGGGCTAAAGGGGCTACCATGAGGGACTCCACAAACGCTCACCAGTACAGAAGACTACTGTCACTTTTTCCAAATGTGACTTCAAATAGACCTTAACAGTGATTGAAATGTTATTTTATTCTAGTGACGGGTAAAGAAGACATGGGTCGGACATGTGGCGGATGTAATAAGACAGTACGTGACGCCAGTCCAGGTTTGAATGGCTCTGTGCAAAAGACTGGCGTCCTTAAACTGCACACTTAAGCCATGAAACATGTGTTTCACTGTTGTCATAATGGACTTTATTGGATATTTTATTAGTGTTATAAACTGAAGTCATCCAACAAACAGCTATTGGCCATATGCTCTTTTTCACGTTGGAACTGGACTTGATTGTTTATTGCATGGCTCCTCAATCAGGATTTTGCGGGGTGTTTTTGTGATTGCTGCGGCCTATAACGCCTGATTTCAACACACTGCACGTAGTTTACGACCCCGCTATTATTGAGAACATTGCAGAACCACAACCCAGGGCGTTGATGGGTTCCAGTTTGGTGGCCGCAGAATTGGGTCACTACTTTTTCTAGATGATTTGGTGAGCTGAGCCCAAAGGTAAAGCTCTCAATTTTTCGGTGGCTCTACCTTCACCTATGGTCGTGACATTTAGGCAGTGACCCAAAGGACGAGATCGCGGGTCCTACCTGCCAGATGTTTCCAAAAAAAAAGGGTTCCAAACAGGTGTGATTCTGCTGCAAAGCATGCTGGGTAGCTTGTGTTGCTTTTTCTCCCAGCATTGCAGAATATGTCATCAGAGAAGTAAACAAGTAAACGAGGAACGTTTTATTGTTCATAGTTCATATTGATGTTGCCACTGGACTACCCAGCATGCCTTGCAGGCATTTGGAAATAACAGTTTTAAGCTATATGTTACGTTTAGCGCTTTGTCAACCACACAGTGGTAGTAGCTTTAGATTTATGTGATGCGTTAACTTGCTGTGCATAATTTGCAGAGATCGGTTGCATTTTTACGAATTTCTATTCGTAAGTTTCAAATGACGAACAGCAAATGACCGCCTCAGCAAACACGCAACCGTGGACATCACACTCCAGGATGTTGTGACAGAACCTCTTCTGGAGGCCATTAGTAGTTGTTTATCACCACGAGTAGAGCATCCGTCCTGTCTGCATCTTACGCAGGGGCTGGGGGGCACCCGTTGCCACAGAACCAAACAAAGCAGTAAATATTCCAAGCTTGTTTGATCCTGCGGGATACGGAAGAGGCTTTGATTGTTGTCCCGCAGCTCAGGACACTTTATGGGACAGTCGGGAGTGTTTCCTCATGGATGGACTGAGGTTTTACTACCTACCTGTGTCATCCATGTTGGTGTCATGACTCTAAACTAAGACTTTTTCATACTAAGATAAATATGTTTTATGGAACCCGGCCCATTTGCCTTAAGTCTGTTTTCTTTCATTGCTCACTGACACTCCTGGTGGCCAAATGAAAAAATGATTACAGCGATTGAAAGCTTCTGGGCAAGACAGGAACGGACCAGTAAAATTTGCACTAGAAAATATTTGTTTAATTGGGATAAGTAGGTAAAATAAAATAAAATAATCATTCATTCATTCATTTTCTATGCCGGTTATCCTCATTAGGGTAGCCTATCCCAGCAGACTTTGGGCGAGAGGCGGGGTACACCCTGGACTGGTCGCCAGTCAATCGCAGGGCACATATAGACAAACCAACATTCACACGCACATTCATACCTTTGGACAATTTAGAGTCGCCAATTAAGCTAAAATGCATGTTTTTGGAATGTGGGAGGAAACCGGAGTACCCGGAGAAAACCCACGCACGCACGGGGAGAACATGCAAACTTCACACAGAGATGCCCAACGGAGATTTGAACCCAGGTCTTCCAGATCTCCTGACTGTGTCGCCAATGTGCTAACCACTCAGCCACCGTGCGGCCC
>QODF01000058.1:2936573-2964123 GCA_024372805.1 Oostethus manadensis | reverse complement strand
TACCCCGCCTCTCGCCCAGTCAGCTGGGATAGGCTCCAGCATACCCGCAATCCTAATGAGGATAAGCGGCATAGAAAATGAATGAATATTATATTTATTGGCCACTCACACCCCAGGTGGCCAAAAATAAAATGATTCCAGATTCAAAGCCACTGTACAACGGAGTGGTAGGGCCACATAAAAAAAATTCAGATTTCAATAGTAAAAGTGGTAATTTTATGAGAAAAAAATTCGTAATTGTACGTGAAAAAAGATTTTACTACAAATTTTTTTTTGATTTTTACAAGCAAAAAGGGGTAATTGTTGCAGTTGGGCAGAAACAGATTAGCATGAGTTAGCATCATCACTGTTAGGTTCTGTTTTTTGTGTTTGTGTTTTTGTGTTATTGCTATTTTCTGGGCATTCACTGTTTTTTCTTCTCATGCCTAGACTACCCAAGTGCTGAGTAGAGGCGGGCCTAGGAGACACACATGTGACAGATTGACAGATTATGCCAGCTGCCACAGAGTTAGGTTGTCGAGTTGTTCCTCCACATGCCTGTGTTTCTTGCTGACCGTCTCCAGGGAATACTTGCTCAAACGTCCTCGTAGTTGTATCGGTACTTTCGTAGGCAAGTAATCATTGTATGCTTTTTCCCAGACCTCTCCCCGGGCCCTGGGTTTGTTTTTTGTTGTTGGCTTACAACGTTTGTTGTTGTTGTACAAGCACCTTGCCTCGCCCTAAGTTCTACACGTCCTTGTTCTTTATTTTGTGGACTAAATTATGTTGGAGTCTTTTTCTAGCCACAGTGCTAAACCGTGTTTTTGACTTTTCTCCTATGCAAGACCCGAATAAACTTTTTGGACTTGCTGCACGCTCCTCTGTCTCGCATTTTGGATTCCCATCCACACCAAAACAATAACAATCACATCGGTACTCCTCCTCCCTGAGCCACCACCTTATCGTGGTGGGGCAGTTTGCGTGTCCCAATGATCCTAGGAGCTAAGTTGTTGGGGGCTGTCATGCCCCTGGTAGGGTCACCCATGACAAACAGGTCCTAGGGGAGGGACCAGACAGAGAGTGGCTCAAAAGACCCTGATAATGCACAATAACAATGGACTTCGTTTTACCTCGCCCGAACGCGGGTCAGCGGGGCCCCTCTCTGGAGCCAGGTCTGGAGGTGGAGCACGAGGGCGAGCGTCTGGTGGCCGGGCCTGCACCCATGGGGCCCGGTCGGGCACAGCCTAATAAGGAAAGTGGGTCCGCCCTCCCATGAGTGGTGAGCTCAAAGGGGCCAAAGGGGTCCGGTGCATAGAGAGCTGGGTGGCGGCCGGAGGCAGAGGCCTTGGTGGTCCGATCCTCGGCTGCAGAAACTAGTTGTTGGTACGTGGAATGTCACCTCTCTGGCGGGGAACGGGCCTGAGCTGGTGCGTGAGGTGGAGAAATTACGGCTAGATATAGTCAGACTCACCTCAACGCACAGCAAGGGCTCTGGAACCGGTCCTCTGGACTTCATTCCACTCTGGTGTTGCCGGCAATGGGAGGCGATGGGCAAGGGTGGAAATTCTTGTTGGCCCCCTGCACGTTGGAGTTTAAACCAGTAAACGAGAGGGTAGTTTCCTTACGCCTTCGGGTGGGTGGACGAGTCCTGACTTTTGTTTGCGCCCGCCCTTTTTGGAGTCCTTAGAGGAAGTACTAGAGAGTGCTCCCTTGGGGGATTCCGTTGTTCTGCTGGGTGACTTCAACGCTCATGTTGGCAACGACAGTGAGACCTGGAGAGGTGGGATTGGGAGGAACGGCCCCCCTGATCTTAACCCGAGCGGTGTCTTGTTATTGGAGTTCTGTGGTCGTCATGGATTGTCGATAACAAACACCATGTTCAAGCATAAGGGAGCTGTGGCCGTAAGGTGGTCGGTGCCTGTCGTAGCAGTAATCCAGAACCCGTTGGTGGACACCAGTGGTGAGGGATGCCGTCAAGCTAAAGAAAGAGTCCTATCATGTCGTCTTGGCCCATGGAACTCTGGAGGCAGCTGACTGGTACCGGAAGGCCAGGCGATCTGCAGCTCTGGCAGTCGCTGAGGAAAAAACCCGGACATGGGAGGAGTTCGGAGAGGCCATAGAAAATGACTTCTGGATGGCCTCAAAGAGATTCTGGACCACCATCCGCCGTCTCAGGAGGGGGAAGCAGTGCACAGTGAACACCGTGTATGGTGGGGACGGTGTGCTGCTGAACTCGACTCGAGATGTTGTGGACAAGTGGAGGGAATACTTTGAAGACCCCCTCAATCCTACCGACACGCCTTCCAACATGGAAGCAGTGCCTGGGATCTCTCAGGCGAGTTTCCTATCTCTGGGGCTGAGGTCACTGAGGTGGTCAAAAAGCTCCTTGGTGGCAAGGCCCCGGGGGTGGATGAGATCCGCCCAGAGTTCCTTAAGGCCCTGGATGCTGTGGGAGTGTCTTGGTTGACACGACTCTGCAGCATCGCGTGGACGTCGGGGTCAGTGCCCTTGGACTGGCAGACCGGGTGGTCCCGCTTTTCAAAAAGGGGGACCGGAGGGTGTGTTCTAACTATCGTGGGATCACACTCCTCAGCCTTCCCTGTAAGGTCTTTTCAGGGTTTCTGGAGAGGAGGATCCGCCGCATAGTCGAATCTCGGATTCAGAAGGAGCAGCGTGGTTTTCGTCCTGGTCGTGGAACTGTGGACCAACTCTATACTCTCGGTAGGGTCCTTGAGGATGCATGGGAGTTTGCCCAACCAGTCTACATGTGTTTTGTGGACTTGGAGAAGGCATTCGACCATTTTCCTCGTGGAATACTGTAGGGAGTGCTCCGGGAATATGGGGTAGCGGAACACCTAATCCAGGCGGTTCGTTCCCTGTATGACCGATGTCAGAGTTTGGTTGCGGACTCTGCACCGGTCTGTCGTGGTGAAAGGAGAGCTGAGCCAAAAGGCAAAGCTCTCGATTTACCGGTTTATCTACGTTCCTACCCTCACCTATGGTCATGAGCTTTGGGTAGTGACCGAAAGGACAGGATGGCGGGTACAAGCGGCCGAAATGAGTTTTCTCCGCAGGGTGGCTGGGCTCTCCCTTAGAGATAGGGTGAGAAGCACTGTCATCCGGGAGAGACTCGGAGTAGAACCGCTGCTCCTCCGCATTGAGAGCAGACAGATGAGGTGGCTCGGGCATCTGGTTAGGATGCCTCCGGAACGCCTTCCTGGGGAGGTGTTCAGGGCACGTCCAACCGGTCCAGGAAGGCCCAGGACACGTTGGAGAGACTGTGTCTCTCAGCTGGCCTGGGATCGCCTCTGTATCCGCTGGGAAGAGCTGGACGAGAGGGAAGTTTGGGCTTCTCTGCTTAGGCTGCTGCCCCCGCGACCCTATCTCGGATAAGCGGAAGAAAATGGATGGATGGACATCGGTACTCTCTAGTACTCCCTCTCTTCATAAGCCAAAGCCAAGACTTTTTTTTTTGTAAAATTCAGATTTTTAATTTTTTTTAATAACAACTTTTGTCTCATAAAATTACGACTGTTTTCTGGTAAAATTATAACTTTTTTCTCATTAAATTATGACTATTAACTTGTTAAATTCTGAATTTTTTCTTGTTAAACTGACTTTTTTGTAAAGTTATGACTTTTTTTCTCATAAAGTCGGGATTTTTTTCATTTAAAGGTATGACTTTTATTCTCACAAACTTCTGACTGTTTTTCTCATAAAATTCTGACTCCTTGTTACAAAATTCTGACTTTTATTCTCATAAAATTCTGACTTTGTTTCAACCACAAAGTATAGAAGTATTAAAAATGTATTTCAATTAAAATGCAAAAAATAAACATGTATTTAAGTTGACCCGTGTGTTGCATTGTCCCTGGTGGCCAAAGCTAATACTGCAAATTAAAATTGCCATTATGTGTGTTGCATGTGCAGAGTTTACTACTTGGGTTTGTTCATTTTGGAAAGTGCAGCTGGCGTCTTTACTGATTTTTATTTTAAAAGAAACCCTGTGTGCATGTTATATACTGTATTTTGCAAGCCCGATGGGAGATCTGCATGGATTATAAAATACGACTGCACTAGTCTCCATTTGGTCTTATTTCCTTCTTTTTATTCACCTCCTTTTGTCCCTTTATTATCTTTCCCTCCCCACCGTTTGACAGGGTGTGTATGTTGTCTTTATCGCCATGACACGGTGTCTCTTCCCAGGGCACATCCCCTTGGAGGAGCAAGTTCACCCTGACGGCTCCCTAGGGGTCCTGCCCCCAGCCCCCCTTACATGAGTGTCCGTGTTCCCTGCCTTAAATCTATCCGCCCTTCAGTGCATACTAACGTAGTAGACTCCATGCAAGCAGCAGCGGGCTGCAAGCGCGTCATAAAAATCAACAAAAAAGGAGGACGTCTACCTTATTGCATGTTTATTCAGGTACATCCTTCCTGACTCTGCCCTTTAGTTGTCACGAGGTTGTCATTAGCGCTGCACCTTTAAAGAAGTGCGAGGTTATTGCAGTACAGTAGCTAGCTCGCCACAAGCGTCGTCAGGCGGTCCAGGTTTTAACACGGGATGCCCATCATCAAACATTAACCTTTAAGGAGGCCGAGACCCCATCGCGAGGTCACCGGCTAACACGCCCAAAACCCTTGACGCGAGACACAAACACAGACGCCATGAACAGCAGGCTCGCCGTTAAACTGTCCGCCGTTTACGTCTTCCCCAGCCTGACCCCTAGCAGCTTCCGCGCATGCCGCTTGTCGGGAAACGGCCGCTCGTGTTTCTTCCTGACAGCTCTGCACAGCTTTTCTTTAAGCGTCACAGGTGACCCCTGCCCTTCAAAAGATCAAAATTCTAATACTGCCTCCAAACAGGCAGGAACGGAGTTCACGCTCTGCATTGGTTGCGCGGCTAATTGCTCCATAGAACAACGGCAAACAGAGTGAGACCTCTTGTCTGTCATACAGGCTCTTTGTCTCTGTGGGGGTAGGCGTGCACACACACAGCAAAAAAGTGAACGCAAGGCAACGTGGTCCATGTTAGGAGGGAAAAAGATGCTTGCAAAGACAATTGCGGCAGCCCCCATGTGGGAAGAATAATGAGCAAGGTGAGCCCATCAACACCAACCAGCCAGCGTGTACCTTAAACATCTCCACCTGACCCAATTTTTACATCTGGGGAAAAAAAAACCCCACTTCACATCGAGATGCGGAGTCTTCACCTCAACAGTTGACACCCACTGAGACGTTTGGTTGGCAAAATAAAAAAACTGGGTGTGTTCACAGAAAACCATGCTCTTTAAAACTTTGCAGCATTTCTTGAAATGCCGCAAACGTATCCCAGACAGTACAAATTGCCTGTGAGAAAATGCATGTCGCAAACAACTTTGCAGAGTAAAAGATGACCCATTATAGGAAATATTGCATTGTTATGAAATATGATTATTATTTATTGTTACACAGAGATACTTTATTCATCTCCAGGAGAAATTCACATTTTGAGCAGCTATCTACAATTGTCATAATAAACTTCATCGAATTAATCACAAAACAAAACAACCAAAGTAAAACAGGACAGATAATATAAAAAAAGTTGTGTTGTGTTGAAAAGCCACCTGGAATGGGGGAGGAACGATCTGCTCAGTCTTTCGGTGAAGCAGGACAGTGATAGTAATCTGCCAATGAAACTGCTCCTTTGTTGGGAGATGATGCTGGTTGTCCATGAAGGAAAGGGCCTGCCTTCCTCACCAGTATCATAACATTAGTGGTTTACTGGGTCTCGGAAATTCTGTCAATAAATATGAATCCTCAGTTTGTGGAGCAGTAAAAATTTCAAAACACACCTGACTTGTTTTGGGCCCGAGTTTGTTTGTCCAATCGCATTCCTTCACTATACTCTTCTGAAAATTATCCCCTCATCTTGTTCTCGTGTACTCAATCTTGTGCATTGTCCCGTCTTGTGATTTGGGTGTCTGGTGCTGCCCCTATAGCATAGCGTATAAAATGCCGCACGAGGGCTGCGGTATTCAGGTTTGCATGCGTCTTTTTCCCTCCTAACTTCTACTACACTACCTTGCAGTGCTCCACACAAAGCGCCACTCTTTTGCTCTGTATGTACGCTAGCGGCCCCGCCTCCCCCCACAGAGACAAAGGGACCGGATGACATACAAGAGGTCTCACGCTGTTCTCCGTTGTTCTCTGAAGCGTTGGGTGCTGAACCAATGCCTAGAGTGAGTTTATTTTCATTGATTGTGTTTTTTTTTCCCCCCAAACCGTCACCTCGTCTCTAAAGCGGAGTAAACAAGTGAGGCAGATGATCTCTCGGGACACATGTTACCGTTGGAAGGTCAATTTAAAAAGTCACGTTTGCATTGAAAGTGTGGCGCTCTACTGTAGTGTGCAAGCATCCTACATGAAATTAGGAGCTCAAGTAACCGCATCATTAGCATAAAAGCACACATGTGAGTAATAAAACTCCTGTGTGTGGAGCGGATGGAGTAGCGATGGCGGGAACTTTAAGGAGGAAAACGATACCTCGCTAATCCGCCTCTCCTTTCAACTCCCTCCTCTGCTTTCTATTGACAGGCAGCACTCTTTTTGTTTTTGCTTTCCTTTTTTTCCCTCCCCACCTTTGTGCATCCCCCGCTCGTGCTGCTTCTCAAACCGGTGTCTGGTTCTTTCTTTCCATGACTTCTCCCGCTCCTTTGCCGCGGTTCTGTCGCGCTGCACTTATTTCCAAATTAGTCAGCAAAATGATTGCATCAGGTTAACTCAAATAGGTCTTTTTTCATTTTTTAAAATTGATTTATTTATTTAAACTCTTTTTTGTTGATTTGTTTACATTTTTAAAAAAATATCAAATTTTTTCAATTGTTTATAATCTTTTACATTTAATATCATTACGTTGCAGACACAGCAAATGAACATTTTTGACACAAACACTTTTAATACAAAATTTAATGTTAATAAAAGCATTGTAATTATTATTATTGTAACCTTGACTTGTCCTTGTCTTAAATAATTTGATTTGCAATCAATCTGAAGCTATTAGGATTAGTGGGCTTAAGTAAGGCTGCAATGATTCCATCACATTTATTTATTAAAAATACTACGTGAATAAAAAAGGACAGGTTTTACTGTAATCACAATGCCTTCATTTTGGTATGAAATCCTACTTAATTTGCTGGCCGACTTTGCATTGGTGGCATTACTTATTTGTACATATTTTTTTTATTAAAATGTAATTGGTGTTGAGTGTAGTTACATGTTTATGCATGTTTTAATCATGTATTAATCATAATTGTATTGAACTATTAGAATATGTGATTCATTGTTTTTGTTTTGTGCATAGGCTGCATATAATAAACATCCTTTCATGATAATATTTATTTATTCAGACTGGTCACATTTTGAAATGCATATTTTGTATTCAAACTTCATGCGTCTGCTAGATAAAAAAAAAAAAAACGAAACATATCAACATTTAAAACGATTTCAAGCAGGTGGAAGTTGAGATGATGTAATGAGGAACGAGGATGCCTCTGTTCTCTCTGGTGGTTCTTTTCAGCTCCACACTTCCTTCATCCATCCTTCCCCCTCACCCTTTCCTCCCACCTCCCTCGCTCGCTCTTCGGCCCACTCAAAAACTCCCACACACGCCGCTCGTCTACCTCTCACCTACATCCTCCTCTCTCTTCTTTTGACACACACACGCGCTTCTCACCCCTCTCGTTATTGTTTCCATGCCAACATCCAGCGCAACAGTCCTCTTCCAACTGTACAATGACATAAAAACAGGAAAAGGCAAGTGATAAAGCTGGAAGATGAATGCGTGATGATTCCATATGTTTTTGCACGTAACAATACCTTGAACCTAAGCCACAGACGGATGCTCTACAGGTGATGATAACCATAGAACAGGAAATAGGAACACTGGAAAGAACAACACAATACGTCAACACAAGTAGCCTGTCTACCGCGCCGGGTGAGCAAAGCACCCTTACATTCTTGCCGCAAGGCATGCCGGGTAGTGGTACTCTTCCTCCCAAAATGTTACCGTGTTTGTCACATTTTTGCTTGATTGCAAAAAACACCAAGGAGGTCGTCAGAGAAGCAAACAAAGAAAAGTTAACACAGCCTTGATAGCTAATGTTTTTTTGGGGCTTATTGCTTAGGCTACCCGGCATGCCTTGGAGACATTTGGAATTAACACTTTTATTTTGAGTTATGTTTTATGTTTAGCACTTAGTTTTTGGTTTGTCACCCACATTGATTTATATTGTTGATGTTGTTTATGCTGTGGATGTGTTGTGTCATTGCACTGTGAGCAAATATACTTGTTTACTTCACGGCCACAGTTGGACCATGGAACGGATAAGTCCACTGAACATTTGTTCCTACTGGGAAAAAATGTTTTTAAAAGCAGGTCCTACCTGGTTAAAAAATATTTGGGGGGTGTCCTTGAGGTCTAAAAAGTCTCATTTGTCCTACAGTACACTCATACACACACACACTTACTTGGGTCAAGGCAATGGAGTGGCTCCCATTTACTCACGACTGTAAATTACCTAACACTTCTCAATCTATTATTCATAATCCCTAATTAATTATGAAACAATCAGTAATCCAACACCAGTCCATTGGTTGCTGGTTGCCTAGTAACCAGCGCCCATATTAAATGCCACCATTGTTGCCCACCGTATCCAGAGTGCCAATATTTGGGGGCTCCATGCCTGGGAGGCGGCACGGCGGTGGTGTGTGGGGACGGGGAGAGTAAACAACATGCCTGCTCATATCATATGCGCGTAAACAAGCGCAGCTGGTTAATAATGCAGCAGCGCATTGGCCCGTGCCGGCAGTGAGTTGTCGCAGGACGCTAATGGGCCGTGCTAGCAGCACTCAGTAATGCTGCTACACGTCTCCAGGGACACATAATATTTTGTTAGCAAGTTTGGGGATGGGCGGGAATGAGTGATCACGTTTTTTTTTAATGCAAGCTCTCAATATCCAGCGTGCAACATTGCATAGTGTCATTTCATTATCCTTGCTTACCTGGAAAAAATACATAAATACGATACCTTCGACCCAAATATCTTATACAGTTGTGCCTTGGTTGACATCATTTATGTGTTTCAGAAGGTCTGACTCAAACTAAAACGGACTCTAACCAAAGCAAATCAGCAAGCAAGTGCGCCTTGCTCGCTACAGTAAAGTGTATGCTTATGTTTGCTTATGAGTGTTCTTAAACAAACACTGTTGCCCTAAAACCAAGTGCAAGTATCGCGAGATTTCGACGTTTTGTCTTTGGCGCGTCATCCAAGATGGCAGCGTAAAGAAACCGGATGATATTTTGGAGGCTAAACTAGCAGGCAAACGCAAGCCGAGACAAAATTTTAGCAAAAATCTGGGATGTCAACCAAAGGCACTAACCAATGCGGATGTTAACCAAGGTGCCACTTCATTTAAATAAACTGTTTGCAACACGTCGTTCCCCCAAAGTCCCCATAAACAGGGCACGGACTAGCAGACAAGTACACGAGGTGCATTCACGAACATTGGGTCATGAAATATATACAGTATTTTTTTGGCAAGGCATCGACCCATCACTCACTGAAAACGGCTCCCATCAGCTGAGAAGCACCAGTTTCCCAACCTGAAAATTGCTGGTTCAATCCTCCACCCCCCTTTGTGGCAATGTCAAAATATCTAAAATAGGCTACCGCACGCCCCGGTTGCTCCTGATGCTGCGTCATCAGTAGATACATTTGGCAACAGTGTCAAAGACGAGTAAAAGTCCATTTAATAGTGCGAGTGGAGCAAAAAAACTTACAAAAAACTAGTCTAACGCCAGCCGACTACGTTGGTGAGCTTCACTCCCTGATGTCCTAAGAGTTGCGCTGGACATTCGGTTGAGAGTCTGGGCTTTTAACTTAATAGCTAGCACTCTCGACTCTCAACCTGCATACCCTGGTTTGAGCCCGGGTAGGACACATGGCTAGCTGGACCAGGCGGGTCACCAGGGTACCAAAACACTCGATTAATGCCATTATGTAAAGTTTTGGTGCCAATAATATAATTTGCTGACTTCCAAACAGTACCACCTCAGTGTTCCCGTCATCCTTACTTTAATTCCAGTGTATAAATACCAGCTGCAAATACAGAAACGATGTTTTTGTGGCAATGACATGCCACAATATCCATCCAGCATCCTGCTTGTGGTGAGGAAACATAGCAGGGATTCTCCTGGAGGAGGTGAAACCAACTTGGAGTGCGTCCATGCGGGAGGAGCTTGGGTGAAAACGTGAAAGAAGTGAGGAAAGGAGCTGGAGGGTGGGTCCAAGTGGAGGGGAAGTGGGGAGCACCGTGTGACCAGACTGTGGTTCCTTCCTCGCCAGCCTGAGAATCAGGAAGTGTTCCTACATTATTGGAACTAACAGGAAATGCACGCGGTCTTCAGCAGGGGTAAAAGTGTCTTGGCGCTTTATTTTGTCTCATGTGGTGTCCGCCATTAGCATAACAATATACTGTTGTTGTTTTTTCTTTTGTGGAATCCCAACGCCATTTTTCATCGAGAAACATAGATCTCTAATTCATTAGTGCCACTGACGAGCGTGGGATTGATTCCTGCTCAGTGACTGCTGGCGACTAATCCAGGGTGTAGTGGACTTGGGTAGGCTCCAGCTATTCCCTGCACTCTGAACAGGACAAAGATAAGATGGATGGACGGTCAGTCTTGCCTGATTTTCTCGTGGGCGAGTGGACTTTGTTGTGGTTGAGAGCGATTCAACTTTTCATCCGAAAGAGAGCTCAATTGCCTTGACTGTAGACACCCCAAAATTGCCCACCCAAGAGCAGTCACTGGATACCTGGTTTCAAATAAACCAGTACTAAGAGCTAAGCTGCTTAGTCGTCCTATAACCAAAAAGAAGTCTTTTGTAGACTATGTTGACTGAAACCCAAGACATTCTGTCGGTGGTTTATTGTTGTCCCCTTGCAAGCTCAGATCTTTGACCTGGAACGACTGTAGTCTGTACTGCTGTCTTTTGATTGGTACGATGGGTGACAGATTGTTGAATGAATTGGTTCTAAACTGTGTTGTGCTCATCCAAAAGAACGCCCAGTTCTATCAAGTGTAGACACCTCAAAATTGAAAACCTGGGTAAAGAAAAGATGGATGGATAGTTAGTCTTGCCTGGTCGTGGTACGTTTTAAAGGTTCTCTCATAGGCAACTGGACTTCTTTGTGGTAGAGGACAATTCAGCTCTTAAATCCCAAAGGACTCTCAATTCTCTCGAATGTAGACATCCCAACATTGGTTGGTCAATGAGACTAAACTGTACTGGTTTAAACTTAACCATTCCACTAGAGACACAGCTACTGACCACCCTTTCAGTACCATGCCTCCACGTTTTGAGGGGTTTCCTACAAAAGGTGAAACATTCAGTAGCAGATTCAACCGGTCACAGCACGTGTCAGACTCTTGCAGTGGAGGGCCGAGACACTGCAGATTCTCCAAGCAGTTCCTCCAGAAAGTGATTTGATTGATGTGCTCCTTCCCTCAAACTGAAGGATCTGTTGATCATTAAAAACACCTGCTGTTGTGACCGTCCTTGGTCTTGGACCAAGTGACGGTCCTTGGAAGCCGTCCGGGTTCCGTCCTTGGACCAGCTTCTTCTCTGTACTTCTATACTTCTTCTCTGTCCTGCTGTCTATTGATTGGTTGACAGATGACAGTTGCCATAGGTTGGTCACCAGACTAAACTGTACCGGTTTAAAGTGAACAATACCGCCAGGTGGAAACGCAGCTACTGACCTCGGTGCCATGCTCACCCAATCTGAGGGTTTTTTCAGAAAAGGTGAAACATTCAGGCGCAGATTCAACCCCTTAGGGTGTCCATCCCTGGACCAATGAAAGTAAATGTCTTTTCTGCCGTGTCTTTGACTCCCATGGAGATCCCCTACTTTGATGAGCAAATGAGACCCATCCCCATGGGGGCTCGTAGCCTGAAGGCGATTGTCAGGCTGAGGTCGATGGATGTCTTGATTGTTGCTCTTTGTAAATCTGAGGGTTGGACTTTTTCTTTGTGTTTTCACTTCTGCGACTTCTCCTGCACAGTTCCAGCTGTCCAAATGGATGACAATCCAGAGGGAGATGAGAGCAAGAGGAGATCATGAAAATAATCACCCCTGCTTGTGCAAACAGTGTGCAGGTGCTCCCCCCGCCCAACCCTGTCCTCCAATGCCACCTTGCAAGAATCAGGCAGCAGCAGGTTGCCTTGGGAACCCGCAACTACCCCCTTTTTTCGTCATTAGTCCCTGCGCCCCCCTTCTTAATCTGTCCGTGGCAACCCCCAACCTTTTTTTTCCTGAAATATACACACAATGTGCACACACTCTCACACATACGTACGTGAACATCAGGCCTTTAAAGATAAGCACGCTATTATATCCATCACTGAGCTCGTAAAACCCTTTTCAATCTGTCTTTGCGGCTTTTGGGCAGGAATTAAATAAAGCCACTGTAAGAGTATTAACTACTTTAGCATTGACAAAAATATATTTATATGATTTTTTTTGCTTCCTCTGGTTGTTTTGTTCCTAAAAGACTACTAATGAAGTTAGCAGTCAAAGCCTACTTAAACCACCCCCAGCCCCTCAGGCCTCAATCAGTACCCACCCGTGGCAAATTTACTAACGTATACATAATAATGTATATACACACAATTCAAAGGCAACACTTTTTATTTTTGAAGAGGAACACAGGGGATGATTATGATGTAAGAGGTACTCCTTTATTAGTGTTCATCCAAAAGCTGAGAATACGATGGCAGCACTCTTTGTCATTGACAGGTTTGTTGCCAATCCTCCATGCATACTGGATTCTTTTTTGGTGTGGGAGTCAAACTCACTTCATGCTATTTCTATTACATAGGAAAGAAGAAGAGGAAAAAAGAGCGCAACAGCTGTTGAAAAATGTTATTATATGAAACATGAAAAAAATTAGTACTACACTAAAAATGCTTCAAAAATATTTTTTCCTCATGCAATAGATATATTTGATCCATGCTTTTTTTTTTTTACAAGGCAGTAATTACTTTGTTACTATGTTAATACTCTGCTTCCCTCTTGCGGTCAGTACTGAAACTGCAGCGTCATTTTTTTTTTTTAACATTTTACATTAAGTGTGACCGTTTTGGCTCCTGAAGGCACAATTACCAGTACGGATAACTAAATTAAATCATTTCAAAATCATCATACGGTCACACAGACACACACATTACAGACACATTAAACACACCAAATTAGGTCATGGCTCAATTCAGTGTGTCAATTGGGGGGTGTTTGAATGTGTCAGTCACACAGGAAGTTGTTAATGGCTTCCCTTTCCCCTTCTCAGGCCGAGCAGGGCAGAGCGATCCAGTCCTGACCAGGCAACAAGGTCATGCCAGGAGGTCTGGAAGGTACCAGTGGGAGGGATATCCCATAAAACCAGTCCACCCCCCCCCCCCCCAAGGCCCCTTTAAGGACTCCTTTGTACCAGTCACAATGAGGTAAAGCTCTCCCTACACAATGAATACATCCTGGAGTGAGACAAGCGAGTAGGGAATGCTGCTGTCATGCACACACGTATCCAACAACAAAATATAAAAATCCAGACACCAGTAATTGTCTTGCATGCCATTGTGGAAGTATTTCACTTGAATCCAAAATGACGGAACGACGACCTTCTCCTCACGACGCACAAGAGACCGAGACTTGGGACCAAACCATTTTAAAGTAGCTGTCGTCATCGTTTCCAGCGGAATTGTGCTTTTTGGGGGGAGTTTTGTTCTTTCAGCATAACATCGTTTTGCCAGAGTGCGCAGTGGTAGTTTCATGAATGACCACTAGAGGTCAGTGCAGCCTTGAAACGAAACCCCAGCCCTCATTCATTTATTCAAGTATTTATTTTCTACCGTTTATGCGCACTTTCACCAAAGCTCAACTTCAACTACTTTGCCCTTTTTAAGGAGTCTCAGGCAAAAAAAAAGTAATTTACAATTTGTGAGAATTTGTGGCCCACACGTTTTGAAAAATATATTCTTAAAAATTGATTTGTATTTCTATCTCTTATTATTCATTCATTTTCTATGGCGCTTATCCTCATTAGGGTTCACTTATTATTATGATGATTTATTTTATTGTTTAATTGTTATATGGTATTTGTTATACAAGACGCTAGACCAGGGGTGGGCAAACTGCGGCCTGTGGGTCGCATCAGGCCCGCCAAGCGTCTTCATGCGGCCCACCAGGCATTTCCAAATAACATTAAAAAAAGCATCAAAACTGTAGCTGGCAACATGACAAGCAGTCGTATTGCGGTACGCTTGAGTCTGCAAAATAGTCAAAGTACAAAAAAGGGATTCAAACAACTCAACATATCAACAAAATAACCTACCTACTGGACCATGTGGGCATCCAAATAAATATTTACGCACAATACCCATGCCATGTTCGCCGCAAGGCATGCTGGGTAGCTTGTGGTACTCTTTTTTCCCAATATTTTGCCATGTTTTTTGCTAGATTGCAAAATATGTCGAGGAGGTCATCAGAAAAAATAAACAAGAAGGGACGTTAACATACTCTTGATAGCCAATGTTTTATTGTTTATAGTTCATATTTTGTTTGCCGCCCAGCATGCCTTGTGGGCATTTGGAGACTAGTTTTAAGTTGCGTGTTATTTTTGGCACCCCTATAGTTGTAGCTGATTTATGTGAATCGTCTTTATTATTCGATTGGGAAAATTAGCGTGAAAGCCTTGGCAAGACCAAAGTCATTTGAGTCTACCGTCGGTGTGATTTAAATCGTCACGGGCTGGGTGGACTTGAGCTGCGAGAAGGTCCTGAAGCACTGCCGGAATGTTTTATTGTCACGCAGTGCAGTCTTGGCATACGAGTGTTTGAAGTTTGAGTACGAGCTGCTATATACTTTCAGGCATAGCCGAGGACAGCTGTTTGGGGGGTTATGTCAATGGGACCATAACTTAAGAGCTCGCCTTGCTAGCAGCGCACTAGCTGGTCACCGGGAAAGATCACCAGTAAAACACATTCAATAATGGAGCATATTTCCAAAATTACATCAAATGTATGTAGTTATCATAGTTGCAGAGCAAATCCTTTAGCACAAAGAAAGTTGCATCCCCACTCACCGTATTACAGATAAAAACGTATTTCTAGCTGCGATTTGTTGCAATGAATTATGAGATAACTAAGGCCCAAATGTAGTTAACCACAATGAAATACTTTCATTAATTGGCAGCCTTGATGACAATATACAGTATTGCCATGTACTAATTTCATTACTGCTGCGTTACCTTAAGGTGCTGAAAGCAATGCACAGAGTGAACTCTCTTCCTGCCTGTTTGGAGGCAAAAGACGAGGAAAACAGACATGCATGTCCATACACTGATCATCCAGTAACTGTTATTTATGATTAGTTAATTTGTTGGTGTCCGTGAAACGTTTTACTCCTGAACGAGAGATCTTGTTATGTATATTATATAGATATGAAAATGCCATTACACTAATCCAAGTATACATAATCTTCCTGTGTCTTGACGCCACCTTACATTTGCCTCTCAAGTTAAAGCAATGCATGCGGCTGTGATGGACCCCCCCCCCCCCCCCCAAGGATGCAAATGTGACATTTTAGCATGAATGAGCTCCATCCGTCTGGACAAATGTTGACATTTTTTGTGAAAAAAACTCCTCTGGTTCTGCTTTGGACTTGGAAGATAGCGTCTTTTCTTTGCTTAACACGCTGGTAGATCACCTGACTGTCGTCAAGATAGTTGCGGACGCTCCTATCTGATTGCTGGAGTTTGTGTTCTTAGAATCGACCATCGTGAAAACACTCGGTTGAAGACATAACTTCAACGCTCCCGCTGCGGAGGCTCGGCTCGGCTCGGCTCGGCGCCGCAGGAAGCCGAGACTCCGCCTCACCTGCCTTGTCTGGTGTCTATGTTATTATTCATGCCGGGCAGCTAACTTGCGTCACTTTTAATAACCAAAAGTGGCTGCAGAGTTTGCCCACCCCTGCACGAGTTGGTCCACAGCGCGGGTGGATCGGCCGTTAAGGGCGTGAAGCCAAGTGGAAAAAGCCTCCCATTAAAAGCCAATGTTTGATGTGGACTATATTAAGGCCGCTATCGACCGCGGACTCCAGCCCTGCACTTCCATCGATCCGCCCTGCCGGGGGAGTGCTACAGGTCGCCTCCCTTCCCTGTAGGTGCTCTGTGCAAAGGTCACACAAACCCTCCGCATGCAGGTGTTTCATTCAGACTGCTTGGCAGAAGCTGCTCAGTGCCCCCGGGCGGATTGAGACTCCGGTGGAGTTGAAATCCAGGCATCGATCGAGGCGGCCGCACTCTCATATTGTGACTTGATTTGGCAATTAGGGGCTCTTTTCACACTCGATAGCTTTCAGGCCAAGCGTTAAATGGCCAACTGTTTGCACAATGATGCTCACGCCACAATTTGTCCGCTAGATGGATAGACCGGCCCTCCCCTGCGAAGCGCCGTCAGGCGGTTTGTCATCATTCTGCTGATCAACCAATCAAAGATGGAGGTGTTTAGGATTAGGCCTTAGTCATGAGATGAGGCAATACTTAAGACTGGGAATTTAACTTTACTTTTAAGAAAAGTCCAGTAAAAAAATGTGGGCTTGTGAGGGATAAACTGATGCAGCAGCAGATTGGAGAGCCAAATTGACCCCCAACCAAAATATACTCAGGATATAAACTGGCTTGGCCTACTTTAACCTGGGAATACTTTGGGCTTGGGGTATACTTTGGTCTGTTACACCGGGTATCGCAAGACTAGCAACCGGTCGACAATCAGTCTCTTTAACAAAGCGAGTTTAGCTTTCGAAAATGACTAAAATGATAGAACCCTATGATTTGCGCGGAATCACAGACGGAATTGCGTGATTGGCCAATTTAAAAGGAAATATACTGTCAAGCTCGGAATCTCATCACATTGTGAAGGAACGTTTGTGTGGGGAAGAACTTCCCCGGCGGACAGCTCTACGTGGCAGAACCTCATCCCAAATGCTTACTCTCCTCCCCCCGAACTAAACATGTCTAAACGGCGGCAAAAAATGTAGAAAGTCCTCTCCTACGGAGCATGAATGGAAGCTACAGTAGCTTAGGTTTTCACCGCGTTGTGTTTTACCGCTTTAAATATAAGCTAGCATTTTACGATGCTCGCTAACCCGCTAAGGTTCTGAGTTAAGAAGACAAAAGCTGTCAAGACACATTCATAAATGTAAGAATTTTTGCATTTAATTAATGGACATTTTCAGAAGTTGGAGTAAGTCACTCATGTACAAGTCACAAGTGAGCACCACGTCTTTTCCTTCAAGTTACAAGCAAGTCCGTCTTTGTGAGAATGACAGTCTTTTCTCGTAAATATACAACATTATTGTCAAATTGTAATTATCAAAATCGTGATGATTTTAATGCTTCATTTAACAGGCATTGCCCGAGACAGCTATAAACACAGGGGACTTGTGTGACCCTTGACCTGGGTCAAAGGTTAAATTACGACTTTTTTGCCCCAACTATTTTGAAAAGGCTGGACTGCTACGTTAAGAGAACAACAGAACTTCAGCGGTAACTGAGGCTCTTCAACAGGAAGAGGATGAATAAAAACGACTTTTCTGTTATGTTTCAGCCGTTTTACTGCCGTGTTACGGGCACTGTTTGCAAACAAGGTATATAAACAAACATTCACAAAATCTTTCTGTCTTCTGTTCCTTCGGGTTTATCCAAGTTGTGTTCTGCCAGATGGCGACAAATTGAGCGCATGTGTAAAACAAAGCAGCCGAAAGCCGACTTGTTAAAATACAATCATACAGGTATTTTTGGGGATATTGGAAAAATCCAACAAAGCATTAAACCAAAAACTTTTGTTCTTTTTGGAACATTTGTCAAGGAAGTCACAAGTCCTAAAAACTGCAACTTGAGTCTGACCAGAGTCAAGTCATGTGACTCGAGTCTCCTATGTCTGGACATTTTTTCCACTAACCCAAAAAGCACACACCCTATGCTAATTAAAAAAACAACATAATTCTAAGAAATTAACAGAAAAAATGGAATTTGGAAAAAAATAAAAATTGGTACCTTGGTTAAATATGCCCTGGTTAGTGCATTTTTGGTTAACAACCACTGTTTTTACTCATGAATTGCATGATACCATCTGGTTTGTTTACACCGCCATCTTGGCTCACAAGGTCTAGATCAGTGTTTTAAAACCTTTTTGGAGCCAAGGTACACTTTTTTCATTCCAAAAATCCCAAGGCACACCACCAGCAGAAAATGTTAACATGAATCTCTGTAGCCTATAGAAACAATAGAAAGTGTTGTCACCTACTGCTATTTATCTCATTACATAATTACTCTGCCAATCATTGGACAGCACACACTCAGCAATTTATTCCTTCCTTGTTCCTGTTTTGATAATACTTCCTATTCTGTTCCGTTCTGTTTCCCTTCCACTTTACTTTCTCGTTCTAGCGCACCTGCTCCTAATTTCCATTTGATTATTTAGTTCAGCTGGGAGCGTGGGGAGTTTGTTGGATCATTTGTGTTTCTCTGTGTTTGTTGGCCTTGTTTGTTTCCTTCCGCTGCACAGCAGCAAATATTCATGAATGAACTTTTCCCTGACCTGCCACGGCGTCCTGCTCTCCGCATCCTCGGGGTCGCTAAAAGGCCAAAACCAAGACGCAAGCTGAGACGTGACAGAAACAAGTTAGCGTGCAGTAAAATAAAACAATGTCATTAACGGGAGCATGGCAATATGGTTTATAATGAGAAGTGCCTGTAGGTATGTGCTCACAGCCCATGACGAGATGGTGACTCCAGAAGAGGCAGGTTATGTGCCGCGGCAGTTGACTGACTGTTCACTCAGAGCTTGGAACATCATGTGCTTTCACTTTTATGTACATATATTCCGTTGTAAAGTTGGATGTGGGATGTTCGGCTCGAGGTAGTCCTCCCTCACCGTGCCCGGACTGCTCTCTCATGTTGCGGCGAGCTTGCACGGCAAATGCCGCTCTAACCTCTTTTTCCAGTATTCCAGTTTTCCAGCTTTTCCAGTGTCTGTCAAAAATGCAATCAGAAAAATACAAATACCAGAAATATTTCCCGTTTCCAAAGACGTCAGGAAAAGTCTTTTGTCGTTTTGAGAAAATAGGAAAGTCTCCAGGTGCACAAACATGCACAAACATCTACATCAAAGGTAAAAAAAACGCCATTGTAAGAAATTACAAGTGATAAAATGGAATTTGGGAAAAAAATAAAACAGATTTTTTAAGAACCTGGCACAGTAAATATAAAATATGCACATCAGCACGCAATAAGATCATCAAATCTTACTTAATGCATTCCCATGTAGTATCAGCATTTGGGAGCAAATATGAGGTATAGGTATAGTATAGTAGGCTAAAGAAAGCTAGATGGTGCGTTCAAGGACCGTTGTCCAAAGTGGGACAAGTCGCCGCTCGCAACAAACAACATAAACATGCAAAAACTGCTGGATTTTGAACTGTATATTATTTTTTGAATAAAATAATGGCGCATATATCCAAAATTGGTGTCTATCTACATACAATGTAATGTAGTTATTTACAAAATATTTAATTTTTATCATTGCATGAACAATTCCCAAGATGCGGCTGTTGGGGATTCTAACACGTGTATCCAGATGCGTATGGAATCGGCTGCCACATTAGATTTACATCCCTACAACGTACTAATTTGATTTCTGGGACAATGTCTAGGGAACCAAAAGCGATGCACAGAGTGAACTCTCTTTCTGCCTGTTTGGAGGCGAAAGATGAGGAAAACAGACATGCGTGCTCACGGCGATTAATGGTTCTTGTCACGTTTTAATCTCACGAGATTTTGTGACACCCCTACTTAGAACAAACAATGCGGCTTCACCCTGCCGAGGATGAAGTCAAACGATGAGGAAAAATTCGGCCACAGGGAAGCTCCGCACCACACACACTAAGATAATCTGACAAAGCAGCTAAAGAGAAGATGGCGTCAGATCACTAACATTCAAGAGTGCAGAAAGGAAGGGAAAGGGAAGAGTACCTATGTGGGTTTCTAAGAATAGACTGTCATCCCTATCCACGTCCTTCCTGCGCATCGGGAGACTTTCTTAGACAGCGCTGGTAATTGCTTCCGAGGTATTTCTTTGCTTGTTGTTCCTGCATTTGTTTTTATTTTTAAGTGAATTCCGCATTTGGGAGGCAAATATTGGTGTTCTCCCTGGAGGAATGTTTGTGTTCTATTGAGGAAGATACCTTGGCTGTCTTTATCACTGCTGCCAGCTTCATTCTCACATCCATGACTGGAAAACTTAGACGTACACCTTCTTCTTCTTTTCCTTTCGGCTTATCCCGTTTGGGGTCGCCACAGAGAATCAATTGCCTCCATCTAACTCTGTCTTCTGTATCCTCTTCTCTTGCGCCAACTACCTTCATGTCCTCTTTCACTACATCCATAAACCTCCTCTTTGGTCTTCCTCTAGGCCTCCTGCCTGGCAATTCAAAACTCAGCATCCTTCTATCTTTCCTCTGGACATGTCCCAACCATCTCAGTCTGGGCTCTCTGACTTTATCTCCAAAACCTCTAACATGTGCTGTCCCTCTGATGTGATCCTGTCCATCCTGGTCACACCCAAAGAGAACCTCAGCATCTTCATCTCTGCTACCTCCAGCTCTGCATCCTGTCTTTTCCTTACCGGCACTGTCTCTAAACCAAACAACATCGCTGGTCTCACCACAGTTTTGTACACCTTTCCTTTCATTTTAGCTGAAACTCTTCTATCACACTCGACACTTTTCTCCATCCATTCCAGCCTGCCGGCACACGTTTTTTCACCTCTTTTCCACACTCTCCACTGCTCTGGACTGTTGACCCTAAGTACTTAAAATCCTCCACCTTCTTTATCTCTTCTCCCTGTAACCTCACTCTTCCACTTGGGTCCCTCTCATTTACATACATGTACTCCGTCTTCCTGTTGCTGACCTTCATTCCTCTCCTTTCCAGGGCAAACCTCCACCCCTCAAGCTTCTCCTCCACCTGTTCCCACTACATATCACAATGTCATCTGCAAACATCATAGTCCATGGTTATTCATAAAAAATATTAATCAATAAAGTATGCCCCGTATGACCTATCTTTAGTAAAAAGACTTTAAGCATAAAAATGGCTAAATAAAGTAAAATACAAATAGGCCTTCAAAAGAGGTTGCGATAGTATGTAGTGTCCTACACTGGTCAGCATGTGTCAGTCATGTTACTGTGATGTTCAATGGGACAAATGACAGAACAGGCACAATCATCTCTAACACCGGCTTGCGCACGCTACGTCACTTCCTGTCCGCTTCCCACTCAGCTCCTCTAGCACTGACACATATTAACAGCAACACACACTAGTGCAAGTCTTAAATATGTCTTAAATTTTCTCCTATTATGTCTACTATATCGGGTAATAGGAGTGTAAAGGTGACCATAGGGGTGTTATTTCATGTCTAGAGGGCTCTAATATTGTTAAAACCTATATTTAGAAGTACACAAACAGGTTTTTTATGCTCTAACTATGAAAATATTCCATTTATAACTAAGGAACCTAACTTTGCTGACATTCACTCATCAGGATCGAGTCTGGAACCAATTACCCACGACAAACGAAGGGTTACTGTACTTCTTGTTTGTACAGTAATTCAATAAACCAATATTCTGCATTGATTATGAAGCTGAACAGTTTATCTTGCATGCTTGTTATGCTACTTCCTTAACAATGCAAGCTGCAAGGGCTCCACTGCCAAGGGTTGCCATTTTCATCATCTTATCCTCATTAGGATCACGGGGTATGCTGTAGCCTATCCCGATTAAGGCAGTGGGGCTTTCCTACATGCCGATTCTCTTTCAGTCTGCAAAGATTTTCACTACAGAAAGTCTTGATGGGCGGGAGTTTCATGCTGCCTCATTATAAACAAATGCTGCAAACTGTACGTGTGTTGATAGGCGTTCTTTTCCTTCGCTGCCTGCAGAGATTTGCCTCAGACGACAAACACTGCAATTAAAAATCAAAGCCCGCTTTTGTGGTATTTCCTTCGCCGAAAGCTCTTGTGCTTTTTTTTTTTAAAGTGGCGTTTTTCTAAGGAGGATCTGAATGGACATTTCACAGGACATTACATACAAGTCCTTTGATTTTGCCTCAAAATAAATTCCACTTCTTCCATTTTTTCCTCCTGTGGTCCTGAGTAGCATCAGGGAAGTATAAAAAGCTGCTCCTCAGGTGAACTGGAAGCGCTGTCAAGCCTCATTAACCTATTTGTTTTGACAGCAGCCGGGTTCATTTTTGGAAGCAAATGCACTTTGAAGCGAAGACCCGGCCTGAGCTGGAAGACGGCTAACGATATTGGGATTTGCCAGAGCCGCCAATCAAACGGGTGGCCTACTTTAAAACAGGCTGCAATCCCGTCAAGACAACACGATTATGCTTGGCATCTTGTTAGTGCCTACGACCACACAAACATACCAGGCCCGGAAACGCTTGCTTGTTCTTTGCTGTTACATGTCACAAGTTCAAGGTCACAGCAATGTCCAAAACACACAAAAGTAGCTTTTTCCACAATTTTTTTATCCAACGAATGGCAGCGATTTATTCTAATTTTCAGGAAAAGTGCACTTTTTGTGGAATTTTGCCCATAATCTGCACATCTTTCCCTTTTCTGTGTGTTTTAGAGATATAAAAACAGCTACAAAGCGGCAGCTAAGAATGCACATAATGGAACACACCTATTCCGTCTATAAATCTTTGTACAAAACACCCCAAAAGGTGCCAACAAGGCTGCTTTTACATCATGTGACCCGCATATTAATCAAGCTACAGCGACTTTGTTATTAACATGTTACGCCAAAGAACTACACTATGGCATAGTGACACCTCGCCACACCACACCGCCTAGCTAGTGACTAGCTTTACCACACACACGCTCACAATGCCTTAGCCCACTAGCGAAAGGTAACGCTACATTTTTTTGTATTACATACGCGTACATATTTTTGAGTTTGGAAAAGTAAACGCTAGGTGTAGCGTTCCTTTCTAATGAGCAAAATGGTTTCTAATGAGCAAATTCCTAATAAAGTCAAAAATGAGTTTGCAACAAACCACATCGAGTCATATCTCATATTAAAGCGTCTGAAGAGGGCTTTCCTCGTACGCATTTGATTTGTCAACATGGTCTCATATTTACCTCTGTAGTCTCAGAAGCAAGATCATTGGCCCAGCGAAAAGGGGGATGCCATCCAGGCTTATGCAAACAAGAAGGACAGTTGAATTTTTAAAGCACCCTCAAAATCATCTAAGGTCTCATCTTGTTTGGGTCCTCTCCTCTCTGCAGTTCTGACAGGAACTCACTGATTTCAGTCAAGGAGAAGATACTCCAGTGCTGGGCAGAGCACTTCAACACAGTCCTCAACCGACCGTCCACAATCAATAATGACGCCATAGCAAGGCTGTTGCAAGTCCCAGTCGACAACACGCTGGCAGAGCCCTCC
The DNA here is from genome assembly GCA_024372805.1 of Oostethus manadensis. Lineage (NCBI taxonomy): Eukaryota > Metazoa > Chordata > Actinopteri > Syngnathiformes > Syngnathidae > Oostethus > Oostethus manadensis. The sequence goes on along the minus strand of QODF01000058.1, from coordinate 2,940,540 downwards.
TCCCCGAAGAAGAAGTTGTCAAGGCCATCAAGCCCATGTCCAGTACCCGCTGCCGACTCCATCCCAGCTGAAATATGTGCTTTAGGCGACCTAAAATTGACCAAAAGCCTCACAAGCCTGTTCAAATCCATGTGTTCCCAAGAGGAACTAACACAGGAGCTCAAAGACGCCGTAATCATTCACCTCTCCAAGCGCTAAGGGAACAGGAACCACCGCTGCATCTCTGTCACCGGGAACGTGACATGTGTGGATTTCGTGCGGGACCGGCACTGTGGACCTGATCTTTGCAGCTCAGCAACTGTAAGAGAAGTGTCAGGAGCATCCCTGTTCTTAACGTAGAACTGTACACCACCTTTGTGGAAGTGACGAAAGTTGGGGCATTTCAAGAATGTACATTTTACACTGTTGGCTCTTAAGGAGGTTGTAAGTAGAGATTCAAAATGCTGTCCATCTATCCACCCATCCATTCATCCACCCATGCATCTATACATCCACCCATCCATCCATTCATACATCTATACATCCACCCATCCATCCATCCATCCACCCATCTATACATCCATCCATCCAAAATAGGCTGATCAAAATCTAGAATCCATCCATTCATCCATCAATCCATCCAATGTTTCCAGGAGGATACTGGGAATGTTGCTCCAGGTGTTGAAGACGGCTTCATGGAGGGCAACCACTATCTGGAGCTCATTTTCATTTTTTCATCCATCCCCAAATGTTCTCCATTGGATTTAGATAAGGGGAACACACAGGATGGTCCAAAAGAGTGATCTTATTTCTCCTTTGTAAAGTGTTGAAAAAGCTAGTCATTACCACAAAGACCAGGACCTTCAATCCACCTTTCAATGTCCCATATTTGGTGCGCTCCTTCAAATTCCAAACAAACACTTTTGTGGCGTTTCGGACGTTTTTTGTTCTTAAAAGCCTTCTTAGGCAGAAGTAACACCAGTAACAACCTTCATTTGGGCCGATGACGGACAGCCAGTGGCATCCTTTTTTTGGGTCTACCACATGACTTTTTGGTTCCATACCCTTTAGGATGTGTGAAAACATTAGAACTGAGTGTCTTACTGCGTCCAGGCTGCAAAAGGCCTTGATCATGCAGCTCAGCAATCCCACCGCTTTATTGCCTTTGCCATCAAGAGAGCATGACAGTGTGAAAACCTGACACTAAATCACATTCAATCCACATTTTTGCCAACATTTTGCTATCCAAAAGCTGTGATCTTCAACTTTTGATGAACAGCCTACTTCACTTTCATGCTTCTTTGCAATAAATCGCTTACTCCATTTTTTAGGGTCACTTTCCCGTTTCTTCTTTTTCCATCTCCTTAGAACCTGGTCAAAGTCCAACAGTGCAAGATGTACATTCTCTACATTTTTCAACTTCTCCTAACAATTTCACCAGTAAAGTAAAGTATCTACTTTTACTTTTTTCTAGTAAAATTTGCCCTAAATGCATGTTTGTTGTTCACAACACCGGCACAGAAACAAACCCTGCCGGTTCACAGCCTGTTCCTAACAATCCAGTAAAGCTCAGAGGAGCTTAGACGGTCCAGTCAGAGCTGAGGAGGATGAAGTGAAAGTCAACAAAGGCGTTTCCTGGACCGGGATCAGAGAAGAAACACGCAGGAACGGAGAAGGCTTATCAAACGTGTAAGCATTTAAAAAATATATATGACTTCCTTTTAGTCTGAGAGTATGACGTGTTGCCGCGGAAACAGCCGGTAATTACTCTAGAAAGCTAAATTGCCTTCAGATTCTAACACATAAAGTGACAGTAAATACAATAAAACCTAATTAAAAAGTTAAACATCTTCAACTCATTAGTTTAGCACTAATTTTATGACATAATAAAAAACATATGAGAAAAATACAAACTATTATAAAAGCGGCCATGAAAAATATGGGAAAATAAGATATGTATAATATAAAAACCACACACACATACACACATAGTATATAAATATTGAGCAAAAAATTATCTGCAACCCATTCATCCATTTTCTATACCACTTTTCCTCATTAGGGTCACAGGTATGCTGGAGCCTATCCCAGCTGACTTTGGCCGGTAGGCGGGGTACACCCTGGACTGGTCGCCAGTCAATCTCAGGGCACATATAGACAAACAAACATTCACACTGTAATGGACAATTTAGTCGGCAATTAAGCTAACATGCATGTTTTTTTTGGAATGTGGAAGGAAACCGGAGTACACGGAGAAAACCCAAACACGCACGGGGAGAACATGCAAACTCCAAACAGAAATGCCCAACGGAGATTCGAACCCTGAACAGGAGACTGTGAGGCCAACATGCTACCCACTCATCCACCCTGCAGCCCCATTCTGCACACATGTTATGGAAATATTAAATATTAAATATAAGACANACATAATAAAAAACATATGAGAAAAATACAAACTATTATAAAAGCGGCCATGAAAAATATGGGAAAATAAGATATGTATAATATAAAAACCACACACACATACACACATAGTATATAAATATTGAGCAAAAAAATTATCTGCAACCCATTCATCCATTTTCTATACCACTTTTCCTCATTAGGGTCACAGGTATGCTGGAGCCTATCCCAGCTGACTTTGGCCGGTAGGCGGGGTACACCCTGGACTGGTCGCCAGTCAATCTCAGGGCACATATAGACAAACAAACATTCACACTGTAATGGACAATTTAGTCGGCAATTAAGCTAACATGCATGTTTTTTTTGGAATGTGGAAGGAAACCGGAGTACACGGAGAAAACCCAAACACGCACGGGGAGAACATGCAAACTCCAAACAGAAATGCCCAACGGAGATTCGAACCCTGAACAGGAGACTGTGAGGCCAACATGCTACCCACTCATCCACCCTGCAGCCCCATTCTGCACACATGTTATGGAAATATTAAATATTAAATATAAGACATTTTTACAAAAAAATAAATAAATATCATCCAATGTATGTAAATATATATAAAAATTACGCCCATGATGCAGAAAATTAAAAATGTGGTATCCTTGGGTGAAAGACATTGATATCATGTGATTTCTATGGTATGGTAAAAAATTTCTAGAGTGACGCTTCAAAAGTTAAAGACATCTTCAAAAAAAAAAAAGAATGTTTTCAGTGACAGCACGAGCAAGCGCTCTTCTCGTCAGTAGACAATCAATCTATCTATACATAGATATATGTACATTGTCCTGAGAGAAAATAGAAAATGTGGCTGCAGAGAGGAGAAGCACAGATTAATAGCAGGGATGTCCGTGAAGCCTACAGGATTCATTGTGTTGTTACACCTGTGTACCATTTCCATATAGATTACCTGTCCACCATTTCCATTTTGACATTGCAAGAGAGGATCATAGTTGTATTATATTCTGCTTTCATACTGTAGCAGTATGCATCTTTGTGCAGCTATCCCGTTGTAGTAATATGTATGGATACTAATAAAAGTAATAATAAAAAACAGCATTTATACATGTATTTTCTTAAATAAAATAAAAACTAAAAACAATCAATGCAAAAAGTAATAATCATACATATTCTGTGACGTAGATAGAAACAAACCATACAATTATAATATTGACGTAAACATGTGTTATGCATACTGTGTATTTATACACAGTATGCACAGCCCCTCCGTGAATCACCACTTTACCGCGGTGGAGGGGTTTGAGTGCCCGAGTGATCCTAGGAGCTATGTTGTCGGGGGATTTATGCCCCTGGTAGGGTCTCCCAAGGCAAACAGGTTCTAGGTGACGAGCCAGACTAAGAGTGATTCAGAAGACCCCTATGAAAAAACACAAGAGGAGTGACCGCACTTCGTCCGGACGTGAGATACCGGGGCCTCACCCTGGAGCCAGGCCTGGGGGAAGGGCTCGCAGGCGAGCGCCTGGTGGCCAGGTCTTCACCCGTGGGACCTGGCCGGGCCTAGCCCAAAGAAGCC
>QODF01000058.1:2903392-2934281 GCA_024372805.1 Oostethus manadensis | reverse complement strand
GCCCAGTCGGGAGAAGGCCCTCGGGAAGACCTAGGACACGCTGGAGGGACTATGTCTCACAGCTGGCCTGGGAACGCCTTGGTGTCCTCCCGATGGAGCTGGAAGAGGTCGCTGTGGACTGGGAAGTCTGGACGTCCCTACTGAAACTGCTGCCCCCGCGACCCGGACCCGGATAAGCGGAGAAAAATGGATGGATTGATGGATGGATTTATACATCTTCCATGCCGCTTATTATCACTAGGGTTGCGGGGGTTTGCTGGAGCCTATCCCTGCTGACTTCGGGGCAGAGGAGGGGTACACCCTGGACTGGATGCCAGCAAAAGGCAGGGCACAGATAGAGAAACAAGCATTCAATCTCACATTCCTACCTATGGACAAAACCAATTAACCTAACATGCATGTTTTTGGAATGTGGAGTGCCGTAATACTGTAAACTGTGAGTACCGGAGAAAACCCCCACACACTGGGAGAACATGCAAACTACACACAGAGATTACAACCCGGATCTTCCAGATTTCCAGACTGTGTGGCCAACATGCTAACCAATAGGTCACCGTGCGACTTTTTATGCATACCTATATACTTAGTGTACTTTTTATGCATACGTATATACTTTACGTTACACCTGTTTAAAATAAATGTAGCCACAAGAATGTTTTGGTTAAATAGTTTAAAACAAACATAATACAAAAAAAAAAATCTGCAGCTCAGTTCGCGAGTTTTTTTTTTAAACTAAATCGATATGGTCAAAATAGAATATATTAGCACATATTGAATATATCGTTATTATCAGTGGTAGTATTAATATGTGGAAATATTACAGTGTATATGACAAAAGGTATCGTTATGTAGAGATACTACAGTAGATACCACAAGTGAGGCGTGATTAGTGTCCCTGTTTCCACCGCATTGCTGGGTAAAACCTGACATTTCTCGATCTAAACGGGTATTACTTACAGACACATAGTCGCCAAGGCAGAAGCGGACTTGAGATTTTCTTCAACATTTATTTGTGTAAATAGAAAAAAATTAGTTTGTCATTATTGTGAGTGCACCTTGACCCCTCCCCCCCCCGCCCTGAAAAAAAATCCAACATTGACCCTCCGACACCTCAATTATCGCATACATTAATCCCATCACCCTTTCTGCCGCGCATGGAAAAGTAATCAATGAAGGTCCACTAAATATTGCACTCAGTGCCTGTGCAACTCTTGCTGCGCTATTTCCTTGCGTCTTTCCCTTTTTTGTTCTGCCCGCGCGCCTCTTAGTGCCGACAAAATGTCCGCTGCTGCTTACTTAGTCCCCGTAAATGGATCAAATTCTTATCTCCGGTCGAGGTCACTTCCCGGCGAGCTCGTCTGAGATAATTGCCTTTTTTTTTTTTTTTGCCTAAGCAAGAAGCAGCAAGACAATGAAGGCAGCCGAATTTCATCCAGTGAGCCGTAATGATGGGATGTTCAATATTCAAACAGTTTTACTGTGCAGCTTGGTATTTATTGTGGTGGAACGCACACTTTAGCTTACACAAAGTATTTTTTTTTTACAAACTGCACAAAAGGGTATAGCCGTGTTACCTCTCCCACTTCCAAATGTATTTTTCTTGCCTTTTTAATGAAATTAATTCATTTATAGCTTCATTTTAGCCACAGAGGGTTTGGACTTATTGTTAGGAATTGAGATTGAATTTTTGTTTGTTCACATATTTTTGTTCACTAAAGCTATGTTATGAACATAAAATAATAGAATAAGATGCTTAGATACTTATGATATATTTTAAAAATAATTACTTTTCTTCACCGATTTTCGTTGTTGTTGGTTTTTAAATTTTAGCCCCAATTGCAATGAATAATTTTTACTGTAGTATACATACAATCATTATAGTATTCTAAAAAATGTAAAGCTTTGATTTCATTTTTGGCCGTGATATTGTTTCATAGGGTAGTGTGTAAAAAAAAAGGAAATTCATTGTTGATGTGAAATGTTGCTGTGTGGTCATCTCGAAATGCCCCATGGGAACATCCAAGTAAATTCCACATGTTATTCCGCCTCTGTTTGAACAAAGAGACGTTTCTGCTGCTGTGGACAAATCTTACGTCCACCGGGAGGGACGGCGTGTTGGTTTTTCCTAAAGGAAAGTCAACGTAAAGTTTGCGGCTTTACTGCACCTGCAACAGACTCGGAAAGTGACCTCCCCCCCCCCAAAAAAAAGACTGCAGAGCGACGTGATAAAAGCCGCTCGTCCCCATCCATTGTGAGGGGATGCTGCCGTTCACCTCGTTTGTCTTCTGGAAGAAAAGGTCACGTATTGTCTGCTCATCTTCAGGCCATTACCACGGCGCCAGCGCGCATTAACAATGCGCTTGATAAGTGCTAATTTATGACCCCGTGTCACCGTAATGAGATGTTTTTGACGATCCGTTACGCGCTTGTAACAGCAGCTTGTAAAAGGCAGGGATGTCTTATGTGCTCTTATGTCCACTTTCACTCAGATTGGACCGCCATTAGATTAGTTTATTACATCATTACCACACATTTACTGTGGTGCAAGATTAAATAACCTCATACCAAAATACCAGCATTTTCTGGATACTAAGATTTTAGCTTTCCCTGTTGGTGAACTCACAATGATGATGGGTGTGGTGTATATTTTTCATATACGCCACATACATAGTTTTCATTTGCTCGGTGATATTTTGCTTTACTTCTTTCTCTTCTTCAAGAGTGGGGCACACGACTGCATGATGTTGCAGTAGTGCCTTCGTTTTTAACTTGTTTAAAATCAGCATTATCTTCCCACCATGCCTTGATATCATCCTGCAGAACCCTGACAACCTTGCACAATGCTCTATTTTCTCCCATAGGCGTATTTTGCTTCCTTAAAAGCAGCGCGCAGGACGGCATTATCTTCCAGGTATGCCTTGATATCATCCTGCAGAACCCTGACATCCTTGCATGATGCTCTATTTTCTTCCATAGGATTTTTAACCTTTTCAAAAGCAGCTCACAAGGCTGCATTTTAATCTTTTAACTCATTGATTGCCTCCTTTAGGACCATGGTATCCTTGCTCAGCGCTTTCAGACTGTCTATCCAACCACATAAATGATCAGTCTTATTTGTTCTTGTTCTTATTTGTCTTATTTGTTCTTGTTTGTTCTTTAGAATTTGCTATCTGCCGTCTAATCAGCATACTAGACTTTCTATTTTAATTTCTCTTGCCCATTTAGGCGGCAATTTAGTCGGGCGCAATGAGTTGTTCTCCCTTTTTCCAAGCGCACACAATGAACCAAATTCTATGTATGCCGGTTTTCAAAGAGTTTGCTGCAGCACCCTCATTTTTGTAGTATAGTACGGATCATTTCACTGAAAACGTGACCATGTCATTTTCACATGGAGGATTTCGCCGCAGGTTGTGTACGCAATGGCGATTAGCGTTGGCCGTTTGAGCGCTAAGATCAAGGACGGTGGCCCTCACTGAAGCCCGAGTGTCACTGGCTGATAAGGTGACGCCGCCTCCAGGGGCTTCCATCTTATCTGGAAGGAATGAAAGCTTTTCACCGCCACCATTCCCTGCCATCTTCTCTTCCCACCACTCTGCCCTTCCTCGGCGTTTATCGCCTCACAGTCATTCTTGAGATGGACGGAGTCACCACACACCCCAACAACATGGAAGCCGAGAGTGACACAGGGGCTCTGCGCTCCTATTACCCTTTTCATGTAGATGCGGCGAGGAAAGGTAACAACGAAAAGACTGCAGGGATTAAACACATTTACCAACTGATGATACGGCATCACGGCTGCACGCCATGACACGTGTAGCTGTTACTCTGACGGCGCACAATTCCCATTTTTGCCAGCATGTTTCTACATCTTTCCTAGGTGAATACCAGCTTAGTAAAGTCTGTTTCACCTAAAGGTGCTGTATGAAAAATAGCTGGACTACCCAGCATGCCTTGCTGGCAGTTGGAAATAACAGTTTTAAGTCACACGCTCAGTTGTTGTTTGTCAAGTAGTTGATTTGTGGGATGTGTTTTGTCATTTTCTTGCGCCACGAGCAAGTATGCTGTTGATGCCACTTATACTGTATGTACTGTACTCCGCCAACTTTTTTAACCCCGCAAGTCAGAAAGTTTGCCCGCCCCTGGACTGGAGTCACTCGCTAATGCCGGCGTGAGTGAAGTAAATCGTGAACCTGACGCGCGCTCACGGGTTTAGTGAGGCATGTGCACATTTAGACGTTGCATCGAGAGCGGAATCATACTTCGATGCCACTGCCATATTGGATGTGACGAGAGAGAACGGAGAAGATGCCCAATTCCCGTTCTGCATACAATTTATAGCAACAGGTTTACAGTCCCAACTCGATCTCTGGAGTACCTTTCACAGGTGAGGCTGAAGAAACACTTTTGATTGTATTTTTATAACATTTTACCAGCTGAATTTGTGGCATAATTCCATAGATTGTTGTGGTGAAACCAGCCCCCCAAAAACCTTCTACTAAGAAGCTTTTTTTAAAGTTTGGTTCATTTTCATGCATTTGTTTTGGGGCAGATGCTCCACCTCCTAATGTATTGCTACAACGGGCCAATCATATCATCGAGTGTATCACAGTATATCTATGGCAGTTTTTTTGCTTGCAGTGATACTCGACTTGAGTGAATCCAGTACTCATAAAAGCGTGGGTCAGTTAAAGGAATCAAGTTTCCCATCACCACAACCTTTAGGTCGGGAAACGACCTCTCCAAATATACAATTTCCCATCATGCAAATTTTTTTTGCCGTTTTTGTTAATGGGTGCAAAATGTCCTGCAAAATGTTTGTCAAAACCTCACTTAAGTAGGCATCAGTTAACTCGCTTTTTGTGCCGTTTTGTTGCTTAATTTCCTCACCAGATTAATGAAGTATAGCTAATTAATGTCATGTGACACTTTAATTTTTTTCATATGAACTGAGTACAGTAAAGTCAGTACCAGGGACCTATCAGGATGAGGCATTTGCCACAGTGGAGGCCTTCATCTGTAGAAAGATTTGTTCTAATACACAAGCGGGCATACGTCTCATCCAGTCAGCAATCACATCGGGGTCAGGACTCAAACAGGACTTATTCTTCATCAACTGCCCACAACAAAATGAATGCTAAAACAGGAACTTCTCTTTCTCGTTTGCTAACACAATATACACAAACCACGCACCAGGTTCCTGGGACTTCCTCATAGCTCTCAGTTGAAGAAGTAATTGTAAATGGTCTCTCATGTGCTCCTCCACCTTTAAGCTGTTCCGCCGTTAAGGCACTGTTTCTGCATTTACCTACTGATGACGCAGCATGAGGAGCAACTGGGCGCGCATTTGCCCAAGGACACTCCATCACAGAAGGACAGAGCGCCGAACCAGCAACCGTCAGGTTGGGATACGACTACTCTTACCACCAGAGCCATGCCGAAGAATAAGATCATGCCGAAGTGGTGGCATGACTCAGGAGGTGAAAGTAGTCATCGCCAAACCTGAGGGTTGCAAGTTTGAGCCTCCTATGATCATATCAAAGTATACTTCCGTATGATACTGAACCCCCAATTGCTCCTGATGCTGCGGCATCAGTAGGTAAATGCGGAAACAGTGTTCCAAAATGGAAAAACGACCAAGTCCTTGCAACTGAAACATTGGTGACCCCGACGTGATGTGACCCTGACTTTCTTTGCTGCTGCCATTACTGTACTGTAAACTGAAAAATGTGTTGCATGCACAGGATCACTAAAATGATATTTCATCTAATCTAATATTGGACATCTGTCTTTTCTTTTGTCGCACGCAGTTTTTTTTGCCCCGTCCCGCACGTACTAAATCCATGTCTAAAAAACATTCTCTTTGGCTTCTTGCCAACTTTCTGTCTCATTCCTCCAGCAACAACAACTTGACAGATGCCACATCTGCTACAGTTTGTTGCTGTTAAAAAAACAACAACAGCGACACGATGTGGTGTAAAAGGCGCAGTAATTACAGGCACCACCTGGGAGCACAAAAACTGTCTATGTGGGATGCAGTAATTAATCAGGACTGTTCCGTCCATTAGAGTGGAGGCTTCTATTTACCTCTGTTGCATTGGATTTAGTTGAGTAGTTCAGGTCATACCAAATAGAGTATGCACGTATGCTAGTCTGTTCACTCTAATAGGGAGACAATGCGGCGTTTAATATAGTGACAATGTAGAACTTTATACCTCTTTAATGAGGGTGTGTGTGTGTGTGTCGTACGCTGAAAGGGTGCATGAGATGACACACTAGGTCAAAAAAAACCAAGGGAGAAGCAGAAGAAGACTCATGGAAATAAAACATCCATTAAGAATGTGTGAGGAGCAAAGCTACACACATACACGGCGTGGTGTAACGCATGCGTGTGTTATCTTAGCACCTTTATTAGTCTTTATGACAGGCTTGCAGCCCGCTGGGGTGGGGTGGGGTGTGGGGTGGTGGTCCTAATTGAATCTCTCCTTTATGAATTAAACATCCAGGAGGCATAAGAAGGTGCATGTATTTGCAATGCAAGGATTTGCATTATTGCGTTAAGGAGTCACACACTGTGTGCATTTTTCTACATTTAAGCATCTAGAAAATGCACCGTGCGCTGTACAATATGGCAGCAGAAAATGAAAAAGTGTGATTTCATTTATTTATTTTTTTCACATCCACAGGGTAGAAAAAGCAAAGAGTGTACCCAAGGGAGGTCTGTATCGACCAAACCTCGCCTCAGGAGCCCGGCTCGCTACATGGACGCTGTTCTCCTCCTCAACGCCTGCAGGCTTGTGGATTCTGCAGAAGGCTTCAAACTTTCCAGCCTGTCTCCAACTTTTTTTTTACCAGCAAGAATATCATAATATAAGAGCAAAACATAAAATCCAGTGTTATGTGCCGGTATTCTCTGCTGGCTACAAGTTGTTACCCGGCTAGCCGAAGCTGACGCATCATCACAGCGCAGGCGGCTGTAAAAAGCCGAGAGAGAAGATGAGCCCGATGCCACTGAGACTGTGGAAAGTTCACTGATTTGTTTTTAATATACTGTCAAACCCCCACCAGTGGGGGCAGCTATGTGTTGTGCGCCCCCTGAAAAGCGCATGGGGACGGCTGTCAAGCTTGGTTGGGTATCTGTGGTGTGGACCGTGGCCGCAGATAAGACAAATAAATCACCCGCTGCAGCCCCTTCAAACGGACAAGAATCATATTTGTGACTTCAAAATCCATAAAACAGGTGGATTTTTTTTTAGGAAATAGGATTTTTTTTAAATCGAAAAGTAACAACCTTTCTGTAGTTGTCATATCTGTAAATTCTCCAATTAAATCTACAAAAGCACATCATCTCTAATTAGGTCAGAAAACAATGGCAGCAACAAATGTGGCTTTAGGCAACTTCTTGATGTTTGTTTTTTTTAATTAATGCCAGAAAATCTACCTCTGCATGCTTTAAATTGTTGCTACTCAGCTACTGGTGTCATGCATGTTAAATCCCCCACTACATGGATTTATAGGAAATAGTGATGGACTATAATCATTTTTCATAATAATTTGCTCCACATTTCACTGAGAGTTAATTTTATTTATTAGAATTATTTTCTGGAGGGGTTTTGGTTCTAGTTTTTCCACATCTTGGCTAGCCCAGTGGTCTCCGCACGGAGATAGTCATAAAGATGCCGATATTTCTGTCCTTCAGTTGCGAGGATTTGCTCTTATGTCATTTTTTTTCGCGCGTCTCTGTCCGCGTGGTTAGAAAAATGTGGTGATACGCGCCGCGTGAGTTTCCCCGCGTGAAAAGGGCCGCTCCAGGGGGACTAAATGACTTAATGTGCCTGCAGGAGCCGCACGGACCTCGCGGACGCGGAAAGCATAAAACAGGCTTTAGTCAGAACTACACCAATTTGGAAGCTAAATCAAGTTTATTTTTATCAGGTTACATTATTGGTTGAATTTTTTTTTATTTGCGAAATTATCGGTGTGATGTCATATATTCCATTATCGGCCGACAATTATCGGTGACCGATATCGTGCATCCCTAGTATGCAGGATATGAATTCATTATCTCTCTGCGGATGAAATGTCACTAAAATCTGATGGTGCCAAATATGTTACTATGCTCCGGAATGAGTGTGTACATGCAATATGTAGTGTGGCGTGGAAAGGAATACATTGTGCTGCTGCACTGCCAGTGCAAGGTCTACATAAAAATGATGGCACTTGATATTCTCCCCTGGACTTTGTGGTGGCAAAAAAAATGCAAATGGCTACTCTGTTGACTTTTAAAGCAAATGCCACAGCCTAAGTTATGATATGTTTTGTGGAAGGGTTGTACTTGCCAAAGTCCATCACAGCTTTTGTCTTGACTGAATGTTAAAGCAATGAGAACCAAAGGCATTGTTTCCCGCTGTGAAATTTGCGCAATACTTGGCTTAGAGAAGTGAATGCGGTATCACATATTGTTTTATCAGACAATTCATCACGTTATTTAATAATAAATTGAACATTTTTGTTAGTTAGAGCAAGGAAAACCTGTTTACAACGTTCTAAATATGATTTTTATACATTATTAGAGCCCGCTAGACATGAAATAACACCCCTAAAGTCACCTTTACACACCTATCACCCGATATAGTGGACATAATGAGAAAAAATAAGCAATTTAAAAAGTTTAATAAGATTTAATTCTTGTGAGGATTGATAAACTAATTCTGCTGACTTTATATGAATGTAACTGAAACTTAGTGACCAGTGTAGAATACTACATATCACAATGTCTTTGAATGTGCCCTCAGAATGTCTTGCATTTGTATTTTTTTCAGCTCGAAAATGTTGAAAACCTTACAATTTACATAAATATGAATTTAAAAAAGAACGTATAATAGGCTGTATTCAACCATGGACCAGCATGATTTATTAATGAATACTTTTTTTGAAAAACTGCGAGTGAAGCCACAAAATTGTTCCCATGCACTACAAACTATTATTAAAGTTAAAAAAAAAAACGTATAATGAATGTTTACATTTAGGAAGTAACCTCTCTCCAATTATTACATGCTTCCAATTAACGTCACCTCCTCGTTAGCAAAATAAAAGCCCCGGCTGAAAGGATGAATAATAATTGGAGTATTGATGTTATTTCATGCCTTGTCTATGTTGGCATGCTTATAGTTCTGCTGGTTTCGTCCATTGTTTGCACTTCTTTAACGGTTCAGGTGAGGCCAGGGTGACACACAGTGGGTCAGTCTGTCAATCAAAACTGTCAATCAAGTCAGTCAGTCAAGTGCACTTTCATTCTGCTTGTGGATCTCCGTGATAAGCAAGCTGAGGCAGCAATTGCTTCTGACAGCCTGAGCCGGTGGATGAAGTGTCTTTTTTTGCCCTCATTTCACTAGAAACCAAAACCCTCTCATTCCAACGCATCAGTAAAAGACAGAGAAGGTAGAAAGATGGTGTATAGTCTCTTATCTTTCTATCCTATCTCTGTTTACTCTCACTTAAACCAAGCCTCTTACCCTAAACCTAACTCCAACCTGGGGTTAGCATTAGATTAAAAAAAATTGATCGATAGATCGATAGATAGATAGATAGGGCTTTGGGATAAAGTTGGGGATAATGTTTGAGCTATGTTCGGGGTTGGTGTTGTGGCTAGGATTAGGGTTTGGTCTAGTGTTTGATCTAGGGTTATGGTTGCAGGTGGTGTTGGGGTTAGTCTCTAAAGTTAGGGTTGAGGCTAGTGTTGGGGTTTGGGTCAGTGTTGGGGTGAGGGGCTAAGGTTGGGCCTAGGTTTGGGGTTAGTGTTGGGGCAAAGGTTGGGGCTTGAATTGGGGCAGGTGTACACACCCAAACTTTGTTGACGGTGTAGCTGCAGTGTGTGCAAATCAGTACGTAATTTGTATCCTGTGGATGGGTCATGCACCCTGGAGTTCATCAAAAGGTATCGGAACTGTTAACATTGTTTGGAGCTTACAACTCCCATCAACTACTAACTTAAATAGCAAGGAAGGGTAACATTTCTCCCTCACCCCATCTCTTTGCTCTTTCAAGGAAGACATACTCTCAGGTGGAGTGGTATATTCTACACTGCTGTTGTGTAAATAAACACTCAAAATGACATTGAATATTTTTTAATAAAAGTGTCAGTAAACAAAATACAAAGCAAAAATATACAAAGCAAAAACACCCAAAGTGGTCTGGGTTTTACAAAAAGTCCATGAAGGCTTTATTAGCAAGTGTCTACATCCACATTGTCCAACCCAGCCGCAAACATGTCTTCTCAGTGAATAATGACCTCAAGTTTTTATGCTCCATTTCATCTGTAAATGGATAGAGAATAAATATCACAACACAGAAATATCACGCAAAAACATTACATTTCTCTCTGCTTATATATAATATAGTGTGTGTGTGTATAAATATCTATATGTGTGTGTGTTTTTCCCGTTCTAACACTATGCCCTCTGACACAACCAAGCCCTGTATCAAATCAAGCTACACTGTATTCATAGTTATTGTTTTAATACACATGAAATGCAACCCAAACATCTCAACAAACATAAAAGCAATGCCTCCCCATACACGCCACACCCCATAACCACACAGACAGATATGGGGTTTGGGGTGTATGGGGAGGCATTGCTTTTATGTTTGTTGAGTTGAGCATAGAGGAACCGGGCGAGGAGGAGAAGTCGTCTGCACTACACAACCCCACGATGATTTCATGCAAATAATAAAGATGATGAAACGGTTAGAGGATGGAAAATAAAAGCGCCATGGAATTACTGTACAAATAGAGTAATGCAGTCTGTAAATGCCAGTAAAAAGGTGTCCGGTCGCTCATTTTAACCACTTGGAATGGCTGGCCACGGTGAAGCGTGAATGGAACACAGAGTCCCAGAACTACGACAGGGCGGGACTTGACCGAAACATATTTGTAAGATTATCTGTTCCTAGGTGAAATCTGTCACAGGTTGGATCTGTCCCTGGGAAGATGTGATCTAGTTTGCTCTTTGACCAGTGGGCTCTGTGAACCACGTTACTTTGTATGACCCTTTGCCTAGCGCAGATTGAGGCGCAGACCCGCTTCAAAACTGATTGCCAGGTGTCTGTGTCCATGTCAATGTTGAGTGCCGTGGACCTTGTGGTACATAAGTCACCTGAGACAGAACGGTATGAGAGAATGGCTGTAGATAATTTGGAAATATTGTCCTTGGAGTGGCCGCACGGTGGTCGAGTGGGTAGCACATTGGCCTCACAGTCAGGAGGTTCAGGCTTCGAATCTCCGTTGGGCTTCTCTGTGTTGAGTTTGCATGTTCTCCTTGTGCGTGTGTAGGTTTTCTCCAGGTACTCCGGTTTCCTCCCACATTCCAAAAACATGCATGTTAGCTTCATTGGCCACTCTAAATTGTCCGTAGGTATGAATGTGAGTGTGAATGTTTGTTTGTCTATATGTGCCCTGCGATTGGCTGGCGACCAGTCCAGGGTGTACCCCGCCTCCCGCCCAAAGCCAGCTGGGATAGGCTCCGGCATCCCCGTGACCCTAATGAGGATAAGCGGCATAGAAAATGAATGAATGAATGAATGCCCTTGGACTATGGGTCGAGAGTGAGTATGGAGTCTGTCAGAGTTGTAGATGAAATACTAGGAAATCCAGGGAAGTTCTTCCGGACAAAGTTCCCTAAGTCCTGCAGGTGTCTAAAGAAATGTTTTTTGTGAAGGCCAAATTTATGGGTCAACTGGTGAAAGGACGCGGACTATTCCATTAATGTATAGATCGGATCCCAGCAGTTTCCCAGGGCGAAAAGGCCACATCACTGACAGAAGGAACATAGGGTCCAGGTGGATAGGGGATGAGAGAGGTATAGAGAGTAGTCCCAAATGCCGCTTAAATCTAGCCCAGAGTTTCTAGCGATTATATTATCATTGTGAGCTACGGACGACATAGTCGGAGAGAAACACATAAGGGACCTCAGAGTAGAAGAGTTCCAAGATGCCTCCTTCATTCAGAGCCAAAGTATTGACTCAGCGCCGGTGTAGCACCCGTGCAACATGCCACGAATATTTACGGCCCAATAATAAAGTATGAAATTTGGCAGCGATAAGCTACCTGAGTCCCTGCAAGACTGTAATATAGTCTTCCAAATCCTAGGAGTCCTCTTGTTCCAAAAAAACATAGGTATAGACTAAAACAGGTATAAACAGTTGGGGTGTACGTTCATTTGAACCCTCCCAGCAAGGCTTCATTGAGAGTTTGTCAACAAATGCCGTGTAAAATTCAGCTGGACATCCATGAGGCCCCGGACACCTCCCACTCTGCCCTGACAACAAGACAGATTTGAATTCCTTAGCGGTCAAAGGCTCATCCAGCCTGGCAGATATGACAGCGTCAATGAGTGGAATTTCCAGCGACCTGAAAAAGTGTGGTATTGTGACTCATTGCACACTCTCTCAGAGGCACAAAAGGCTTTGTAAAAGCTTGCAAATTGGTCGTTACTGGGTCAACAGATACCCGACTTCCAGTGTCTGTTTGTGTAATATGTATGGATGAACAGAGTTGCAGAAGTTGGTGTGCCAGTCATTTACCATACAGTATTTGATGACTGTTGGACCGTAGGAGCACGAGCAGATTCAGGTAAGCCAATGATACAAACGTTCTGGCGTCAGCTACATCCCTCCAAGTCATTCTCTATAGCCTGAAGCAACTCGCTTTGTTTACGTGCAGCAGAGCAGGCAGTGTAGGACAGGCCCAGGATGCTGTAGAGATCCAAATCCCC
This sequence comes from Oostethus manadensis, assembly GCA_024372805.1. Taxonomy (NCBI): domain Eukaryota; kingdom Metazoa; phylum Chordata; class Actinopteri; order Syngnathiformes; family Syngnathidae; genus Oostethus; species Oostethus manadensis. Next base: position 2,921,511 of record QODF01000058.1, on the reverse strand, counting down.
AAATGTACTTTAACCTGCACAGTATTATTAATTCAATCCCCATCCATTGTATAGAACTAAATTATTTTGTTGTGTATTATTATTATGTTAATATTCATGTTACACTTTACTGCATGTACATCCTCTTGACAGTCAACACAAGATCTGCTGAAGATTTAATTTTTTGAACAATATGTCTACTATTTTAGTTTGCAGTGATGTCGGAGTCTCAATCCGGAACTTTCAGCAAACTTTTATTTTTTTTATTTTATTTTTAAATGTATTCAACATTATTTACATTAGTATTTAAATGTTAATAATAAAAAAACATACGTTTGCTTATTTAAAAACATGGATTAATTGTGTTTTGCATCATAAATGCAACAATGTTTACCTTTTTTTACACTCGTATGCTCATTGGGAATGTTAAAATATTGCTTTTAAATGGTCTATACTTTTAAGAAAGGTTTTTGGAACCCCCCCAATGGATTATTTTAATCATTTTCTAAAGCAGTCCTTCCATGGCCAGTTATTAGTCAATCAATATTCATATTGGTGTAAATGAAGCATTTTGAAGCATTAATAAAACTAATAATAATGGCTAAATGAAAAAAAATACAAATAGAATGTTTTCAGAAGATTGGTTCAAAGACATTGTGATGGTGTGTATTATTCTACACTGCTCACTAGCTGTCAGTAATGTTACAGTGATGAGACAACAGCCAGGCTGTACGCTGTCCAGACAAAAACAACAAAGGACTCTCCCAGTGCTAATGAGTGAGTCTTATTTATGTCTCTTATGTTGTATTTTCTCTTATTTTGTCTACTACATTCGATAATGGAGTTGTAGGAGTATAAAGTTGACTGTAGGGGTGTTATTTCATGCCCAGAGAGCTCTAATAATGGTCAAAAGGATATTTAGAAGGTGGTAAACAGGTTTTCTATGATCTAGCTACCAAAACATTTTGTATATACTGTATATAAAATTTTCCACTTTGCGAAAAGTTCTCACTTCTCACAGTCGGGTCTGGAACCAATTAACCGCCATCAATGAGGGATTAATGGTTTTTTTTTTTTTTGGTATTTTATAACTACGCCTTATTCTTGTGCGGCGTCTGTGAGGTCTTTGCGTTCAACTCCTCACATAAACGATCACAAGGTTGCTGGAGTTTATAGTTTGAGCCGCCGCTGCCGCTGGCGTGTTTGTGTCTTCAAAAGGCAGAACAGACAAGTGCACGTCACTCGCTAACTTGTAATGAAGCTTTCCTGGAACAGCGCTGCTGGTGGTGCAACCCTCGCCCGTGGATTTCATGCGCTGCCTGTCAAGGTGAACGACGTTCGTTCATACAAAGCCCGTAGAGGTGCGGGGCATCAATGGGGTTTGATATTTATCATGCGGCGGTGGCGGCGGTCTTGTGGAGAGATTAATTAATGTGTGAATTGTGGAGAAACCTTCCAAATATTGGAATTGGGTTGGAATTCATCTGTACCAGGGTCAAACTGTGGCCATCATAGAATAGCACATGTTTTGAAAGTACATTTTTAAAAGTATCATAAGTCAACAAGAATGTATATTAAGTGTATAGTGTGCCTCTCTTCACACGAACACGCAGAAGAGCTGACTTTGTGGCGTCAAATCATTAGCCAAATTGTGCTGAGGGGCCAGGACTCAGCTTTGTCGCAAAAACCTCGGTTTCTATGGCCATTATCACATTTTTAAACCTTTTTTGCATGACTTTGAGGAACATTATTTAATTTATAACATTTAACTATTCATATATACAGAAGTGTCCAAAATAACAGCAGTCCAATGTGACTAACTAGAATAGGTACTCTTATTAGTGTTTTGAAGGGGGTGTTAAAAAACTAGCGAAATCGGATGCCATAAAATGTGGAGCGCCGAAACAAATTATCCTAGCCTTACCCTGATTCTTTTTTTTGAGTGTGACTACTAAACAACCCACCTTGGCGCTGAAGAAAGGCCACACGGTGGCTGAGTGGGTAGCCTGTTGGCCTCATAGTCGAACACGCTACATGCAGGGTTTGAATCTCCGTCGGGCATCTCTGTATGGAGTTTGCATGCGTGGGTTTTCTCTGGGTACTCCGGTTTCCTCCCACAGTTCAAATAAATGCATGTTGTCCATTAGAGTGTGAGTGTGAGTGTGAGTGTGATTGACTGGCGACCAGTGATCAGTTTTGTGAAAAAACAAGTGTGACTCAGGTGGCCCTTATTTAAAGATGAAAGCAGCGCTTGTTGAACATGCATTTCTCCTTAAAAGCCTGAGGAAATTGTTCAGAAGAACAGCTAACTTTGATTAAACTTATGAAGAGGTGCAAAACATTTTTGGCAGTTCTGCTAAAATGATCTCCAATGCCTTACAATGGAGAGCAAAACCAGAGACACCTGGCACAAAATGGACACAACTATCAAAATGGACTGAAGAATAACCGGAGTGGCAAAGGCTCAGCCAATGCTCAGCTCCAGGATGATCTAAGACAGTCTGGAGTTACCTATAAGTACTGTGACACTTAGAAGTTTTCCTACTATGGTATTGGACATGTGGTGCCACAAGTAGGTTGACTCCGTGCCACACTGATGTGAAGCAGTTATAAAAAACGAAATATTAGTTTAGTCATTGACAGAATTGTCAAATCCTCTAGAAACAAAAACCACAACATAGTTTTGAGTTTGTAAAGTCAACGGCAGACACTGTTAATTTTGCAACATCACATTTTTAATAAAAAGATAATATATTGACTGGCAACCAGTCCAGGGTGTACCCTGCCTTTTGCCCAAAGTCAGCTGGGATCCAGCTATCCAGCTGGGTAGGCTCCAGCATACCTCCGACCCCAATGTGGAAAAGCGCCATAGAAAATGGATGGATGGATAATAAAATGAAAATATATTGAAATATTGAAAATATAATATATACAGTGAAGGGGAAAACTTTTTGAAGCCCAGCTGATTTTGTAAGTTTGCCCACTAACAAAGAAATGATCAGTCTATAATTTCAATGGTAGCTTTATTTGAACACTGAGAGACAACAATGACAAAAAAAATCCAGAAAAATGCGTTTCAAAAAGAGTTATAAATTAATTTGCATTTCCATGAAGGAAATAAGTATTTGATCCTCTATCCGTCAGCAAGATCTCTTGCTCCCGGGTGGATCTTATACAGGTAACGAGCTGACATTGGCAGCCCTCTCAGCTCGTTACCTGTATAAAAGAGATCTGTCTACAGAAGCAATCAATCAATCCAGATGCCAAACTCTGCACCATGGCCAAGACCAAAGAGCTTTCCAAGGATGTCAGGGACAAGATTGTGGACCTACACAAGGCTGGAATGGGCTACAAGACCATCGCCATTTGGTGACAACAGTTGGTGCAATTCTTCGCAAATGGAAGAAACATAAATTAACTGCCAATCTCCCTCGGTCTGGAGCTCCATGCAAGATCTCACCTCGTGGAGTTTCAATGATAATGAGAACGGTGAGGAATCAGCCCAGAACTACTCGGGAGGAACTTGTCAATGATCTCAAGGCAGCTGGGACCATAGTCACCACAAAAACAGTTGGTAACACACTACGCCGTGGAGGACTGAAATCCTGCTGTGCCCGCAAGGTCCCCCTGCTCAAGAAAGTCCATCTACAGGCCCGTTTGAAGTTTGCAACTGAACATTTGACTGATTCAGAGGAAGACTGGGTGAAAGTGTTGTGGTCAGATGAGACCAAAATTGAGCTCTTTGGCATCAACTCATCTCGCCGTGTTTAGAGGAGGAGGAATGCTGCCTACGACTCCAAAAACACCGTCCCCACCGTCAAATATGGAGGTGGAAACATTATGCTTTGGGGGTGTTTTCCTGCCAAGGGGACAGGACAATTGCACCGCATCAAAGGGAGGATGGATGGGGCCATGTACCGTCAAGTGTTGGGTGAGATGGGTCGTGGTCCAGCATGACAATGATCCAAAACACACGGTCAAGGCAACAAAAGATTGGCTCAAGAAGAAGGATATTAAGGTCATGGAGTGGCCTAGTCAGTCTCCAGACCTTAATCAATAGAAAATCTGTGGAGGGAGCTGAAGGTTCGAGTTACCAAACATCAGCCACGAAACATTAATGACTTGGAGAGGATCTGCAAAGAGGAGTGGGCCAAAAAAAACCCTGAGATGTGTGCAAACCTTGTGGCCAACTACAAGAAACGGCTGTCCTCTGTGATTGCCAACAAAGGTTTTGCCACCAAGTACTGAACACACGTTTTTCAAAGGGATCAAATACTTATTTCCTTCATGGAAATGCAAATTAATTAATAACTCTTTATGAAACGCATTTTTCTGGATTTTTTTTGTCATTGTCTCTCAGTGTTCAAATAAACCTACCATTGAAATTTAGACTGATCATTTCTTTGTTAGTTGGCAAACTTACAAAATCAGCTGGGGTTCAAATACTTGTTTCCCTTACTGTATATATAATATATAATTATTTTATCTAAAAATAATATACAGTTACAAAGCCCACGGTTTTTGAATGTTTAATGCGAGTGGTGATTTGTCCCACTGTTTGCGGTCCTTGAACGCACCTGCTTTGTTCTCACACTTTACACAGGTAAGGCTAACATACTGTAATTCTACACTTTTTCTTTCACCTCATATTTGCTCCCAAATGCTCCTACTAAGTGGGAATGCATAAACGTAAGGTCTGATGACCTTGTTGACCTAACAAAAAACAACTTCTCAAGTGGATGGTGGTTCAGTATTTATTTAGTGCACAATAATTATCAGGCCAATAACATTCAAAAAAGGTACGATCACTGATCATTAAAGAGGTGAGATTATGCCGGTAAGCAAATGAAGCACTCCTTTTTTCCTCATGTCTGGTATTATAACTAGTGCCCTGCGATTGACTGGCGACCAGTCCAGGGTGTACCCCGCCTCCCGCCCAATGTCAGCTGGGATAGGCTCCAGCATTCCCGCGACCCTAATGAGGATAAGCGGTATAGAAAATGAATGAATGAATGGTATTATAACTTAACTTATAACCCTTGAGCTCTCATGTAAACAAACATCCGCTTCCCTACAAAAACCTTTTGCGTGCTTGTTATACCAAATGCTCTGCCTTGATGCGAAAAAGCCCCTCATCACGCACTGAAAAAACCCTATCAGCCGCCTGAAACGCCAGAAAAGTAATAGTCTTTCCGTATATTCCCATCTCACTATAACAGTTTGGCGGCAGCGTGTGAAGTGTTTACACTCCACTCAGACGCTGATGAATCTATTTTGCACCCCCTAATACCGGCACTCCAAAGCAGCCCTCCAGAGTTGACCCACCTCCTGTTTTCTTCGTCGCCACCAGGCTTGGTTTTTTTTTGTCTGAAATGAATGAATCATCCCCGCTGTGAGCAGAGAAGCCATCAAGGTGGGCTAAGAATAAAAAAGCAAGAATAACAGGCTCATATTTTTTTAAATAAAACACGATTGCTCTTCGCATTTGTTCGGCAAAACCGTTTGGACGGAGCAATCAACGGGACGTAGCTGCGCCTGCTGTCATCTGCTTTAAGGCTGCAAATGAAACGCAACACAGCCTGCAAAGTCAAAATTTGAAGTTCTAAAACCTCATTATCATGAAGAAAATATATCACTGTACTAGCATGGATTTGAAATATTAAAGAAAAAGTATGTTTTTCTTTAAAGTGGTAATGAACGGATGAAAGTGCCGAGAAGGTGTTGCATTTTGAATGTTATTTTTACCACCGTGATTCCTGTCATGTTTTTTAAAAGATTACACAAATTATTATACATTAAAAAACCAAAATTATATTTTTAATTGTAATAGTATTACTTTATTCCCATATAAATTTTTCCCCAACCTAATATTCCCCAAAATACAACTTCATATTTTAGTGTTTGTTTGTTAATATTGCAGCATTAAAAAAATAAAAATGAACTAACTCAACTAAATGACATTGTTTGTACTATAATATAAGTAATTTACAAGTTTATTCTCATAAAATTGACTGTGCCCTAATATGTATTATTATTATCGTAAAATTATAGCATTTTTTTCAGTTTCTGCACATTTTTCAATTTCAATTTCCGATTTTTTCGACTTGTCTTGTAATTATGACTGTATTTTTGTTTTAATATTATATTATTATAACCTTTTCCACAATCTAATTTTAATTATTTTGGATAGATTAGTACTCCTTTTATTTTGACTATTTTTTTTATAATTACTGCTCATTTTTCAATTTTTTTCAAAGTTTTTCATTAAATTCCATTTTTAGATTGTGCCGTGGGGCAATAAATTATGCAGACCGCCCTTCAAACACCCCTGTTGTAAAGCAAGATATGTTACATATTTATTATTATTTAAAGAAAAAATAGTAAATAAAAATAAATAAACAAAATAAACTTCTGAGAGCCATATGTGGTCATCAAAAGAGCCACATCTGGCTCCCGAGCCATAGGTTCCCTACCCCTGACATAGTACAACTCAAACTTGTCCAAAAAGGAGTAGGAAGAAGTAAAGCTTATTTAATCAATGAAACATCAATGAAAATGTGATAGATCTTTATCTTATCTTTAACAAGACAGAATTTATCATGCAAATGTAGTGCTAAAACTCATTTTAGGCTGTCCAGTAGCAACATCCAAATGCTGCAAAGGGGAAATTATTTAATCTGGATCAAAACCAAATGCAAAAGAAAAAAATAAAACACACAACCCCAGTCAAAAACACATGCATGAAAGTTCACGCAACAACTACGTCATATTTTATCATACAGATTTTACCGACTTATTCCCCGTGTCGCCACGTTTTTCCACAACCACGTGATGCTTGTATGTATAATGTTGACATTCATCCTACCGCTAATTAACACAGGAAAAAGAAGTGCTGGACATTTACGCCAAAAAGCGCAGCAAAGATCTTGTTTGTTTAGTCTCTGGGTCGCATGCAGCCTAATTAGATGTCACGTGGGCCCGACTAGTACGAGCGTAACGTAATTACCTAGAAATAACAACAAGTGCATCTTTTTCATTAAGTTTTTCTGCTGAAATGTACAAAGCACATTTGAAAATATTGATGACATTTTGCACAAATGCACTCAAAAGTTGAACAGATCAGTTGAAAAAATGTCAAAAATGTACATTTTGCACTGTTGGATCTGAAGGAGGTTTCCTGTAGAGCTTCAAAATGCAAAAAGATGCCCTGCTGCAACAGCTCCACATAGCCGGCTGCCCTTTGACACCCCTGCACAACCTGAAGCTCCATTGTTCCATTGAAAATCATGATGGCACCCCCTCCACTTTAAATCAAAGATATTTGGAACTATAAATATTTTTTAACGCAGCACAAGATGCATGACCCTTACACTCTAACCTCAACCCAACAATATACACAAAACTAAAATATTACTAGAGCTGTCAAAGTTAATGCGATAATGACGCGGAAGTGAGCACGTTCTGTTTGACCCTAAGCCCACATCATAGTTTGAGAAAACGCAGCATCTGTGGTTTTGTGCGAAATTCCTGGTAGATGGTTCTCTTAACAAGACCAAAGTTATTTGTGTCACTGTAAAGTACATCGCCTCTGGGAGAAGTGAGAAGTTAGTGGTGCACTGCCGGTAGTTTTGCCATTTATAGAGTGGTACCTTGGCATAAAGTGCCCCAATTAACCAGTGTTTTTAGAGGCGAGCCGTCTCTCATTTTGCTTTGAACTGCTAGCTAAAATTTAGGCTGGGAGCTGCTAGCTACCGGAATATAAGAAATAAAGAACCTGCAATTAAATGTGATTCATTATGAGTTAACTATGGACAAGGCGCAATTAATTGCAATCTAATATTTTGATCGATTGACAGCCCTAACATAAATATATACTAATATGATATATACCAAAATATAATGAAGGAAGATTTCATCATACCAAGGAAGGAAATTATTCCATCTTATTAATGTGCAATCATTCTGCTATTAAATACACTGTATTAGGTGTAAACTACTTAAGAAAGAAAAAGCAGCTGTGGTTGCTACAGCAACAGCTCAGCATTTCCATTCCACCACGTCCCAGGTTCTTCATTTTGCCTTGTCCTCGCGCTAACAACGACCGACTGGGAGGCGAACGCGTTCACGTATTCCCAGAAATGACGCCGAGTACGCTTGACCTTGCCGTGTTCTATTATGCATCAGGCCTCTCTGCTTGAAACACGACACCTCTTGACCTCACCATGAGGAAGTGATGGAGAAGGCATAAGATGAGGGCTTTGTGTGTGTTTTTTTATGCTTTCCTTGAGGCTTTCTGCCATCAAAGCACCTCAGTGTCTGTTAAGATGATTTTTTTAAAACTGCATCATTTTAGCCGTTTGTTTACATCACATTAGGTTTCGGAGCCTAAAGTGGGTCTAAAAATTGACGTTTTTGAACAGAATGCCACTAAAAAAACAAAAGCCTCGTGTTGCGGCATGTTAATGCACCGCCCCATGTTGCAAGGCTCTGTATGCCGTCATCCCAGTTCATCCCAGTTGGTGGATAGCCAGCATACTCATGTTGCACACCCATTGAGCATGTTTGGGTTGCTCTGGATGCGCGTATACATTACTCACACCACATAGTAACAGGTTTTCGGACCCCTCTGTTCCAATACATATGCACGTTTTGGAGAAGCCTTTTATTGTAGCCAGATCAGAGTTCAGCTAGTTTAGGTGAGTGTGTCACGTTTATTGCGGTTCATTAGTTCCAGATAAATTGAATATTTACGTAGAACATAGAAAACCCCTTTATGGCTATCTAAATACTTTGTTAAAGGGTACCTGACATGATTCATCAGTTTTGCTTAGATAAAAAAAAATAATAATATTAATAAATAGTAATATAATTTATACTTAGGTGTGTCCTTTGCTCTGCCAAGCTGGCAGAAGATTTATAGCATACGTTGAAGGACACCAGCCCTTTTGAGGAACAGCTAAGTCCTTTCTTTCACAGAGAAATGTGTTATATATGCTTTGCAATTATGTTCTACGTTGTTCCATTTTTGAAAGTGAATGGTAAATTTGCAAAAATGCCATTTGCGGTTGATGGCACCAACCATGACGAGTTTTCGTCTCATTCCCGGAAGTGAGGTCTTCGGATTGACACCTCTCAGCTACACAAACATGGCAGTGTACGAGACATAGGATGTTTACAGTGAAATGAAATGATGATGAAATAGAGGACTTGCAGAACGTGGACTTAAGGCTTAAGACATGAAGATGAAGACTGATTGCCTTCAAAACACAGATTGGTAATCTGAAATTGCTTATCTTTCAATTATCGTTTAAAATCAGATTCTTAATGAATGTAAAGGGGTCTTTATAGACTGATTTGTTTTATATTTTGCAGTCACAGTCAACATATCGCTGTCAAAAGAACAAGAACATGTATTTGCTGTCTTGTCGCTATGGTGGAATAGCGTTTAGAAAACATTATGTAAACAAGACATGACTTATTCTGTTTTGTGGCAACTCCATCCATCCATTTTCCTCCGCTTATCTCGGTCCGGGTCGCGGGGGCACCAGCTTCAGTAGGGAAGTCCAGACTTCCCGGTCCATCGAGAGGACACCAAGGCGTTCCCAGACCAGCTGTGAGACATAGTCCCTCCAGCGTGTCCTAGGTCTTCCCGGGGGCCTTCTCCCGACTGGGCATGCCCGAAACACCTCACCAGGGAGGCGCCCGGGAGGCATCCGGACTAGATGCCCGAGCCACCTCAACTGGCTCCTCTCGATGTGAAGGAGCAGCGGCTCTACTCTGAGCTCCTCCCGGATGGCCGAGCTCCTCACCCTATCTCTTAGGGTGAGTCCAGCCACCCTACGAAGGAAACTCATTTCCGCCGCTTGTATCCGCGATCTCATTCTTTCGGTCATGACCCATAACTCATGACCATAGGTGAGGGTGGGAACGTAGATCGATCGGTAAACAGAGAGCTTTGCCTTCCGGCTCAGCTCTCTCTTCACCACGACGGTCCGGTACAGCGACCGCATTACTGCAGATGCTGCACCGATCCGTCTGTCGATCTCACGCTCCAACCTTCCCTCACTCGTGAACAAGAACCCGAGATACTTGAACTCCTCCACCTGAGGCAAGACCTCACTCCCAACCCGGAGGGTACAGTCCACCCGTTTCCGACTGAGAACCATGGCCTCGGATTTGGAGGTGCTGAGTCTCATCCCAGAAGCTTCACACTCAGCTGCAAACCGCTCCAGTAAACGCTGAAGGTCACAGCCTGATGAGGCCATAAGGACCACATCGTCTGCAAATAGCAGAGACGAGATCCTAAGGTCACCAAGCTGGACTCCCTCAACACCTTGACTGCGCCTAGAAATTCTGTCCATGAAGATTATGAACAGAATCGGTGACAAAGGGCAGCCTTGGCGGAGGCCAACGTTCACCGGAAACAAGCTCGACTTACTGCTGGCAATGCGAACCAGGCTCCTGCTTCGATTGTACAAGGACCGAATGGCACGTAGAAGCGGACCATCAATCCCGTACTCCCGGAGCACCCCCCACAGGACACCACGAGGGACACGGTCGAATGCCTTTTCCAGGTCTACAAAGCACATGTAGACTGGTTGGGCAAACTCCCACATACCCTCGAGTACCCTTGCAAGGGTGTAGAGCTGGTCCAGTGTTCCGCGACCGGGACGAAAACCACATTGCAGCTCCTCTAACCGAGGTTCGACTAACGGTCGTACCCTTCTCTCCAGCACCCTGGAGTAGACTTTCCCAGGAAGGCTGAGGAGTGTGATCCCCCTATAGTTGGAACACACCCTCCGGTCACCCTTTTTAAAAATGGGGACCACCACCCCGGTCTGCCAGTCCAGAGGTACTGTTCCTGACTTCCATGCAATGTTGTAGAGGCGTGTCAACCAACACAGTCCTCCAACATCCAGAGCCTTGAGAAATTCTGAGCGGAACTCGTCTACCCCCGGAGCCTTGCCACTGGGGAGTGATTTGACTACCCCAATTACCTCAGCCACGGTGATAGAACTGTCCACGTACGTATCCTCAGACTCTGCTTCCTCTATGGAAGGCATGTCAGTGGGATTGAGAAGGGCCTCGAAGTATTCCTTCCACCGACCAACTATATCCACAGTCGTGGTCAGCAAGCCCCCGTCCGCACTGTAAACAGTGTGAACTGGGGGCTGCTTCCCCTTTCTGAGGTGTCGGACGGTTTGCCAGAACCTCTTCGAGGCCGACCGAAAGTCGTGCTCCATAGCCTCACCGAACTCCTCCCACACCCGAGTTTTTGCCTCGACCACCGCCGAAGCCGCGTGCCGCTTGGCCTGCCGGTACCTGTCAGCTGCTTCGGGAGTCCCGCAAGCCATCCATGCTCGATAGGACTCCTTTTTCAGCTTGACAGCAGCCCTAACCCCCGGTGTCCACCATCGGGTTCGGGGCTTGCCACCACGACTGGCACCGACCACCTTGCGGCCGCAACCACAACTGGCTGCCTCAGCAATAGAGGCACGGAATACGGCCCATTCGGACTCAATATCCCGGTCCTCCCTCGAGATGCAGGCGAAGCTCTGCCGGAGATGAGAGTTGAAGACTCGACGAACGGGAGATTCTGCCAGACGTTCCCAGCACACCCTCACTACGCGTTTGGGTCTGCCAGGTCTGTCCGGCATCCTTCCCCGCCATCTAATCCAACTCATCACCAGGTGGTGGTCAGTTGACAGCTCAGCCCCTCTCTTCACCCGCGTGTCCAGAACATACGGACGCAGGTCTGATGATACGACCACAAAGTCGATCATAGACCTGCGACCTAGGGTGTCCTGGTGCCAAGTGCACTTATGGGCATCCTTATGTTCGAACATGGTGTTCGTTATGGACAAACTGTAATTCGCACAGAAGTCCAGCAACAACACACCGCACGGGTTCAGGTCAGGGAGGCCGTTCCTCCCAACCACGCCCCTCCAAGTCACACTGTCATTGCCCACATGGGCGTTGAAGTCTCCCAGTAGAACTATGGAGTCACCAGCTGGGGTGCTCTCCAGCACCCCTCTGATAGACTCCAAGAAGGCTGGGTACTCTGAACTGCCGTTCGGCGCATAGGCACAAACCACAGTCAGGACCCTTTCCCCAGCCCTAAGGCGTAGGGAAGTAACCCTCTCGTTTACTGGGGATGACTCCAACACAGAGGCACCAAGCCGGGGGGCTAACAATAAGCCCACACCAGCTCGCCGCCTCTCCCCTGCGGCAACTCCAGAGAAGAACAAGGTCCAGCCCCTCTCAAGGAATTTGGTTCCAGAGCCTAAACTGTGGGTTGAGGTGAGTCCGACTATATCTAGTCGGAATCTCTCCGCCTCTTCCACAAGCTCGGGCTCCTTCCCCACCAGAGAAGTGACATTCCATGTCCAAAGAACCAGATTTGGCCGCCGAAGACCAGGTCGCCCGGACACCCGCCCTCGACCACTGCCCAAATCACACAGCACCGGACCCTTATGCTTGCCCCTGCAGGTGGTGGGTCTGCGGAGGGGAGTTCCAGTGCGGCTTCTTCGGGCTAGGCCCGGCCAGGTCCCACGGGTGAAGGCCTGGCCACCAGGCGCTCGCCTGCGAGCCCCTCCCCCAGGCCTGGCTCCTGGGTGAGGCCCCGCTATCCCACGTCCGGTCGAGGTGCGGTCACTCCTCTTGGTTTTCTTCATTAGGGTCTTCTGAATCACTCTTAGTATGGCCCGTCACCTAGAACCTGTTTGCCTCGGGAGACCCTACCAGGGGCATAAAGCCCCGGACAACATAGCTCCTAGAATCATTCGGGCACTCAAACCCCTCCACCACGATAAGGTGGTAATTCACGGAGGCAACTTTGTGGCAACTATGACGTATTTTTTTATGCCTTGTTTTTTGTCTCTGTACCAGCGGAATAGCATCCCATGTAAACTTGTTCCTTTGAATAAGTCAACAGTAAAATGATATCTGCAAAGAACGGAACTCGAGTAGGGCGTCCATCTGTCTCTTGCCTTAAACCTTCCTCTTTTAGAAATATAACAAAAAGTATTACTACTAAAAGTAATTGTATTTTTACCAGTATTACTCAGATTTTGTAAACATCCAGCAGCACCACAACGTATTGACCCTTCAACATTACCAGAGCTTTGGAATGAACTTTTTTCACTCTATTATGTTGGGCGTGCCATGGCTGACTTTTTTGCCCGTCGTATAAACATTAGTCCTTTAAAAAGACTCCATAAAAGAGTCTAAAAAAGGGAATAAATGTGTACCCAAGCACTGCACGGTGGCTGACTGGGTAGCATGTTGGTCTCACAATCACGTTGGGTATCTCTGTGTGGAGTTTGCATGTTCTCACGTGCGCGCGTGGGTTTTCTCCAGGTACTCCGGTTTGCTCCCACATTCCAAAAACATACATGTTAGGTTAATTGGCGACTCTAAATTGTTCATTAGAGTGTGATTGCTTGTATGTCTGCCCTGTGATTGACTGGCGACCAGTCCAGGGTGTACCCCGCCTCCCGCCTAAAGTCAGCTGGAATAGGCTCCAGCATACCCGCAACCCCAATAATGATAAGTGGAATAGGAAATGGAGGGATGGTGTACCTAAGCAGTCCCCTGGGCCAGAAATGCATTTTTCATTTCTCTTCGCAACAAATAGAATTGTTAGCACGGATTTACCAGCTCATTTTTGTTGTTGGCCTGCACCAACCACTCACTCTGACTTTCTGGGATTGGCAATTAGAAAAAAAAGGCAAACAAGAAAATGAGATTTAGCAGCAGCGATCATTTAAAAAATACAACAAACCCGTCCCGAGGGAGGACTGCATCTGCGTTCAGTTTCCCAGCGTGTTCATTTGTTTTAATTAGCAAAACCATCACCATTACTTTGATTGGAGAAGATGCGAGTATTTTTGCGTGAAAGCATTAGGCCAAATAAGCGGCAGTGCTGTGGTGGAGCATCATCAGGTAAAGTGTTCATTAGGAGAGAACGAAAGATGTTCCCACGAGCTGCTGCTGAGAGGAGCGTCATTAGTGAGCCGCATGACAGATCTTCACCTACAGTACGTGTGTGGGTCTTTCTGCAACGACGCCCCCTGCAGTGGACGCAACAGTTTCAATTTGGAAGGAAACACCAGCCCGTCGCAAAAATCTCTACGGCGGCTGGTTTAGACGTTTTAAGGGGCGGTCTCTGCAGGATGACAGCTACATGGCGGCCATTAACCACCAATAGAGACGCCTCATTTAAATGGCAATGATGTCTTTCAAACGTCGCAAACCTCCCTAGGAAACGGTTATTACACGGCAGAGCTTCACTTTTGTTAAGTACAGTAATCCCTCATTTATGGGGGTTAAGTGGATGCAGACCTGACCCCGATGAGTGAATTTCCACAAAGTAGGATCCATTTTTTACAAATGGATCATTTTTGTAGTTCCCGCAAAATAAAAGTTGCGCAATGCGATGCAAACAAAGAATAATAGGAGTGTAAAAGTGACTATAGGAGTGTTATTTCATGTCTACTGGGCTCTAAGAATGTTAAAACACATACTTAGAAAGTCATAAATATTGCATTTATTGAATCCCTTACTGCGGAAATTCATTTATTGCAGTCGGGTCTGGAATAAATTACCCACTATAAACAAGGTACGACCAAAGGTGAAATAACTACGTACAACTACAACTACAACTACTACTACTACAACGTATTTGGGTCTTTTCTCATTTTTCCACGTTTTTTTTCTTTTTTTACTATTGTTTCAACATAAATTTGCTACATTTTACATTTTAACTTTATTCCCATAATATTTTCCATCCATCCATTTTCTATACCGCTTATCCTCATTAGGGTCACGGGGATGCTGGAGCCTATCCCAGCAGACTTTGGGCGAGAGGCGGGGTACACCCTGGACTGGTCGCCAGTCAATCGCAGGGCACATATTGACAAACAAACATTCACACTCACATTCATACCGATGGACAATTTTAGAGTCACCAATTAAGCTAACATGCATGTTTTTGGAATGTGGGAGGAAACCAGAGTACCCGGAGAAAACCCACACACGCACGGGGAGAACATGCAAACTCCACACAGAGATGCCCAACGGAGATTTGAACCCAGGTCTTCCAGATCTCCAGACTGTGTCGCCAATGTGCTAACCACTCAGCCACCGTGCGGCTCCCCATAATATTTTGACTTTATTATTATAATATTACAACATTTTTACCAACCACATTTTCCATATCACAGTGATATTCTCCTAAAATTGCTACTAGTTTATCTTAATATTTGGACTTTATTTTTATAAAATTAATGCTGATTTTTTTCATTTTACTGTTGTTTTTTGCCCCCAGTTTTCAGTTTATATTATACTTTTAAAATGTGCTACGAACACCTCTGGTTTACCCATTTTTATCCTTGAAAATTCTCAATTTAGGCCAAAAAAATACACCAAACTTGCTTAAAAGTGCATATTTTTTTTACTAATGGTCGATGCGTATTCCACCACAAAACCGCATGATTTATTTATTTTATAGCATACATGCTAACATTACCATAGTAGCAATTTTACTCATTTTCATTGGTATTAACACTTAGGGCTATCATGCTAGGTTTTTAACCATTTAGTAACATATTAGCTCTTTATAAACATGTAGTCCTATCATGTTAGGTGTTTTAGCGCTCGCATGCTAACATTATTGTTGTAGCATTTTCACACTCATTCATAAGTTAACAGTTACATGCCAGCATCAGTATGTTAGCATTGTTAGCATGCCAACACTAGCGTTTTAGCTGTTTTCATAAGTAGAAAGCCCTCATCATGCAGGCCGGCCTGGCCGTCCTTCTGGAGGGGTTCAGTTGGTTTCTTTGGGCTCATTGTCCCAGTCGTCCCACAGAGACTGCTAGACTGCTAAAACTGCTAAAACTGCTAAAACGCTAGTGCTAGCATGCTAACATTAATGTTGTAGCATTTTCACACATTCATAAGTAAACAGTTACATGCCAGCATCAGTATGTTAGCATTGTTAGCATGCTAACACTAGCGTTTTAGCTGTTTTCATAAGTAGAAACCTTTATAAACACATCATGTTAGGTGTTTTAGCGCTAGCATGCTAACATTAATGTTGTAGCATTTTCACACATATTCATAAGTTAACAGTTACATGCCAGCATCAGTATGTTAGCATTGTTAGCATGCTAACACTAGTGTTTTAGCTGTTTTCATAAGTAGAAAGTCCTCATCATGCAGGCCGGCCTGGCCGTCCTTCTGGAGGGGTTCAGTTGGTTTCTTTGGGCTCATTGTCCCAGTCGTCCCACAGAGGGGTCTTGCGACCCACCACCGGTCCTCCCACCACCCTTCCCTCTTTGACATTAGACTTATTACGTCTGGGATCCATCCTTGAGGTGGTATTGTCACGCTCTGTGTTTTTGTCTGTGCTATTTTCACTTCTTATGCCTTAGTTCCTATTCATTTGGTCTTATTTTGGTAGCACTTCCTGTTTTGTCCTGTTCTGTTCTCTGCTACCTTTACCTTCCTGCTCCAACACACCTGCACCTCATTTTGTGTTTGATTATTTAATTGAGCCTGTGGCCTCAGTCGGGGTTGGAGAATTGCTTTCTGTTGCTGTTGTTTGCTTTCTGCAGCTGCTGTTTCTCCCTGCCACTGCGCGGCAGCAATTGTTATTAAAACACAAATTTTCCTGCATCAGTCTCTCGCATCCTAGTTCGTTGCCTCAATGCTCAAGCTGTACAGTTAAGGTAATATCAATTGATATTACAATGAACGTAATGTTAGGCTTTGCCGAACGTGCGTCGAGGTTTTGCCAGCTCCAACTTCATCTACCCTGGGCGTAAGGCGAAGCGCAGCCGCTCTAGTAGTAATTTGGCTGGCGCACAGTGAGCACACGTCACCAAAAACGCGGGTGTGAAGTATTTCACCGGTGCTAATTATACCCAGCCCTCCGCCTGCCGCTGTTAATCCAGCAGAAGCTCAAAGAAGGTAGAGAATCCTGCTGCTGGGTTTAGTTGTAGCTGGCTGACGGTGTCCCGACAACAATGCTTTGGTCTGTGGCCCGTAAAATGAGCCAAATTTCAGCCACACACACACACACTCTTTCTGGTGGCATACCTGCAACAATCAGAAGCTTCAGATGGAATTCCAATTAAAGGCGAAAAGGCCAGCAGCACTCTGGAAAGCTCCCAAAGGCACTGAAACACAAAATGTTGTTTGGACGCTGACAAGAAGGAAAATTGATTTAATTATTATTTTTTTACGCTCCAATGCAGCTGATCTGAATCCTAAAAAGGTTTTAATGACAAATGCAAGCATTAGAACAAACTGATCCATTGAAATACTAGAATGTTCCATTGCAGCCCATGATGTCCAATAATACTAGCCGATAGTTAAACTAAAATGATATAACGCTATCCGTTTTTCTGCAGATAATAATACGAGTGAGACCTCATCAAACTGCACAGTGCTCCACACAGCAACAAGATGTCTGCAGTCGGGAACGATTTCCATATGCAATTTTCCAGGGACTTAAGGCGAGGGGGGAGTAAGAGCCAACCTTTTAATACTTCTAATTTCATATCCCACCCTAGGAACACTCATATTTTGGCACTTTTTATATAACTAGTGTTGCAGTATTTGTCTTATTTTGCACAAACTGTTTATTTGTGAAATGGATCCGTAGTGGCGTCACAGTAAAAACACATCATGGTATCGGCAATGGAGTGCTGATAGCGGTAAGAGAGCCGACATCGAGCATCTCTAATTATGTTTTTGACTTACAATACAATCCAGTCCCCTCAATTTGCCCTTCAAATCTCACAAATTACACTCTCACAATTTTGTGTGATGCTTAAGGGCTGAAGTTGAGGCGGAAAGGCACAGATGTTTAAATACATGCTAACAATGCTAACATACTGATGCTGGCATGTAACTGTTTACTTATGAATGTGTGAAAATGCTACAACATTAATGTTAGCATGCTAGCACTAAAACATCTAACATGATGTGTTTATAAAGGTTTCTACTTATGAAAACAGCTAAAACGCTAGTGTTAGCATGCTAGCAATGCTAACATACTGATGCTGGCATGTAACTGTTTACTTATGAATGTGTGAAAATGCTACAACATTAATGTTAGCATGCTAGCACTA
>QODF01000058.1:2876682-2894351 GCA_024372805.1 Oostethus manadensis | reverse complement strand
CCGCTTATCCGGGTCCGGGTCGCGGGGGCAGCAGCTTCAGTAGGGAAGTCCAGACTTCCCGGTCCCCAGCGACCTCTTCCAGCTCCATCGGGAGGACACCAAGGCGTTCCCAGGCCAGCTGTGAGACATAGTCCCTCCAGCGTGTCCTAGGTCTTCCCGGGGGCCTTCTCCCGACTGGGCATGCCCGAAACACCTCACCAGGGAGGCGCCCGGGAGGCATCCGGACTAGATGCCCGAGCCACCTCAACTGGCTCCTCTCGATGTGAAGGAGCAGCGGCTCTACTCTGAGCTCCTCCCGGATGGCCGAGCTCCTCACCCTATCTCTTAGGGTGAGTCCAGCCACCCTACGAAGGAAACTCATTTCCGCCGCTTGTATCCACGATCTTATTCTTTCGGTCATGACCCATAATCGTAATATACATATTTAAATGGAATCCATGTTTTTATTAAATTAAATTTTATTTGAATATATTATTTATATTAAAATGTAATATAATTAAAGGAACAGAATTATTTCAGAAAACAGCCATATATATATATATATATTATATACAATATTATTGGTGGAAAAAATATGCAAATATTTCAACAAATTTTACCCATTCGGTTTGCCCCAATGAAGCATGTTTAAGCATAAAAATGGCTAAGTTAACAGAAATACAAATGTAAGGCATTTAGAAGATGTATTAAAAGACACATACTAATATGTAGTATTGGCCGATGGTCACTAGGTGGCAGTAGTGTTACACTGATGAGACAATAGTCATTGCAGTTATTGTTGTAGAGGAACCGCAAGTTTAAAAAAAAGTAATTTTACTGTAATGAGACACACAAGCACCAAACTGCAAAGACGTGATGACGTGGTGTTCCAAACTGTTCTCTAATCTTATTTACTGAATCTAATCTTATACGTAGGATGCATAAGGACTTACGTCTGGCTGTTAAATTTAGCAAATAAAGTGAGAGGGAAAGCACAGCCTTTGTGCACCGCTGACTTCCTCTATCAAAGAGCGTGCTGAAAACAAGCTCCAGTTGCAAGAAAAGTCAAAGTTGTCATTTAAATGATAATGAGTGCCCTCAGAAAACAGCTCATGTGGAGCTTTTTGACACCTGACATTTCTATTTTCATTTACCGCCGCGCCGAGAGCGCCCACGCAAAACACAACAAGACCGCAATGCAAACAAGAAACGCTCTCTTGTGAGGACCCGGGTGGCTTCCTGCTTGTTGCTGAATAATCCAACCTGTGTGGGAGGCCAATCCTTAATGGTGCTTTTCTCTCAGCACTTCAGCGCTCCTCCGTGTTGTCCGGCTTTACGCTCCAAAATCCATCTGCTCCTTTACGCGCCAAAGGGATTAAAAAAGGACTGCACCGTGTCAAGTTTTTAGTATTTTGCAAGTCATGGCAGAAAAGTAACAACTTCATGGCCCAGGCTTGCAGCTGCCAGTGTCTTCCCTGGTCGATTCTGGGAAACCAGTAGATTTTTTGTAGCTTGCGTGGCTTGTCTTGACGTCGCCGACTATTTTCTTGGCACGCACATTACGCCGTTTTTGAGCGCATGAACTCCGTGTCCGATTCATTAGTCAACTGAGAGAAACCCCTAACTTGCAAACATATTTTCCCATGGTGCAGTGAAACAAAAACACAACACATACACAGCAGGTTAACTTAAAAATGTTATTTCCAAATGCCCGCAAAGCATGCTGGGCAGACCAGCTGAAACAATATGAACTACAGTATATATTGTACAAAAGAACATTGACTATTAGTACGACAATGTATTTTTAAATCAAGCAAAAATGTGACAAAGACCCCAAAATGTTGGGAGAAAGTGGAGTACCCAGAAAGCATTGCGGCGAGTCTATATGGGTGGGGTTTTTTGGCGCGGTGCAGTGGGTAGGTGTGTTGACACATTGTGTTGTTGTTTTTGTATAAGCTACAACAAGCATTGTACTGTTTTGGCGATTCAAGTGTGCCACAATAGCTCTGCAAATCATTTTGCTGGTGACAGTTTCGATGTTAAAGGGTTAAAAAAAACTAATTTTGAAATGCCCGGTGGGCTGGATTAGACACTTGGCGGGCCTGTTGTGGCCCGCGTGCTCCAGTTTGCCCGTTCCTGCCGTAACCCACTCAAAGCTTTGAAAAACCTCAACAAAGACGGATAACCAAGTACTAACAACATTAATGCAAATAAAAATTGTTTTTTTTGTTATTGTTTTCCGATCATGACCAAACGCTTCCCCACACAATCCAGGCTGTCAGAATAGCCGACGCTTCTTCCAGACTATGGAATCCCATTATGGGTATGATAGCGCCTCATGATGTCACAGCTGGGATGCGGAGGATGCCCCTGACTTTCCCCGAGATACACGCGACTTCATTTCCTCCCCTTGAAATGGGACACATCATCTCCAGCGACACAGCGGGGTGGAGGAGGCAGCGTGTAGAATATAAAGTACCCTAAGAAATGATGGCATTTAAGTCAGTCCTTAAAAAAAATCCATTTTATAAAACAGCCAATGAAATCTTTTCCTCATCTCACTCACCTTAGCGATTCACCTAAGACGGGTAAGTTACGTGTTTAGGGTGAGTCCAGCCACCCTACGGCGGAAACTCATTTCCACCAAAGCTCATAAGCATAGGTGAGGGTGGGAACATAGATGGACTGGTGAATGAGAGCTTTGCCTGGTACACTGACCGCATTTCTGCAAATCCACCTTCCCAAGATGCTTGAAATCATCCACCTGGGGCAAGACCTGACTCCCAACCCGGATGGTACAATCCACCCATTTCCGCTGAGTCTCATCCCAGAACCTTCACACTCAGCACACTCACAGCCCGATGAGGCCATCAGGACCACATGGTCTGTGAATAGCAGCATCGAGATTCTAAGCCTGCCAACCTAGACTGCCTCAATGTTAAATTTGCGCCTAGAAATTCTGTCCATGATTGTAATGAACAGAATGGTTGACAAAGGGCAGCCTTGGCGCCGGCCAACGTTTAGCGGAAACAGCTGGACTGACTTTTGCAACAGAATTTTTCAACCAGTCCTGCTAAAATTGTATACACATGTGCTCTCAGTCCTCTAGAGATGCGTACCAAATTTCCATTCAGTCCAACTTATGGGATCAAACTTGGGGGTTTATTGATTTTTTTTGTGGCATGTTAGAAAAATAATAGCACAGACAGCAAGGTGGGGGCGCATGTTTTGAACAACATGGTATGCTCCAGTTTGTCAGCGGTAAGAGTAATGTGAAGAAATTATGTTATTAAGTTCAGATGGAGGTGAGGTCGCCTTGTGACGAAGCTTCCACAAAATTTAAAAAAAGACGCTGCGTAGGAGTGATTGAGGTTTCCACCTCCTGGGAAATAAGACAGCAATTTCTGGTATTGAATTCTGACATTTTGTCATTTGGCCTATGCCCCCACCTTGTGGGACGTCTGGAGCTCCATGAGAACATCACGTGACATTTTTCCTCCTGACAGGAAAAAAAAGAGAGCTTGTTTTTGAGGCGGTTTTTATCCATCAGTTTCAATCACGTTTCCCCCCTTTGTGGTTTCCTTTTTTTTTTTATTTCAGATCATCAAACAAATTAGTCAATGACAACACAAAATGCATTTTTTAAATCATCATTTCTTATTATAAAGGGAGAAAAAAACACAAAGCTACATGGCCCTGTGTGAAAAAGTGTTTTTAGCCTAAAGCTAATAAGTGGTTGGGCCGGCCTTAGCAGCAACAACTGCAATCAAGCGTTTATGATAACTTGAAATGAGTCTCTTACAGTGCCGTGGAGGAATTTTGCAGAATTGTTGTCATTCAGCCACATTTGAGGTGTTTCCAGCATGAAGCGCCTTTTTAAGGTCATGCCTTCAGGTCAGACTCCAAAGTCTTCATTTGTTTTTTCTTCAGCCAATCAGAGGTGGACTTGCTAGTGTGTTTAGGATCATTGTCCTGCTGCACAACCCAAGTTGCTTTCAGCTTTAGGTCGCCAACAGATGGGCGGACATTCTCCTTCAGGATTTTTTGTTAGACAGCAAAATTCATTCATGGATAATAGCGCTCACTGTGGTTGGATGGAGTGTATATAGTAATTATTTATACCATAAGTATACTATAGTAAGTACACTAAATACTAGGAATGTCAAAAGATCTTGTGAGATTTTTACTTCAGAAAAAAAACCTCTCTCGGGCACTAGACCTGCGACAATAATGAATGAATTTATTACCAATAAATGAAAAAGAACTGGATAATTTTGCCGACCTTGATATACTCCCATGTGCACACGTGTCTCTTTTCTTTGTCTCTCGCCTCCAAACAGGCAGGAAGAGAGTTCACTCTGTGCATTGGTTATCGATACCAATACCTTTCTGCTTCTCAAGACCGATATGGTACCGATAACTTATTTATACATATTGTTAGTGTAGTTTGTGCACACCTAGAGGTAAGAAGGAGTGGAATAAATGAGGACGTGATCACATGTATCTGTTTATTAGTTTTAATCAAATATCATGACATTACTACGCCCACATCACTACTATCAGGAGAAACCGAGTAGCAAGGGGGAGGAACCACCTGCTGTGGCCCAGCAAGGCGCACTGTATTCAGGCACACGCTTCGAGCAGCCGGTGTGGTCTCTGGCAAACCTTTTCCACTTTTCAAATGCTGCAGTGCTGGCGTTTCAGGCGGATGATAAGGTTATTTTGCGTGTTCCAAGAGATTTTTTTCCCCCTCATCGCAAAGAATTTGATGCAACTAGTGTACTAAACGCCAGTTCCTCGGAAAGTGAATGTTTATTTACATGTGATATCAGTTAATTTATCTGTTAAGATATTTTCAATGTTATCGGATTTATCTGTATGATGTCAGAATTTCCTGATATCGGCCTGCTAATTATCCTGTACCCGAGTCCTGGTATCTTTTTTGGTACTAAGTCAAGACCACATTGCTTTCAAGAGGGAACACAGAGGTCAAACCAACAACTTGCGCCGACTGCGGCACCAGCTGATCACCATCTGGCCCTGCGGCCCAACACGAGTATCGTTTCCCCAACTCAGAACCAACCCGAGATGACTCTAACAGCTTAGAGAGTCCCCGCTAGCAGACACATAAGCGTGCTGTGAACAAAACGTGTCTGTTTTACCGCCGAACCCTCAGCTCATCTTTAAAGCATAAGTGGGGTGGGAAGCGGGGTAGACCATCTGGGAACTTGTAGGCGCTGTCAGTAATTGAGGACTTGCGGGTTAGAGACGAGGCCTCTGCGGAAAACCCGCGGCAGAACGGCCATTATCGGGGCGCTGAGGAGCGGAGGAAGCTACTCCTTCCAGCTGACATTTCCATTTATATCTGTCACGTTTGGACGCTGGGAAGCAGACAGCGCCTAGACGGTGTTGAGGTGTTTATCCAGCAACGGCACTCTCGCCGTGGGCTCGTTAAGAGTCCAGAGCACTGTCGATGTATCGACAGTGTTTCCATTTGAGATTACGCTGCCTCGGACAAAATAAGACTCACTGAGTCCAATAAAATGCATGAGCTACTTGTGTGTTCTGAATGATGGCAATTATGGATTTTTTAGGGATGTCCATCGTTGTCCCGCAATCAAAATATATCCTAATTAATCACATATAGAAACGTTTTTATTTATAAAAAGCAGCGATGTAAATCTTTTTCATATCCCCAAGTACTGGGCCACTGGAAGCGTTCAGGCCCAATTATTTAAAAAAAAACACTTAAAAAATGTAATTACTTATAAATACATCAAAAAGGGATGTCAATTTTGAAATATGGACCATCGTTACGGACCACCTTACAGCCACAGCTCCGATCAGCCGCATCGACAATGGAGGCCCACTCGGACTCAATGTCCGCTGCCTCCCTCGGAACATGGTCAAAGCTCTCCCGTAGGTGGGAGTTGAAACTCCTTCTGACAGGGGACTCTGCCAGACGTTCCCAGCAGACCCTCACAATACGTTTAGGTCTGCCAGGTCTGACCGGCATCCTCCCCCACCATCGGAACCAACTAACCCCCAGGTGGTGATCGGTTGACAGCTCCGCCCCTTTCCTCACCCGAGTGTCCAAAACATGTGGCCGCAAGTCCGATGACACAAGCACAAAGTTAATCATCGAACTGCTGCCCAGGGTGTCCTGTTGCCAAGTGCGCATGTGGACACCCTTATGCTTGAACGTGGTGTTCGTTATAGACAATCCGTGATGAGAACAGAAGTCCAATAACAAAACACTGCTCGGGTTAAGATCAGGGGGACCGTTCCTCCCAATCACACTTCTCCAGGTCTCACTGTCGCAGCCAACATTAGCACATTGAAGTCACCCAGTAAAACAAGGGAATCCCTCGAGGGTGCACTCTCTAGTACTTCCTCTATGGACTCCAAAAAGGGTGGGTATTCTGAACTGCTTTTTGGCGCATAAGCACAAACAACTGTCAGGACCCGTCTCCCCACCCGAAGGCGTAGGGAAACTACCCTCTCGCTTACCGGGTAAAACTCCAACATGCAGGCTTGGAGCCGGGGGGCAACAAGAATTGCCACCCCTGCCCGTCGTCTCTCATTGTCGGCAACACCAGAGTGGAATGAAGTCCAGCCCCTCTCGAGAGGACTGGTTTCAGAGCCCTTGCTGTGCGTTGAAGTGAGTCCGACTATATCTAGCCGGAATTTTCCACCTCATGCATCAGCTCAGGCTCCTTCCCCGCCAGGCAGATGACATTCCATGTACCGACAACTAGCTTCTGTAGCCGAGGATCAGACCACCATGGCCTCCGCCTCCGGCCGCCACCCAGCTCACTTAGCACCCGATCCCTTTGGGCCCTCCTACGAGTGGTGAGCTCATGAAAGGCGGGACCCACATTACCTTTTTGGGCTGTGCCTGACCGGGCCCTATGGGTGCAGGCCCGGCCACCAGATGCTCGCCATCGTGCCCCGCCTCCAGGCCTGGCTTCAGAGGGCGACCCCAGTGACCCGCGTTCGGGCAAGGGAAAACGAAGTCCGATTTTTTAAAATCATCATCAGGGTCTTTTGAGCTACTCTCTGTCTGGTCCCTCCTCTAGGACCTGTTTGTTATGGGTGAGCATACCAGGGGCATGACAGCCCCCGACAACTTAGCTCTTAGTATCATTGGGACACGCAAACCCCTCCACCACGACACGGTGGTGGCTCAGGGAAGGAGTTTAAGTACCTCTGGGTCTTGTTCAAAAGTGAGGGAAGGATGTAACGCGAGATGGACAAGCGGATTAGTGCAACGTCTGCAGTGACGTGGACTCTGCACAGGTCTGTCGTGGTGAAGAGAGAGCTGAGCCGAAAGGCAAAACTATCAATTTACTGGTCGATCTACGTTCCTACACTCACCTATGGTCATGAACTTTGGGTAGTGACCGAAAGGACAAGATCGCGGGTACAAGAAGCCAAAATGAGTTTTCTCCGCAGGGTGGCTGGGCTCTCCCTTAGAGATAGGGTGAGAAGCACTGTCATCCGGGAGAGACTCGGAGTAGAACCGCTGCTACTCCGCATTGAGAGGAGCCAGATGAGGTGGCTCGGGCATCTGGTTAGGATACCTCCCGGACGCCTCCCTGGGGAGGTGTTCAGGGCACATCCAACCGGTAGGAGGCCTCGGGGAAGACCCAGGACATGCTGGAGAGACTATGTCTTTCAGCTGGCCTGGGAACACCTCAGCATCTGCCGGGCTCTTCATCCGGCCGAGGAGAGGGACCTCTGGGCTTCCCTGCTTAGGCTGTTGCCCCCGCGACCCGACCTTGGATAAGCGGAAGAAAATGGATGGATGGATGCAGTGCTAAAGTGTTTAGGTGTTCACATACTTCCGTGCTAAAATATTTCGATTTAAAGTAGTTGAGTGCATATGTAAAAAATGCCCTCGCCGACATAAGACACTTAAGTTTGACGGCGACCGCCCCGACACGGATAACAAACACACCAAACAGTTGCCATTTGTTAGCGCCAGAGCTGGAGGATTCATCCACGTGTCGGGAGCTAAAAGGCCCGTGGGATCTGAGGAGAAATGAAAGCACCGGGAGATTCCCGCTAATAAATGGAGCCCTTGATCTGGGGGGCCAATGCAGCAATTGTATTTGGACAGCGTGATGAATCGAGGAACCGCAAGCTGTCCTCACTTTTCTCCCGGCCCGCTTAAAGCCAAGTCATAATTCATGTTGGGACGCTCGGTGCAGGTGGGTGCTCCCAACACAGCGTCTGACTGGAATTTCAATCAATAAAAACACATTTCCACCAGCATCACGGGCGGGGCTGGAAGAAAAAAACACCACTTTTTTGAATGACTGCCTTATAAACGCATGAAGACATCACGTTTGTCAGACCCAACACCTTGCATGTACTGTACGCATATTTTTTGAAAAACGCACTATATGCATGTACTTTTTCAAAAAGACAGGGACAGTGCATATTAATCAACGCTTTTGCATAATTTTGTAGCTAATTTGCATTTTCAGTCCACGAGGCAGGTGGAGGTTAAGCACAATAACAACACTTCACATTAAAAAAATCAATAAAAATAACAAAATACACATAAAAGAGCATGCTAAAGTGTTTAGATGTTAAAGTATTTGAGTGCTAAAATGTTTAGTTCTTGAAGTACTTGAGTGCTAAAGTATTTAGATGTTAAAATACTTGCGTACTCAAGTGTTTAGATGCTAAAGTATTCAAGTGCTAAAGTGTTAAAGGCTTAAAGTATGCGCATGATAAAGTATTTAGATTATTTAGTATTTGAGTGCTGACGTGTTTAGGTGTTAAAATACTTAAGTGCTAAACTGTTCAGGTGTTAAAGGTCTTGAGTGATAAAGTGTTTAGATGTTAAAGTACTTGACCCCTAAAGTGATTGGATGTTAAAGTATTTGGGTGCTGAAGTGTTTAGGTGTTAAAGGACTTGAGTGCTTAAGTGTTTAGTTGTTAACGTTCTTGAGTGTTAAAGTGTTTAGATGTTAAAGTACTTGACTACTAAAGTGTTTATGTGTTAAACTACTTGAGCGCTTAAGTGTTTAGCTGTTAAAGTACTTGAGTGCTCGAGTGTTTAGGTGTTAAAGTACTTGAGTGTTAAAGTGTTTAGATGTTAAAGTACTTGAGTGATAAAGTGTTTATATATTATAGTATTAAAGTACCTATAGTAAATTACCTATAGTACCCCTAAAGTGTTTGGATGTTAAAGTATTTAAGTGCTAAAATGTTTTGGTGTTAAAGTACTTGAGTGCTAAAGTGTTTAGATGTTAAAGTACTGGAGTGCTCGAGTGTTTTGTGGTAAAGTTCTTGAGTGCTAAAGAGCCTGAGTATTAAGTTTGCTTTTTGCCTTTGCAGTTAAGACAGTAGCATGTATTATTCTTACTAACCGCTACAGTTACATGAAACATGAAAATGTATGCCACGATTTTGCCTGGGTTTAAGGAACATTTTACAGTTAGCGTCCAATGTGGCCCCTGCCTTCTTTATGTTTAAAAATAATAATAATATTGTGAAAAAAAACGACGACATAATTCTTGGACATTTTAAAATGTTGTTCATGTAATATTTTTTCTGTTAAAAAATGAACATTATATTGTGGTAGCATTATTCCTTTTTTCTACTGCTACAAACTCATTTATTGATTTAAATTTATGGTTAAGAAAATCCTTGATTTAAAAAAAAATTCTTTTATTTGATTATGAAAAGGAACTCAATCCAAAATAAAACCACACAAACATCACCAAAATTGAATTTGTAGTTTGTTTGGCTAAAAAAAATCATCATATTAATACGGTAATATTCTGACTTTTTCCTACTAATAAAAACAAAACTGGATTCAAATTCATTCATGGATTGACACGATTTCTTACGGCAAAATTTGATTCGGTTAAAGTCTGTTTCAGTTAGAGTCGGACGTTCTGGACCGAATGAACAACGCTAACCGAGGTGCCAACTGTGGATGTTCTGCTAAGCATGACGGGGTGTCAGCGCCAGACTCCCTTCATTTCCTGTGTGATAAGGCCCGCCTACTAACTGCAGCTGCAGCCTTTCAATGTCCTGCGGCCAGCGTGGGACTCCTGTGCCAAGCGCACACGCGTGCATGAAATTCATTCGAATATTTCCGCCGCGAGCCCACAGCTGGCACGCTGCCCGCAACGCCGTGTGATTGAGGCGGTGCCAAAAGACTACCTGCTTACATGCCGAATCTAACCGAGCTATTTCGTTTTGGATTAATTACCTGGCCGGGCCTAGCCCGAAGAAGCCGCACGGGAACTCCCCCCCGCAGACCCACCACCTGCAGGGGCAAGCATAAGGGTCCGGTGCTGTGTGATTTGGGCAGTGGTCGAGGGCGGGTGTCCGGGCGACCTGGGCTTCGGCGGCCAAATCTGGTTCTTGGGACATGGAATGTCACTTCTCTGGTGGGGAAGGAGCCCGAGCTTGTGGAAGAGGCGGAGAGATTCCGACTAGATATAGTCGGACTCACCTCAACCCACAGTTTAGGCTCTGGAACCAAACTCCTTGAGAGGGGCTGGACCTTGTTCTTCTCTGGAGTTGCCGCTGGGGAGAGGCGGCGAGCTGGTGTGGGCTTATTGTTAGCCCCCCGGCTTGGTGCCTCTGTGTTGGAGTCATCCCCAGTAAACGAGAGGGTCACTTCCCTACGCCTTAGGGCTGGGGAAAGGGTCCTGACTGTGGTTTGTGCCTATGCGCCGAACGGCAGTTCAGAGTACCCAGCCTTCTTGGAGTCTATCAGAGGGGTGCTGGAGAGCACCCCAGCTGGTGACTCCATAGTTCTACTGGGAGACTTCAACGCCCATGTGGGCAATGACAGTGTGACTTGGAGGGGCGTGGTTGGGAGGAACGGCCTCCCTGACCTGAACCCGTGCGGTGTGTTGTTGCTGGACTTCTGTGCGAACTACAGTTTGTCCATAACGAACACCATGTTCGAACATAAGGATGCCCATAAGTGCACTTGGCACCAGGACACCCTAGGTCGCAGGTCTATGATCGACTTTGTGGTCGTATCATCAGACCTGCGTCCGTATGTTCTGGACACGCGGGTGAAGAGAGGGGCTGAGCTGTCAACTGACCACCACCTGGTGATGAGTTGGATTAGATGGCGGGGAAGGATGCCGGACAGACCTGGCAGACCCAAACGCGTAGTGAGGGTGTGCTGGGAACGTCTGGCAGAATCTCCCGTTCGTCGAGTCTTCAACTCTCATCTCCGGCAGAGCTTCGCCTGCATTTCGAGGGAGGACCGGGATATTGAGTCCGAATGGGCCGTATTCCGTGCCTCTATTGCTGAGGCAGCCAGTTGTGGTTGCGGCCGCAAGGTGGTCGGTGCCAGTCGTGGTGGCAAGCCCCGAACCCGATGGTGGACACCGGGGGTTAGGGCTGCCGTCAAGCTGAAAAAGGAGTCCTATCGAGCATGGATGGCTTGCGGGACTCCCGAAGCAGCTGACAGGTACCGGCAGGCCAAGCGGCACGCGGCTTCGGCGGTGGTCGAGGCAAAAACTCGGGTGTGGGAGGAGTTCGGTGAGGCTATGGAGCACGACTTTCGGTCGGCCTCGAAGAGGTTCTGGCAAACCGTCCGACACCTCAGAAAGGGGAAGCAGCCCCCAGTTCACACTGTTTACAGTGCGGACGGGGGCTTGCTGACCACGACTGTGGATATAGTTGGTCGGTGGAAGGAATACTTCGAGGCCCTTCTCAATCCCACTGACATGCCTTCCATAGAGGAAGCAGAGTCTGAGGATACGTACGTGGACAGTTCTATCACCGTGGCTGAGGTAATTGGGGTAGTCAAATCACTCCCCAGTGGCAAGGCTCCGGGGGTAGACGAGTTCCGCTCAGAATTTCTCAAGGCTCTGGATGTTGGAGGACTGTGTTGGTTGACACGCCTCTACAACATTGCATGGAAGTCAGGAACAGTACCTCTGGACTGGCAGACCGGGGTGGTGGTCCCCATTTTTAAAAAGGGTGACCGGAGGGTGTGTTCCAACTATAGGGGGATCACACTCCTCAGCCTTCCTGGGAAAGTCTACTCCAGGGTGCTGGAGAGAAGGGTACGACCGTTAGTCGAACCTCGGTTAGAGGAGCTGCAATGTGGTTTTCGTCCCGGTCGCGGAACACTGGACCAGCTCTACACCCTTGCAAGGGTACTCGAGGGTATGTGGGAGTTTGCCCAACCAGTCTACATGTGCTTTGTAGACCTGGAAAAGGCATTCGACCGTGTCCCTCGTGGTGTCCTGTGGGGGGTGCTCCGGGAGTACGGGATTGATGGTCCGCTTCTACGTGCCATTCGGTCCTTGTACAATCGAAGCAGGAGCCTGGTTCGCATTGCCAGCAGTAAGTCGAGCTTGTTTCCGGTGAACGTTGGCCTCCGCCAAGGCTGCCCTTTGTCACCGATTCTGTTCATAATCTTCATGGACAGAATTTCTAGGCGCAGTCAAGGTGTTGAGGGAGTCCAGCTTGGTGACCTTAGGATCTCGTCTCTGCTATTTGCAGACGATGTGGTCCTTATGGCCTCATCAGGCTGTGACCTTCAGCGTTTACTGGAGCGGTTTGCAGCTGAGTGTGAAGCTTCTGGGATGAGACTCAGCACCTCCAAATCCGAGGCCATGGTTCTCAGTCGGAAACGGGTGGACTGTACCCTCCGGGTTGGGAGTGAGGTCTTGCCTCAGGTGGAGGAGTTCAAGTATCTCGGGTTCTTGTTCACGAGTGAGGGAAGGTTGGAGCGTGAGATCGACAGACGGATCGGTGCAGCATCTGCAGTAATGCGGTCGCTGTACCGGACCGTCGTGGTGAAGAGAGAGCTGAGCCGGAAGGCAAAGCTCTCTGTTTACCGATCGATCTACGTTCCCACCCTCACCTATGGTCATGAGTTATGGGTCATGACCGAAAGAATGAGATCGCGGATACAAGCGGCGGAAATGAGTTTCCTTCGTAGGGTGGCTGGACTCACCCTAAGAGATAGGGTGAGGAGCTCGGCCATCCGGGAGGAGCTCAGAGTAGAGCCGCTGCTCCTTCACATCGAGAGGAGCCAGTTGAGGTGGCTCGGGCATCTAGTCCGGATGCCTCCCGGGCGCCTCCCTGGTGAGGTGTTTCGGGCATGCCCAGTCGGGAGAAGGCCCCCGGGAAGACCTAGGACACGCTGGAGGGACTATGTCTCACAGCTGGCCTGGGAACGCCTTGGTGTCCTCCCGATGGAGCTGGAAGAGGTCGCTGGGGACCGGGAAGTCTGGACTTCCCTACTGAAGCTGCTGCCCCCGCGACCCGGACCCGGATAAGCGGTGGAAAATGGATGGATGGATTAACAACCGTAACATAACCATAAAGCAATTTTGTAGAAATGTTCAAATAAAATTGGCAAAAATACAACTTTTCCCAGTAATACCGTTTTCTGTAAAAAATCAAAAACAAAAAACATGATATTATTGGGGTAATATATTTTCCTACTGAAAAAAACAGATTTCAATCATGTTTATTTTTTGTAATTTTTTTAAAACATGTATTTTGTAGTCTTTTTTTGTTTAAAAAATTTTTCTGAAAATGTCAGTTACAGATTTTTTTCTCCGAGTAATACAATTACTTTAACAAAAACATGATAATAATGTATATACAGTAAATATTATCATACATTAGATATGTTCTGTTAAAAAAACATATTGATAGTAACTTTATGCCATTTTTCTACTGAAAATAAAACAAATAATCAAAATCCAAAAACAAACAAATGCCATAAAACATATGTCTGAAAATTCAGTAGTAATATTAGTTACGTAAAAAATTTAATATTTCAATGTCTTAAAAAATTTTAAATAACATTTAAAAGAATATTTAAATGTAGAAGTATTATACTGTATATTAGATATTATTTTTTAAATAATTAAATTTAAAAAAGCACAGGTGTGCATGGAAATTCATCCTGATATTTTCGCCGTGAGCCGCCAGCAGGCACGCTGCCCGGAACACCACTGCCTGCTTACGTGCAGGTAGAATAGGGAAAAGAGCGGCTGAATGGAGGAAAGACGGCAGCAGACAAAGCGGCGTGATGTGAAAGAAACATGGAAGACAGATGGGAAAGGGGTTGCCATGGTAACCAGGTTGGGGTTCAATCGCCCCCCTCCCCTGAAAGAGGAAGCAAAGGTTATTGAGACGCCATCTTATCTGATCACCACAAACAGATCAATACGCCGATTGTTATGGTGAGATGGTCCAAATTCAGAGGAAGCAATCACGGATTAGCAGCAACAAATTAATTAGAATTTCTCACAAAATACATACGAGCACATTTCACACCTATTATAGCACCTTGACTGGCATAAATAGCTCTAAATCAGTAATTAGCAAACCCTCGTTTCTTGCGCTTCACTGGTTCTCAACTTTAGTCAATTTCTGCTAATTACTTTTCCTTATTCATAGATCAAATATTTTCTTAGGCAATAGAATAGAAAACATGTTTAAAATCTTCTAAAATATGCTTTTTAATTACCCAAGATAATAGACATAAGAGGAAATTACACACATCAGTTATAAAAAAAAAACTCCTTTCATGTCCTCTAGACATGAAATAACACCCCTATAGTCACCTTTACACTCCTATTACCTATTATAGTAGAAATAATAAAAGAAAATAACACAGAATATGTACAGAAAATATGTTTACACCCGTCTAATTACGGGTTGTAGAATTATTAAAGCCTTCTAGACATGAAATAACACCCCTATTGTTACCTTTACACTCCTATTACCCAATAAATTGTAGTAGACATAATAATTAAAAAAACACATATTAAGCATTGAAAACGTTTTTACAATCTTCTAAATACGGATTTTGCCATTATTAGAGCCCTCTAGACATAGAAATAACACCCCTAGAGTCACCTTTACACTCTTATTGCACAGCATAGTAGACATATTAAGAGAATACATACATTTTTGTAACCCAACAAATATTGCAAAAATAAAGTCAAAATATTTTGGCAAAAAAAGATTCAGAAAAAATAAACATTTACAAAAAAAAAATTGGAATAGTTGGGAAAAAAAGAGAAAAAAACATCAGAAATTGAAAAAAAGCCAAGTCAAAATACCAAGAAGAAAATTCTCATAATAGTGAGGAAAAGTGGCAATTTTCTGAAAATACATATTTTTATGATATTATGAGGGAAAATATGTCATTTCAGTGACATAGAGATGAAATATTAAAGGAGAAATATGTCATTTCTTACAAGTCGAAACAAAATAAAGTCTAGTGTTATAAGAATAAATGAAACAGGTGCAAATGTACGTCAGTAAACCGTACACTTGGCCAAACGCTCAGCGGTGTCTCCCGTTACAATGGTCCTCGGTTCGATCCCCGGTGCGAGCAGTGTGGAAGCAGGACTGCTTGTATAGCGTCTTAGTACTGCGTTCCATTGAGAAGAAAGTTAAAATATTTACAATATGCGCAGCAAAAACAAGAGCAAAGAGCCAATCTGGTATTAATTCAAAGTGCTCCTGGCATTTTGCTTTCTCTCATTTTTCAGTGTGTGGAAAAAGTTTGGACACCCCTGCAGTTAGGCAGTAGTACGCTGAAATGGGCCCTTTTGGTGCTAAAGGTTGCCGACCACTGTTTTAGGCCAAGAAAAAATACAATATGCTTTTTTTTTACTAAAAATAGTACTGATAATAATAATAAACTGTGACAGAACGAGGGCACGATGTTCGACTTTTGACCCCTTACTACCAGTAACAGGCCAGTTACTAAGCAGCAGCTCAAAGTCTCGTCTGACGGAGGAGCCAAAGATTATGGATGGTGCACATCGATGTGTGCGATTAGCGGCGTTGTTGTGTTTGGCTGCCTTGCCGCCTCTCGTGTTGCTTGTCTGCTGCTCCTGCAATCATCAAGTCCACTTAGGAGAGATGCAGCGCGTGGCTGCCTTCTGTTGCTAGGAAACCAAATCAGCATCAGCAACTTTGCACAAATCCAAGGAAGGCTGACCTTGAAGTGACTTTATTCTTGGAAATTACTTTTTCTCTGAATATTATACATTTTCTTGGAAAAAATATTACTATGCAATCAATTTTATGATTTGTTTTGTACCTTTTTTTCCAGCAAATCCAATAAAAACATTATATTATTTTTGTATTATTCCTTCTTCCTACGAAAAAATACAAAACTTTCTAATTGCAAAAAACAAAAACTTGTAATATTACAACTTTTTTTTACAGTAATATTATGACATGTTTTCTGTAAAATATAGAGATATACACACACATATATATATATACACACACACACAAACACACACTCGGAGATACATATACATATATATACACATGTATACATAAACAGTATGTACATATACTGTATACACATGTATACTGTACATATACACACATACATAAACATATATGTACAAACAGTATGTGCGTATGTATACGGTGCATACTTACTGTATATTAAAAAACCATTAATTTATTCATATGATTATCTCTATAGAGAAAAAAAATCATGTTTATTCATTAAATTTCATTAAATTTTCTCCAAGCCAAAAATACTTTCCAAAAAAAGTACATATATATAAATATAAAAATATATACATTATTAAAAATATATAAATATATACATAAATATAAAAAATATATTCTACAAATATTCCCTCCGTGAATCACCACCTTAACGTGGTGGAAGGGTTTGAGTGCCCGAGTGATCCTAGGAGCTATGTTGTCAGGGCTTTATGCCCCTGGTAGGGTCTCCCAAGGCAAACAGGTTTTAGGTGATGGGCCAGACTTAGAGTGATTCAGAAGACCCGTATGAAGAGAATCATGAGGAGTGACCGCACCTCGCCCGGACGTGGGATACCGGGGCCTCACCCTGGAGCCAGGCCTGGGGGATGGGCCACGCAGGCGAGCGCCAGGTGGCCAGGCCTTCACCCGTGGGGCCTGGCCAGGCCTAGCCCGAAGAAGCCACACGGAAACTCCCACCCGCAGACCCACCACCTGCAGGGGCAAGCATAAGGGTCCGGTGCAATGGGATTTGGGCAGTGGTCGTGGGCGGGTGTCCGGGCGACTTCGTCTTTGGCGGCCAAATCTGGTTCTTGGGACATGGAATGTCACTTCTCTGGTGGGGAAAGAGCTCGAGCTTGTGGAAGAGGCGGAGAGATTACGACTAGATATAGTCGGACTCACCTCAAATCACAGTTTGGGCTCTGGAACCAAATTCCTTGAGAGGGGCTGGACCTTGTTCTTCTCTGGAGTTGCTGCAGGGGAGAGGCGGCGAACTGGTGTTGGCTTATTAATAGCCCCCCGGCTTGGTGCCTCTGTGCTGGAGTCATCCCCAGTAAACGATAGGGTTATTTTCCTACGCCTTAGGGCTAGGGAAAGGGTCCTGACTGTGGTTTGTGCGTACGCGCCGACGGCAGTTCAGAGTACCCAGCCTTCTTGGAGTCTATCAGAGGGGTGCTGGAGAGCACCCCAGCTGGTGACTCCATAGTTCTACTGAGAGACTTCAACGCCCATATGGCCAATGACAGTGTGACTTGGAGGGGCGTGGTTGGGAGGAACGGCCTCCCTGACCTGAACCTGTGTGGTGTGTTGTGGCTGGACTTCTGTGCGAATTACAGTTTGTCCATAACAAACACCATGTTCGAACATAAGGATGTCCAAAGGTGCACTTGGCACCAGGACACCCTAGGTCGCAGGTCTATGATCGA
>QODF01000058.1:2824733-2856256 GCA_024372805.1 Oostethus manadensis | reverse complement strand
TATATATATATATATATATATATATATATATATATACTGCACACATACACATATACTTTATATACAGTACATACATACATACAAACACATACTGTGTGCATGTATATACAGTATACATATATATATACACATACATAGTAATAATAATAAACATAAAAACAAGGAGAAAAACAGAATCTCATGAACAATGACAATCCAGATGACACCTGCAACAAATCTACACAACAGCAGCAGTTCATATTACTCTGCAGTGACAGAATGAATGCATCAAAGTGAAACAGGGAATGAGGAGATGTTAGTTGTGAACACAGCCAACCATCCCAAACCACACTCCCTCCAAAAGCAAGGGTCCAACAAGGAACACCCTGGGCCTGGCCCCCAAGCAGGCACCCCAGAGAGGGGACGGCCCAACCCCGCTCCCACAGGAGACAATCTGGGAGAAGATGTGCAAGGGAGACCCAGCCGGGCAAGAGCCACAGGGGGCTACAGACGTCAACCGCCTCCCGCCCACCCCAATGCAGTGAGTAGCACCACCACAAGCTCCTTCCAGACACGGCGGCATACCGGAGCACGGGGCGGTACCTAGAATCCCACAGTGGCCCCCACCCCATTAGTAGTTGCCACAGCCCTATGCCCAGACACAGCACACACACGACGGCCCTCCCCCCAGCCAGCTGAGCCCCAGAGCCGAACCGACCCACTCCACCTTGAGCCCCCTCTCACCCCAGGCGGTGTCCAGAAAACAGGGGTGTAAATGGACCCCCTAATCCCTCCTCAGCCAACTAAGAGTGTTATGAGGTGTGAGATGTGTGTGTGTAGGCAGTTAAAATTGAGGAGCTGAGACTGCGTGACACCATGGGCAGAACCTTATCGCCGGCTGAGGACGAGTGAGTACTTCCGCCCACCAGGCGCCACGGATCCCGCCACCCCAAAAGTGAGTTTGAGGTGTATGTGAGTCAATGTATAGTAAGTAAGTGTAATTAAAACTGGGGAGTTTGCAGCCCCCCAGGGAACCACAGAAGGAGGTCATGTTAGTGACCCCCCCCCCCGGCACACACCCATGGAGCGCGCGCACTCCCCAAGATCGTATGTGCCTTTCCCTCCCAGAAGATGAGCCAAAAGGCAATAAGTGCCCCTGTTCCCCGGGACCCACCACGGGGCCAAAGGCCCCGGACGCCCAGCGAAGCAGCCTTTCTCAGATGCCACACTCAATATGCAAAACCCATGACCAGCCACCACAGACAAAAGAAACGAGGCATTTGTTTTATATGTATATCAGAAAATAATGTGCATTTTACTGTAATAAATTGTATTCTGTTCATTCAAATGTATTCACCGTATATTGTGTAAAATAAAACATCATTTATTATTGCGAAGTTCGTACAATAATATGCAAAAATGTACACTTGATAACACTTTGATTTTATGATTATTATTGTGTATTATACATTAATAATACATCAATAAATAAATGATAATATACAAAAATTTATAACATTTTGAAATATGTGTATTTGTGAAAGAAACACGACCCCCTTAAAAATACAGCTATTTTATTCAACTACAACAAAATCCTGCTTTGGGGGCCTTTGTACTGAATGGATTTTTGCACAAAGTAAAATTAAAAAAACAGCCCCACAATGTCTGTTTCTCTCTATTTGCATAATGGCTGCACAGCAAACGGCAGAAGTTGACATTTTGTCCACGTGCGCCACCCCACAGCCTCTCTGTGGAAACGTGTCGGTGTCCATTAGAAAGCCCCCCATGACTTGGCCTAAATGCCAAAAGTATCACGCCACAAGGTGCTGCTGAGGCACGCTTTCATCAGAGCGTGCTCAGACGGAGAAAACGAGAAAAAGAAAATGCATCTCTTGGTCACAATGAAACCGACGCCAGCGATACGGGACGTTATTGGAAAAATGTAACACTGGACGGGATGTTTTTATCGAAGAGATCGGCGGTGGGGCATGGAAGTGAGAAGACTCGCTTGTTAAAACCTGCAATTCAGTGCAAGGTTTCCACTAGCCGGCGTGCAAAGCCGCACAGACGCTTTCATGCGTTGTTGCTAGGAAGACTTTATGTAACTAAGTAAAGTCAAACTAATGCCTACTATGACGTTTCTTTTGGCAACAAGAAAAAGGAGAGTTGGCAGGAACTTCAAGTCAGACACACACACACCAAGAATCAAAATAATAATAATAAGGGGTGTCCAAACATTTTCCACAGAATGCTGCATGGTGACATGCTAACAGATTATAAACAGTGCTGTGAAATAAGGGGATGAATTGAGATCTATCAGCGCGGGAAAAGCTTATAAAGCCATTTCTAAAGCTTTGGGACTCCAGAAAACCATAGTGAGAGACATTTTCTACAAATGGCCAAAACAAGGAACATGAGTGGCTAGCCGATCAAAATGAGCCCAACGGCGCAGCAACAACTTATCCAAGAGGTCACAAAAGACTCCACTAAAACATCCAAAGAAGTGCAGGCCTAAATTGCCTCAGTTAAGGTCAGTGTTTATGAGTCTACCATACTGGGCTGCTTCAGGACCTGGAAGACATGCTGTGATAAATAGAAGCATGAACAAATCCTGAAGGACAATGTCCGGCCATCTGTTGGTGGCCTCAAGCTGACACCGACTTGGGTTGTGCAGCAGGACAATGATCCAAAACACACCAGCAAGTCCACCTCTGAATGGCTGAAGAAAAACCAAATGAAGAGTTTGGTCTCTGACCTGAATCCTATTGAGACGCTGTAATGATAATTATTTTTCGTATTCAGTATCGGATCAGTGGTATCGCACATCACTATTGGACTTTCTCACCCAATCCTGCCCATGTTTGAATCCTGCATGCGGACAGCAGTGGGAGTCTCAAGTCTTTCACTAAAGATGTGGACATTCAAGTCAAGTCACAAGTCAAGGCAAGTCAGCTGGAGTCAAGTTCAAACTCCTTCCAAAAGTCATGTCTTTGGGGATGTTTGTCAAGTCCAAAGTCACAAAAGTTGCGACTGGAGTTATTATCCATAAAGTAATTGAAAATAATTGCATCATTTCCATGTCAGCGTCGTCGCGACGGAATCGCAGGGTGTGTTTTTGTCCGTGCAAGACGGCCAAAATGCGCTTTTAGTTTTTTATGTTCTTAACTTTTATCCTCATAATATTTTTCGCTCTCATAACAAACGTATTCTTTACTCCCGTCCTCGCAGCATCC
Source organism: Oostethus manadensis (assembly GCA_024372805.1). Classification (NCBI taxonomy): domain Eukaryota; kingdom Metazoa; phylum Chordata; class Actinopteri; order Syngnathiformes; family Syngnathidae; genus Oostethus; species Oostethus manadensis. The sequence goes on along the minus strand of QODF01000058.1, from coordinate 2,853,044 downwards.
CAACGTTATTCCTGGACTCCCACGACTTTGTCCTTCCAACATTACAGTAATAAATCCAACTTTATTTCTATATTCTATTTTATGGAGTACTTTGGACACATTTGTCTCGGAAAACCCCAATTGTCATTGGAATTGCAACTTTAGTCTCATAATATGGCGCTTGTCTGCCTTCAACCGGAAATATCGCCGCCATTTTGTATGGGCTAGGATACATATTGCTTAGATATGTGAGACGGAAGCCTGGAAGTTTTAAAGGATTCCTGACGCGATTCATCAACTTTGCTTAAATATGTTCTATATTGTTTGCATCGTCTACGCTGTTCCATTTTTGAAAGCGTATATTTGCAAAAATGACATTTTGAGCACGTTTCACACCAAGTCTCATGCCAAAATCTTGTGTTGCTGCTGGATGTTAACAGTATCCGAGTGATAAAAAAAGAAGTTTAAGACAACAACAGACAAAGCGAGAATGAGAGACAGATGGACGCTCGCCCCGAGTTCTGTTGTTCGCAGTGATCATTACACTGACGACTTCTTTGAAGGAACAAGAAGCATTTGGGTTGAAAGTACGCTAAAAACGGATTTTAAAACAGTATTCCATGATAGCGACAAGGCAGCAGAGCATTATACATGTTATGTAAACATGTTTTCCAAGTGATGTGTCTGTTTACAACGTTCAGGGACCCTTTAAGACCATGTTGACAAGTGGAGCTGTAGCGCCGATTTTAGTTGTCATTTATGTTCATGCTTTCACGAATGTTCTTATCGTGGTCAACATGAGCTTGGATTGCGGGCCGCTGCTCAATGCGGTTCTGGTTCCCTGCTACGCGTGTCGGGGCGTTCAAAGCCTGCAGTCTTGGCCGCTGATTAGAGCGCGTCTTTCATTCCAACACGAAGCTTTGATTGCATTTCCTCTTTCTTCTGCAGTCCGTCTTTGCTTCTCATCAGGAGGTTTCTGTCCTCACGTGTCCACGATGAAGGTGACTCCACCGCACCACTTTTTCTATTTCCCACTTGTCCCATTGTCCCGGGACATAAAAGGTTTTTTGTTTATCAAGGAGGCCTCCGATCATTAGCGTTCCCTTCACTCAGGTCTTTACTTTATTCCTTTAAAAACACAACTCTGGCACGAAGTAGAACTACATTTTAATGAACTGCATATTTTCATAGAGCACGAAAACCTGCTTATGACTTTCTAAGTGCACTTTTTTACAGTATAAGAGCCCTTTCAGCATGAAAAAACACCCCTATAGTCACTTACACATACATTGTTATGCTTTGTTTACACCACAACGCGCAGGTTACGGGACATAACATAAACTTAACAACTGCCGCTAAAATACTGACACTGTTAACAAATAATAACGCAAAGCTTTGTCTGTAATTTTGTTTCACCTTAAGTCTAAAAAACATACAGTATAAGGAAATAGCAAAGTGGCCCCGACAAGTGGCCCTTGGTAGAAAATGTTTGGACACCCTTGTTGGAACTTTACAATCTTCCTTTTATACATAAACATGTTAATCTCACAAAATCCTTCCTTTATCCTTGTACTATTGTACTCTGCTACTACAGCAATCCTTCCTTTATGGTCGTCCTTATTTATAAACTAAAAATGTTGCTTACCACCTTCCAAATACCTCTTTGTATCATTATTAGAGCCCTCCAGACATGAAATAACAACCCTATAGTCACCTTTACACTCCTGTTTATATAAAATATAATAATATAGTAGACATAGCCAGAGAAAATAGGACATTTTAGGCATAAACAAAACATAAAATGAACTCTATTTTAAAAATACTACTTTTTTCCCTAATTCTGATAAGAAGTACAATTTTATTCTCATACCATACATTTTTCATAGACTATTTGAACTGTTTTAAACAGTATAGCTTTTTTGCAACTTTATGACTTGACCTTCCTGTCAATATTCTAAATATTTGGAATCCCTTTTTTTTTTTTTTTTAAAGAATCCCTTTCTTTAAACACAACATTTTAATTCCTGTGATAAAAGAACCTTTTTCGCACATTATGACTTTACTCTTGTGCTGTAATGATTTTTTTTCCTGGTAACCTTATCCCAATAGTACGCATTTTTTCCTTGTAAAACGCTAATTAACATAATAATTCCAACTTTATCCTCATCGTATGGATTTTTCTTGGACTTTTTTATGACTGTCTAGATTTTTCATAAACATCAAAACTTTGCAATTTTTTTTGTGTAAAATTCTGACTTCATTGTCAGTATCCTAAACATTTATTATCTTTTCCATCAATAAACTACAAGTTGAATCTCGTGTTTTGCACATTTCCCACCTTAATTTTACCCAAGCATATATTCTTGCATCTTCATGACTTTTTTGGTTTTAACAATCCAAATTCCTTCCTCGTAACCAAATCCCAGTAACATTACCACTTTACAACTTTATTCGAATATTATGGATTTTACATGGAATATTTATCATCATTAGAGCCCTCTAGACATGAAATAACAACCCTATAGTCACCTTTACACTCCTATTACCCAATATATTACACATAGTAAGAGAAAAGGCATAAATACAACATAACATAGACTCTATAACAACTTTCCCCCCCTAACTTTATTCCTGTACGATTACCACTGTATTTTTGCAATATTACTTTTTTTTTTGTAAAACCCAAATTCTGGTAAGAATTACAACTTTACTCTCATTGCAACATTGTCAAATTCAAATTCAGCCATAATTTTCGATAACCTCAAAATACTAATAGAATGTTGGTCTTGTAAGAGAGAGTTGAATCTTGTGTTAAAACAGAATGAATTATGTTTCGTAACATCCTCACCTTATGACAAATAAAGACCTCATGAGATAAATCAAGATAAGTAATGTTTTGTAAGGTGGCGATAACGTGAGTGCGGTAAAGTGGGACGCGAGCGAGCGGGCTTAAAGGTTGCGGCACTGAAGTTGATAAAGCGCCTGAATGGGAGGTGATTTGGGTGATGAACTGTGGATGCGACGCGTACATTTTCAGAGCTAAATGAGCACCCTGGAAAAGTAATGAGGAGTTTGGGTGAGGCCGCGTGCTCATCCGCACACCCAAACCTCCTCAGAGCGGCACAGAAAGGCAGCCATTGCCTCTGTCCCCCACCGCGTATTGCTCTGCATTGCTAACACATAAGACCAGATTGGATGCTGCAGTGCATCGATACATGCAATTGTACACCCGCGCCATCTAAGACCTTTTATCCTGAAATGCGTTTGGAAGAAAAGCTAATAAAGGTAGCATTGGGAGGGCAGAGCCCCAAACACACTTACACACTTATACAGTCAAGGAGATCCTACCTGAGATGTTTTCCAAATGGCGCCATCATGCTCCATCAATTGGGCTTCGGGTTGTGCAGGGGCGTCAAACATTTGAGTAAAGTCGGTGAAAAAACATGGCCGACATCACGCAAAATGTCTTTAACGTAGCAACAGACTGATAATTTGAGGATATGTGTGTCCCATGAATGCTAGCATGTCTTTCAAATCATTTTTGTGCAAAATTTCAGCCCATCTGTCTATAAACGCAAAGAAATAACTAGGAAAACACATAAAACTTGCAGGAAAACAAAGCAGGAGGAGAAAGAGGTCATCTGATGCTGAATTGCTTGGAATCATGTTGTTTTGAACCCCTTTTGGTTCAGGTTCTACATGCTGTCCGAGTTGTCGATAACTCTGGCCTTGCAGAATAATGCCAACGATGGCACCAAAAAGGATGGAAACAAATTGATTATGATTGGAGCTGCCTCGGCTATCGGCATGAAACATCGATGGCGCCCTTTGACTGGCATTTGGATAGGATACACCGCTGGACTGATTGTCGAGAGTGCAGAGATGATCTTTCCCGCTAATAAGGCCAAAGCGACACCGGGTTCATTAGTGGGGGGCCCTCATTAAAAACTTGCCAATCACGCATCCGGAAGGGATTACTGTCTGCAGAGGAAAATAAATAAACCCACCACAGAAAATCAACACCGCCGAGACTCCGTTTGCTCTTCAGCGACAGGCGGGGACGGTGATCTTGGGTTTAATCTCCTGCACGCGTCCTGAGTTCTGACGGCGCTGTGGAGTGCGGGGAGTTAAGGCCGAGCGCGCCACAACAAGCCCAGGCAGGTGGTTGGATCAAAGACGCAGACTGCCGCTCGGCGGGAGTGCCAAAGATGCTGGTGATGAGAGGAGCTCGGTGGGACATGATATGTTTTTTTAAATTGCTTTTTCATGTATCGGGACACGAGATCACACCGCACTATTTCAGCATGGACCTCTTCTCTTTGGTGAAGAGGTCCATGCCGGATGGGTTTAGTATCGGACCTCCGCAGCGAGATCTGCATGCATGGACGGACAAATGTCAATATTCTGTCACAACTTTTTTTCTTTTTTTTTCACATTTCGATGCCGGACCTGACATGAATGGGGGTGGAGCGGGGGGGATATAAGAAAGGGTGCAGAGGAACCTCACAAACATATTTCAACAATATTATAAACAAACAACAACAACCATTATAACCACAATATCAGCAACAACCAGAACAGTGACAGAGCAAAATGGACAAAAAGACAGGAAAGAAGAGAACAAAATATAATAATAATAATAAAAATACACACACACACACATATATATATATATATATATATATATATATACACACACACACATATNNTATATATATATATATATATATTTATACATACACATAAACTGTATATATATATATATATATACTGCTCGAAAAAATGAGAGGAACACTTTTTAATCAGAGTATAGTAACCTATCAGTCAAGCTTCTGGGATATTGATGTGTGTCAGTTAAGTAGCAGAGGGGGTTGTTAATCAGTTTCAGCTGCTTTGTTGTTTATGAAATCAACAACAGGTGCATCAGAGGGGCAACAATGAGACAGACCCAAAAACAGGAGTGGTGTTCCAGGTTGAGGCCACTGACTTCTCATCTCTTTTGTTTGATTTTTTACTGACTGACTTTCTACTGCCGTAGCTTTGTCATTTGGCTTGGATCAACATCTCTGTTGATAGCATGGTGCGGTACCGAGACGCTAAAGAGGTTGCACAAGTAGTCCAACATACGTATCGTTGCAAGAAGGTTTGCTGTGTCTCCCAGCACAGTCTCAAGAGCATGGAGGAGATTTCAGGAGACAGGTAGTTACTCCAGAGAGCTGAGAGTAGAGAGAGTAGAGAGCTGGACAGGGCCGTAGAAGGTCCCTAAACCCTCAGCAGGATCGGTATTTGCACCTTTGTTCAAGGAGGAACAGGATGTGCGCTGCCAGAACCCTACAAAATGACCTCCAGCAGGCCACTGGTGTGAATGTTTCTGACCAAACAATCAGAAACGGACGCCATAAGGGTGGCCAGACGGACCGACGTCCTGTAGTGGGCCCTGTGCTCTCTGCCCAGCACCGTAGAGGTCGATTGGCGTTTGCCATAGACCACCAGAATTGGCAACTACGCACCTGCCGCAGTGTGCTCTTCACCGATGAGAGCAAGTTCAACCTGAGCACATGCGACAGACGTGAAAGGGTCTGGAGATCGACTGGCCCCCACGTTCACCTGACCTAAACCCAAAAAACTTCTGGGACATATGTTTAGGTCCATCCAGCACGGCCCGGTTGCTCCTCAGACTGTCCGGGAGCTCAGTGATACCCTGGTTCAGATCTGGGAGGAGATTCCCCAGGACACCATCCGTGGTCCCATTAGGGGCATGCCCCGACCTTGTCAGGCATGGGTACAAGCACGTGGGGGCCACACAAACTACTGAGAATCATTTGGAGTTGCTACAATGACATTTTGGCAAAATGGACCAGCCTGCTGCATCATTTTTTCACTTTCATTTTTGGGGTGTCTTTGATTTCCCCCCTCTATCGGGTGATCATTTTCATTTCTATCAATTTATGTGGCATCATTTTGTTACTAATACATTACCAACTTATTATCAGGAAAGATATTCAAGATCATTCGTCCCCTATTTAGATCTGATTTGTTTTCAAAGTGTTCCTCTAATAATTTTTTAGCAGTGTAGATATGCATACGTACATACATACACACACCTACAAGTGTGCATAAAAATACACAAACATACACATACATACATACATACATACATACAGTACATACTAATAATAATAAACATAATAAAAGAAAGACAACAAGAAAAACAGAACCTCATGTCAAGCTACTCTGTGAAATGGGCTGCTTTGTCTTATGTTTCACATGCTCTGTTTTGTGTGCCCTCTGCAGACATTGGCCATCCGTGAGTCAGGTGGTTCTACTCAGCAGTCACACCTGTTACCAATCCGGCACCAGTAGCATGTGCGTCTTGTTCTCCAGAGACTGCTGGAAAATCGGCTGTATGTCAAGCCAGAAAAACGTATCTTCCACTCACCCTTGGTGTCCTTTCTGGGATTTATTGCGGCGGGTTATTGTTCACAATTCCAAAATAGGGTCAACTTTGACCCGACCCTGCTAAGATCCATGCGTCTCACGCCCACTGAACGCAATTATGATGTTGGCAATCAGGATCTGTTGGCGGTGGTCCTCGCCCTGCAGGAGTGGAGGCACTGGTTGGAGGGAGCGGCTCATCCTTTCGTTATCTATATGGACCACAGGAACCTCTCATACATCCGTTCTGCTAGACGTCTCAACCCTCATCAGGCTCGGTGGGCCCTGTTTCTGACCAGATTTGATTTTACACTCACCTGTCGCCCGGGCTCACTCAATGGCAAACCGGATGCCATCTCCAGAATGCATGAACCACAAGTGGAGGATCCCTCCCCTGAACCCAACACTACGAGAAGACTTCGTTCCATGGACCCTCCTTTCGGAGCTATTGACTTGGGCCCATTGCTCCAAGATTGCTTGCCATCCTGGGGCCAGATGGACTGCCTTTCTTCTCTCTCAGCGTGTTTGGTGGCCTTCCCTTCACGCCGACACCAAGAGCTATGTGGCAGCCTGCTCCGTCTGTGCTAGGAGTAAGTCATCCAACCAGCCGCCGGCAGGGTTGGTTCAGCCGCTTCCCATTCCCTCCAGCCCGTGTTCGCACATTTTCATGTTACGGGGCTGTTACGGGGTTGTTACGGGGCTGCCAGCATCTAGGGGGTTCACCACCGTGCTCACCATTGTAGACAGATTTTCTAAGTTTACTCTCTTTGTTCCCCTCCGCAGATTACCTTCTGCCATGGAGACGGCCAAGCTTTTGGTCCAGCACGTAATTCAGCTCCATGGCATACCGGTCGACGTGGTGTTGGACAGGAGTCCCTAGTTTATCGCTGCTACCTGGAAGGCATTTTGCAAGTCATTGGGCGCCTCTGTGAGCCTTTCTTCAGGCTACCACCCCCACCTGGAATCTGCCTTGAGGTGCGTGTGCCATTTGCACCCTATGTCCGGGGCCCGTGACCTGCCCTGGGTTGAATATGCCCATAATATGCTGGTGTGTTCGTCTACTGGTCTCTCCCCCTTCCATGTGGTTCATGGCTTACATCCACCATTGTTTCTCGCCCAGGAGCCCACGTCTGCGGTGAAATCGGTGGATTCCCTCCTTCGTCGGGTCGATCGGGTCTGGCGGGACACTTGGGCTGCCTTATCCAGCACCGCCAAGCGTAATCAGATACTGGCAGATCGCCATCGGAAGTCTGCGCCGGATTACCAACTTGGGCAGAAGGTTTTGTTGTCATCTTGGGACTTGTCGCTGGCGTGGGAATCTAAGAAGCTGGGCCCCAGATTTATCGGACCATTCGAGGTGGTGCGGAAGGTGAACCCAGTGTCTCTCAGACTTGCGCGTTGCCCTCCTCCCTCAGGACTTACCCAGTGTTTCATGTGTCCCGCATTAAGCCCCTGGTGTCCAGTGACCTCTGCCAGCCATCCGTACCTCCTCCTCCTTGCTTTGTTGATGGTCATCCAGCCTACACAACTAGCACCATCTTGGACGCCGGGAGACGGGGTAGGGGTGTGCAGTATCTTATTGACTGGGAGGGTTACGGGGTTCTCGTTCGCTCATCCCCTTGACCCCACCCTCATTTCAGAGTTCTACGACAAATTTCCTGACAAGCCCGGGGTTCTGCCAGGTGGCGCTCGTTGAGTTTGTGTGTGTGTGTGTGTGGGCTGTCATGGTCCTCTGTGAGATGGGCTGGTTTGTCTTATGTTTCACTTACTGCTCTGTTTTGTGTGCCCTCTGCAGATATTGGTCATCCGTGAGTCAGTTGGTTCTACTCTCCAGTCACACCTGTTACCAACCTCACCACCTCTTTTTACCACTTTTTACCACCACCTCATGAACATGACAATCCAGATGACACCTGCAACAAATCTACGCAACTGCAGCAGTTCACATTACTCTGCAGTAACCAAATGACTGCATCAGATTGAAACCGAGAATGAGGAGATGTTAGTGGTGAACACAGCCATGCATCCCAAACCACACTCCCTCCAAAAGCGAGGGTCCAACTAGGAGGACACCAGGGCCCGGTCCCCCATAAGGCATCCCAGAGAAGGGACGGCCCGACCCTGCTCCCCCAAGAGGCAACCACGAGTCCACTCTGAAGAGGTGCAAGGGAGACCCAGCCAGACGCCACGCAGCAGCCGAGCAAGGGCCACAGGGGGGCATGGATGCCAACCGCCAAAACACCCACCTGAGGCTGGCCAGCTATGGGTAAGCAGGGCACCCGTCCCCAAGCCCCCGGGCCCAGAAGCTACCCGCCCCCAAAGCAGGGGCCATACCCAAAACCCCGGGAGATCCAGGACACCCCAGACACCCACTGCAGCGGGCCATCGCCTACCCAGATGTCAGAGGTAGGCTCCCCCGGGGGGCCCATGGGTTTGCCACCCCACCCCCCAACAAAACCCCCTCCCCCCTTAGTGCTCTGACATACACACGGCACACCAAACCCTGTTCTTCAACTCACACATGCCCACAAGCATAAACACATCACATACACCCACACACCTACATTTTCACATATGCACCTGGAGCGCCACCCCTCCAATGCAGCGAGTAGCACCACCGCGAGCTCCTTTGAGACACAGCACCATACCAAAGCCTGGGGCGGTACTGGACCGCCGGGAATCTCACAGAGGCCTCCTACCCCATCAGTACCTGCCACAGCCCTACGCCGAGACACAGACACACACGCACAGTCACATACGCACACACACACACACACACAACGGCTCTCCCTTGCAGCCAGCTGAGCCCCTGAACCGAACCAACCCACTCTACCCTGAGCCGACCCCAGGTGGCGTCTAGGAAACAGGGTTTTAAAAGAACCCCCTGATCCCCACCCCTCTCCCCCTCTAAGACTCTTATGAGGTGTGAGATGTGTGTGTGTAGGCAGTTAAAATTGAGGAGCCGAGACTGCGTGACACCAGGGGCAGAATCATATCGCCGGCTGAGCATGAGTGAGTACTTCCGCTCACCAGGCGCCACTGTTCCCGCCACCCCAAAAGGGAGTATAAGGTGTCTGTGTGTCTATGCATGTGAGTAAGTGTAATTAAAACTGGGGAGTTTGCAGCCCCCCGGGGCACCACAGAAGAAGGTCATGTTTGTGGCACACACATATGGAGCGCGCGCACTCCCCAAGATCCTATGTGCCTGTTTGCAGAGAGTGGGGGAGCAAGGGCCTGCGGGATAGTACGACTGGGAGAAAAAGATTACCCCCCCAAAAGACGAGCCATTAGGCAATAGGCACCCCCGTTCCCCGGGACCCACCACGGGGCAGGGGCCGACACAAGGCAAGGATGTCTTTAGGCCCCGGACGCCGAGCGGTCGCAGCATGGAGGCAGTCTCTCCCAGATGCCAAACTCAATACCCAGGACCAGCCACCATAGAACCCAACCCACCCCGTTAGGGACGCAGCTGTAGGAGATCCGGCGGCCAAACGCCCGACCACCACCACAGCCATCCCCTCACCGTATGCGAGAGGAACCCGGGCAACACACCCCACCACCCGGACAGGCAGCAACCCTCCGGGCACAGTCTCACCTCTCACTTCCACCACTACCCCCAGTGCATTGTGGCGGGAGACCCAAAGATGCTGGTGATGAGACATGTTTTGTTTTTTAAATTGCTTTTTCATGTATTGGGACATGAAAGATCACACCAAAGTATTTCAGCATGGTCCTCTTCTCTTTGGTGAAGCAAAGCTGCAGCGGAGGAAGCCTTGGGAGGCACAGCTGCGGCAATGGAGAAAGCCTTGGGAGGCGGAGCTGCAGCAAATGGCGCAACAGGAATGGTTGCAGTAGACGGCAACCTGGGGGGCGCAACAGGAGCAGCCGCAGCCGACAACGCAACAGAAACGGCTGCAGTGGACAGACGAGTCCTGGGAGGCGCAACAGGAGCGGCTGCTTCGGAGGAAGCCCTTGTAGGCGGAACTGGAGCGGCTGCAGCGGACGGAGCGGCTGCAGTGGAAGAAACCCTTGGAGGTGGAACTGGAGCGGCTGCAGCGAATGAAGTGGCTGCAGCGGAGGAAGCCCTTGGAGGCGGAACTGGAGCGGCAGCAGTGGACACCCTTGAAGGCGGAACTGGAGCGGCTGCAGTGGCGGAAGCCCTTGGAGGCGGAACTATAACGGCTGCAGCGGATGGCGCGGCTACAGCGGAAGATGTCCTTTGAGGTGCGGCCGGCGGAAACTGCCGTGGGCGTGCGGCCTGCAGAGCCTTGCTGCCGGCAGCCTTGCGTGGCGCAGCTATCGGCAGAGGCTGTACGTCCTCCGCTGCCCGGCAGGACGCACTAGCCCCCCCTTCAGAAGGCGGATTCCAGAAGCCATCTATCGCTGCAACAGGAACCCTGAAAGGGCGGAGGGAGGCATGGAGGAGGGCAAGACTCACCCCGTCGGCGCCCCCGGCCGAAACCACCAGGTACCTCCATTGCCGTCGGGCCGGTGTGTGCGCGGATCCTGGCCACGCCCACGCCATCGATATTAGCATACCGTCAGGCCCCCTACACCATGTCCTCCAACTCCACTGGAGTAAACTTGGCGGATTCCTCCTCCACACTAGCAGGGTGTAGAAGTCTCTCTCCGCCAAGTCGAATTCTGGTCGGATCATCTGTCATGAATTCGTATCGGCATTGTGTTGACGACCCCGAGGAAGCAGGATGCCGAGCAGGTCAGGAAGAAGTTTTAATGATTGTTGCTGCAAAGCAGCAGCTGGAACCATAAACAAAACCAAGAAGCCCCAAAACAGCCTACAAACACACGCACCCAGCTGAACTAAATAATCAAATAGAAATTAGGAGCAGGTGCGCTGGAACGACAAAGTAAAGTGGAAAGGAAACAGAATGGAAAGGAACAGGAAGTACTATCAAAATAAGAGTACAAAACAGGAACTGATACAAAAAATGGGACAAAAGGAACACTATCTCAAAGACAAATATACATATCGTGACAAAAATTAGATAAATGTGAGAAAATAAATATGAAAAATGTATCAGCTAAAAACGTGTGCCTGAATAGTTTCCTTGGGCATCTCATACGCGCCAACTGTCAGTCATTCACACAAGAGAAAGCCTGAAGGTATGCCTCAAGCTTCTCAAGTTTACGCTCAGGCCCAACCCGAGCCCCGGTTCGTCCCATCGCCTCCTGACTGTTCAAGAGATTCCCTCGAGAGCTGCTAAATTCAGCCTATCAGCCGTGAATTGAACGAGCGATCACTCATACCGTCGTTTACCTGTCCCTCCAGCGCTGACCTTGATGATGGCGACGGACCAAAACGAAAAAAATCAACAAGAAACGACTGCCGCTGAATTGTGCAACAGACAGTCTTGGGGGATCTTTCTGGATTTTTTTGTCAAGCTTCAGGATATTCGTTATTTATAAATTTAATATTTTTGTAGTAGCTAGAGCATAGAAAACCTGTTTCCAACCTTCTAAATATGCTTTTTTACATTATTAGAGCCCTCTGAATGTCAAATAACACCCCTATAGTCACCTTTACAACTACTTGAAAACTGCAGGTAAAATGATGGGAAGAAACCGCAACAGGCGTTTATTGTGGATATGGATTTAGTCACAATTCAGACACAAACCTTTGAGGCAAACATTACCTCACATGACCAAAGTATCGTTACATAAGTATCGTTATTTTGATTTGAGAATGAGAAAGTGACGAGCTGCGGTGGCTGTTTTCTCATCAATGTAACACTACTGACACCTAGTGAGCAGTGTAGAGTACTACATATGACGGTTTCGTATTTGTATTTTTCTTCATTTTGTCATTTTTATGCTTGAAATGCTTAATTGAGGCCAAGAATATGTAACATTTGATTATGATTGAATATGCATATTTTTTCTTAATAGTAGCCAATAGTCAACCAAAAAAACGCACTATTTATTAGTTTTTTTTTCAAATGGGTGAAGTGGCGAGAGACGACTGTTGCCAACATTTGCAAGGGATGTGCAAGACGTGAGCGAAGGTACTCCCAAGGTTGAACACATTCAGGTTTAGACGCGGCTAGTTTGTCCTCCACGCAGCCAAGGACACGCGTTCCAAAGAGCTCTTTTTCCATTAAAGGCGGCAAAGATTAAACATGATAAGTTCCATCTTCCAGCAGCAGCAAACCGGCAAACCACACAGCTCAAGTATTGGCGGATGGCTAAGAACATCCACAAAGACGTGACAATGCAAAAAAAAACGGCATGACGGGTCCCCATTGAAGCTTTTTAGGCAATGGCGTGAAACGGAACATACGACGGGGTGGTGGGGAAGAGTGTGATTAAATATGACGCTCACAGATGTGTGTTTTCAAAGCCACCCTACTATGCTAAAGGACTTTTAATGATGTTGGAAGAGTAATGTGTGTCCTGTGGGCCTGCTTATGAACTCCTCCCTTACGTGTTTGCTCCAAATTTAAGAGAAGAGGCTCTCAAACGCTTGCTTTGATACCGTTATTCCATGCGACACTGGAAATCTACAGTATGGTCTTCATTAAAATGCATCATTTGTTGATTATCACCACCATGCTGTGAAGTGTAGTAAGTAGATACTTTAATAATCCCACTGGGGAAATTCATTCATTCATTTTATCGTTCAACAAAGCTGTGACTCTATCCTTGCTGAAAGAATTCCGTGTGTCTGGAAAATTGTCCTTGTTTAATTGCCTCCACGACTGTACTCGTGCAGCACACGGCAGGCATATCAAATGTATAATACATGTATATATAACATATAAGACAGGCATATACAGTATAATGTATAATACATGTATATATAACATATAAGACAGGCATATACAGTATAATGTATAATACATCTATATATAACATATAAGACAGGCATATACAGTATAATGTATAATACATGTATATATAACATATAAGACAGGCATATACAGTATAATGTATAACACATCTATATATAACAGTATAAGACATGCATAATGCATATTGTTAAAAAAATGCAGGTATTGTTAAAAGAAAGAGATGAAATGTTGCTGAGGGGGAAACGCTTTAAGTGATCACTTTAGTGAAAAAACAAGTGTGAATCAAGTGGCCCCTATTTAAGGATGAACGTGCATTTCTCTTTGAAAGCCCGAGGAAAACGGGTCGTTCAAGACATTGTTCAGAAGAACAGCATACTTTGATTAAAAAGTTGATTGGAGAGGAAAAAAACATGTGAAGAGGTGCAAAAAAGTTTGGGGCAGTTCAGCTCAAACGAGCCTTAAAATGGAGAGCAAAACCAGAGACACATGGCAGAAAACGGAAGAAAACTATCAAAATGGAACGAATAATTACCGAAATAGCAAAAGCTCAGCCAATGATCAGTAGTATGAACAATGACAGTCTTGAGTTACCTGTAAGTACTGTGACAGTTAGAAGACGTCTGTGTGAAGCTAACCTACAGTATTTACAAGAATTCCCGGTAAAGTCCCTCTTTTAATAAAAAAAAAAAAGCACGTGCCGAAGAAGAATTTGCCAAAGAACACATCAACTGGCCTAAAGGAACATTTTTGGACCGATGAGATTATAATTGTTCTTTTTGGGTCCAAGGGCCGCAGACAGTTTGTGAGACAAACTCAAAACTCTGACTACACAGTGAAGACAGTGAAAGCATCATGATATGGGCATGTTTCTCCTACTATGGTGTTGGGCCTATTTATCCCATAGCAGGGATCATGGATCAGTTTGCATACGTCACAACCCTTTCAACTAATTGCCCAATTGCACAGCCTTTAGAGCGTGCGTATCATGAATGCTGGGTCTTGTTTGTTTTCTGAGAATCCACTGCACCTACAGGTAACTTGTTTGCCATGTAGCAACTAAAATATACTAATAACAGTACTTCATCTGGTTAGTTGCATAGCACTGTTATTATTTCACCACTACTGTATATAACATATAAGACATACATATATAACATATAAGACATGTATATGTAATCTATAATACATTTATATATAACATATAAAAAAAGCATATACACCATACAGTATAAGACATGCATGTATAACATATAAGAAAGGTAGAAATAACATTTTAGACATGCCTATACATGTGGAATCACAGGAGCGCCAAAAAACATGTGGCAATATAATGATTATCAATAATACAAAAATATACAAATGTGGTCATCTTCTTCTTACATTTTGTCCTTGTTTTTCCATTGTGGCACTTTTCCTGTTTTGTGTTTGCCTTTTCCAACAACATATCGCTGTGAAATGTTTACATAACATGCACAATGCTTTGCAGCCTTGTCGCTGTTGTGGGATAGTGTTTAGTAAACAGTATAAACGAGACATGACTTACGTCCTCTGTTTTGTGGCAACATTGACACAGTGGTCTTTCGTCCTTGCTGTGTGTAAGGGTGAAATTTCTTTTCAAAATGCGTTTATACCATACTTTCAAGCCACATGCATCCTGTGAAGGTGTTCCTTCAAAGAAGTCGTCAGTGCAATGATCCCTGCAAAGAACAGAACTGGAGGTGGGTGTCTATCTGTCTCCTCTTCTCTGTCTTAAACCTTCGTCTGTTGGGAAGGAAAACATATGTAAACATGTAAACATCCGGCGGCGACACAACATTTTAGCATGACTACTATTTTGACGAGATCTGAGATCTACCACGAGAAGCGTTTTCCACCCCGATGGCATCACTTCGGGAAATGAGGCTGACCTGTGAGCTGTTTGAAACTATAGCTGTAATTTATGCGTCCAACGTGGAACAGGACTACGAACAATAGAAAGTTGATGAATCACGTCAAGGACCCTTCAAGGACGTCATCAAACTAGTGGCTTTGTCGGCGCCTCTTGAGGAACAACGTGGTCCTGCAAGTCCGGCCGTGTTCCACCACCCACTTCCATTACAAGACGGCATTTGTAATGAAGCTTAACTTGAAATGTCGACGTGTCAACATTCTGACCCAAGGATTTGTAGAAATCAGTTAAGCATTTTTAATATAATCCTGCTCTGCTGCAACGTCAATGAAAACATAACCTAGCGGGCAGAGTAATTAACCCCCATGAAAACAAACGCGTGGACGACCACGGACGCGTACGGCGTATTCCCCGAGAAGAGGTCAACGAGGTGAACGAGTTCTTCAAAACTTTGCTTTCACACGGCGGCTCATTTGTAGTCTCTTCTCGAGGAGTCTGGTGGCGGTTGAAACTCCGAGCACGACGGCAGCGCACACACGGCCTACGCCGTCTAAACTCATTTAGGCGTCGCTCCCCGAAGGTGGGCAACAGATTAAGCCAGGAGGGGATTGGAAAGTCAAAAGATACCTCAGGGGTGGGAAAGAATTGTCAATTTGCATCCTTCATTATCCTCAGCGGTGGCCGTCTGCTGTCGGGAGGCTGCTGCAGGATGTCAGGGGCTTGTCGCCGTAATGACGCGTGGCCGAGGAATCATCTCAGCGACCGCGGCGGAAACGTGCACGGTGAGCCTGTAGCCCAAAGACCACCAAGCAGGGATATTAAGTCGGTATAATGGATGACAGCACGTAAAGGAACAGGGTGGTCTACACGGTCCACCATCAGCCCTCAGGGATGTTTACGTGATGCCATGTCCAAACAAGCTCTTGTGCAAACATTCTACAGTAATTACCACTATAATTATCCATTTCTAATTATCACACACCATCATTGTTGAACCCTTATGAGGAGATTATGATGTCATACCGGTAAAAAAAAAAAACATTTTAAAAAACGCTACAGTCAAACAAGATTACACATACTGTGCGGGTGAGCATATCAAGCGCTCCTTTTTTTTCTCCTGCTTGCCTAAGAGTTGAGTTGGCATCTAGTCCGGACAACTCCCTGGTGAGGAGGCCCCAGAGTAGACCTAGGACCCGATGGAGGGATTATGTCCCTGATGTCGCTATTATGGATTTTAAAAATCCCATTGGGCCTCCTGGAGCAGCTGTGGTCACCACATGTCTAGGACCTCACTGACCTAAAAGCTAGTTTTAAAACATGTTTACTTGAATCTGAATTCATTTACATGCATGTTTTTGCATGTTTGCCTTTTGCGCAAAATAACAAATGAGCAGAAGGCAGCACCGGCAGCATTACACCACCAGGCCCTGATGGCAAATCATGTCTCTTGCAGGGGCGTAGTTAGCTAATTGGGGGCCCAACACAAACAGTCATGTGACCTCAACAACCTCCTATTTTGACATTTTTATTTTTATTTTTACAAAACACAAGGAAAATCTAGTTACAAAAAAATACAATTTTCTTCCTTATTCTACTTTAACATGAATATGAGAAATATCCTCCTGTTTCCCAAGATAGATCAAGTCCCTTAAAATCCTCCCAGGGGGGTTATTATTACCTAACAAGTCAAACACCTCGACGCTTTTACTGTAATTGATAAGAACATAAAGCGATATTTAACCGTTTTGTGATGAAAAGCAGCTTCATCTCTAGAACTACTGCAGTTTCCGCATCTGACGCTGCCAAGTTGGTCGTGTGTTGTGACTGTGAAAAAGCTTTGGCGCCTTCCAAAGTTTTGATTAAAAAAGTGTTTCTTTTCCTCTCGTTCTATCCCGTTCCATTTTTCCCCAAACCACGGCAATATGCACAGTAACACGGAATAGTCCATTGCGTGAGAACGTTCATGATAGATGAGGCTTTTAGATGTGGTTTTAAGCACGTGAATGAAGACTAAAACAGGAATATGTACTTTAAATTTAAGGGAAATCAATAATCAGTTTTTTGAGACATTTTGGGGCCCTGGCCTTTCAATTGCCTTGGTTTGCCTAACGGCCTTGCGGTTGCAAATGTGAATCCTTTGCACATGAGCCAGGAATGTGCCAGATGCACCCACCTGCACAAAATTGGGGCCCCCCCCAATGGATGGTGGCTCCCTGTGCAGAGGGGGGCGCTTCTGTTCACAGGTGATTTGAAGTTGACATTCTGTAAACTTTTGAACACGTAAGTCCAACTGCTCAATGTTTGCTGTTCTCTACCAAATACCCGAGAGTCGTTCATGTTCCTTGCAGCATCACAGCACAGGGGAATCGACTCGTTTCTACAAAGAACTACATTGATATGTTGCATGAAATACACACATTCATTGTGGACCACAGATAGCAAATATCACCTTTAGGCGCTTCTTATCGGGACAGTTTCTGTTTGTTTAGATGACGTTTCGGGCGAATCTTGCCTAGCCCAGTATGAGTGAGTCTGTTCTTGAGTTGACCCCTTTTATCCCGTCTCCCCCGACATTGGATCCTACTTGAAAAGCAAAGGAAACGTCAATACTGCAAAATCCCTGCGCTGCAGATGCTTTACGGATCACGACAAGAAGATTGTGGTCAGGACTCCGCTTACAGCAAGTGCTGTTCCAGGAGATGTAGATCCAAGATAATGAGACGGGATTTTGTGGGCCTGCGTTTTGAAGTCACTTTGAAGTTACAGCTGAAGTTGCATTAAAAGCTGACAAAGCGTGCATGGCCCTCACAGAAATAAAGCCATATTTGTATAAACAGGACTCGTACAAATGTTGTACCGCATAATGCATCGGGGCTGATACGCGGGAATTATTACCAAAAACCAAGCGTTCTTTTTTCTCCTGCGTGTGACATTAACCTCCTCTGACCTCACTTTGACTTTCCAAGGAAGACATGTTGTGTGGAGGTTGCACCAATTCTCCGTGATGAGAGGGGGAAAAACATCGAGTACACAAAAAAATCCTTCTCAGCCCGCTGAAACGCCATCGTTTGCAACATGCAAAAGGTTTGCCTCCGTGGCGTCACCCTGGCTGCTCGGAACATGTGCCCGAATACAGTGCACTTTGCTGGGTCACAGCAGGTGGCTCCTACCCCTCTATACTCGGTTCTCCGACAGGTACACTTGGTCAAATCCGAAGTTAGCGGTATCGGTTTGAAAAAGAAGATACAGTATTTTGCATCTCTGATAATAATATAGTGAAACCTGTTCCAAAACGCTGATTTACCTCTGTTTTCTGAGGTTTTAAACACATTTCACTCTGAAAAACAATGGTGGTCATGCCAACATAATAAAGGAATATTTTGACGGAGATGACTTGACGTGCTCCTGGTATTTTCTTGTCTTATACTCCCAAAATGACCCACATGTTTTTTTTCCACATCGTCGTAAGTCTGGACGGGCCTTGGAAAGCGGAGGACTACAGACTCCGGATCGCTCCCCTCCACCTCAGCTCAGGCTTGTGGCCTAGCAGCTCTGCCTCTGGGACGTGAAACCTGGCCAGTTCCCCATCTCAGTAGCATTTGCACACACAGTCCCATCCTCCACAACCCTCAGCGGTTAGGCGTCTGATGGGCATGAAACATTTTTGGCTATAAGAGACATGAATGCCTCATAATTTAAAATGTCTTTCTGTGAGAGCCATATAATATTACAGTGAATACGAACAAATGCGTGCCTTTTTAATCAAGACCAACCATTTTACAATATCATAAATCTTTAAATGCAATCTTTTTAATAGCGTTATTATACTGAAACGAACGAATAATAAACTAAATACTTACCATTAATGTGACTTCCTGCGCTGCTTGGTTTTACACTGTACTCCTTATGTTTCTGTCTTTTTGCCGTCGTTTTGCAGTGTGGTGGTGCAACATAAAACTAGTGATAAAATAAATAATTATTAAATAAAAAATAGTGATCAATCTACAAGGACACAGAAAATAAAAACAGACGGGGAAAATCAAACAATATAAAATAAATATAAATAACACAAAAATAGAAAACAGCATTATTATTATATTACCTTCTTGCAACAGATCAGGGCAGATAAGTGGAGGCTCGGCTGCAGGAGGTCATCCATCTTCTTGCAGCAAACCTCCAAAATCTTGTCTCTTTTAATGCACAGCATTAGACACATTCAATAAAATAACCAGATTAGGGCCTTTAATTGCCAAAATATTGCACAAACTGAGTCTGTATACAATGTAGCTAATATTTTCATAGTTAGAGCATAGAAAACCTGTTTTTTAACATTACTAGAGCCCTGTAGACATGAAACAACGGCGTATAGTCACTTTTACATTCTTATTATTCATTGTTTACGACACATTACGCAACTATTATCCTGCAGGGACTCAAGACAGCCGCTAGCTAACCTCATTCATTTCTTCTAAAGTTAAGAAGCCAAAAACCTACTGTACCACTTCCACACGGGATGGGAGGACAAATGCTTTCACTCTGTCATGTGGGACATGCCGTGGCTGACTTCATGCAGTGTTATGGTAATGTCATGTAAACTAATGTCTCAATGTTTTCTGTCACTATGACCGCCTTGTGACCAGAATACTACATCCAGTACAGTATTACTTTATTTATTTACATACAGTATGTTTTGACCATTGATAGACCACAACGGCCGTTATATGGCGAGGGAGCAAACATTGAACCACAATAATGGTTGAATGAATTAAAATACAAATATAAGTATATGTAGTATTGTACACTGGTCACTAGGTGTCAGTAATGTTACTGTAATGTTGGGTGTGACGTACAAGCACCAGACTTTGATCGCTGGAACAACAAAATTTTACTGCAGGTCTGAAAGATCTCACAACAGGATCAATAATGCCTAACACCCGACATCACTTCCTGTCCGCACCCGTAGAACCGGACCGCATTTACAGCAACACACTCTTATTATGTCTATTATATTGGATAAAAGCAGTGAAAAGGTGACTATCGGGGTGTTATTTCATGTCTAGAGAGCGCTAATAATGTTAACAAAAAACATATTGTGAAGATTTTAAACAGATTTTCTATACTAACAAAAAAAACATTCTCTTTGTAATTAAGTCTGTAACCAATTAACTGTGATAAAGGTTGGAATTACTGTACAATTAGAAAACTGCGTGGTGTACACCACATGGTGGCGCTGTATTAGACGCCATGAGTTGAACTGACTTCAAAAACACCCACTGTAACTTGAGGTTGTATAGTCCAATTGGCACAAAATTTGGTACACACCTTTATGGGATTGACCAGCACAAGTGTGTCAAATTTGAGCAAGATTGGTTGAAAAAAATGGCCGCCATCATGCAAAACATCTTTACAATGGCATGAGCGGGACCTAGCAAGAAACTTTCCACAGGTTTGTTGATATTTTTTTGATTTTGTCTAATGATTATAAAAGAATGAGGTTGTCAGCATTACATGTATTGTTGCAAGCAATGCACACATTTTGACCAGACAGTGGCACCACACATATCATTTGTAGAATGTATGTTGAATGTCATCAAACGTGGCCACAAAAAACGGTAGTGTCAAAATGCAAGGTGCCCCCATGATTGCTCAAAAGCTCAAGCAAGCAAAATTCCAAAAAGACCTTCAACAAAATGCTCAATAACATAATTTTGCTCTCATTGTGAGCAAACCATGTGTCACATATTTCCACAAAATTGCTGCAAACAAACGCAGGTTAATGTACTGTATCATCAGCATCAGCTTTTCATGCTTTAAGTTGTTTCGCCAGGGAAAAAAATGAATTGGCGGGCTGCACAATCAGCTAGCACGCAATTTTTGAGAGAAAGCTAAACAACTGGGCTGTAAGAGAAAGCACCATTATCCAAAGTTAGCAGCCGATGTAATGACTGCTTATTCACCACTCACAGGGGCTTTTCATGCCATATCAGGGGTCTCAAACCTGCAGCCCACATGCCATTTGCGGCCCGGCAGATCACATTTTGGTGCCCGCAGCTTGACATTGAAGAGTAGTGCAAATGAGGTCTGAGCTGAGCTAATGTTGCTCATACGAAGCAAGTTCAGTGGTGCCTTGGTTAACGTCATTAATCCGTTCCAGACAATCCGACTCAAACCAAAATGGACTCTAACCAAAGCAAATGTTCCCATGGAAAATAATGTAAATCCATTCCACCCAAAAAATACATCTTATTGATAATAAATATAGTTTTACGTGCAGAAAATGATAAATACAAATGACAAATTAATGGACAACTGAACATTTAAAATCACTACTTTAGCAAAGAGGGAGGGGGAGTTGAGAAGATTATGCTTGGAGGCCAATCCCTCTTTTTTTTGACTGTGCCTGCACTCATGCCAAACAAAAAATCTATTCAGACAGGTCTGTAAACATGCCACAAACATGACATGTGTTTCACAAGTTGCTGCAATTAAAAAAAAAACGAATCAATTAACAAAATATAACCAAATAAAATACACTAATAATGTACAATATATATCAAAATACCGTCGTACCCATGTCTTGGTCACGTGCATCATCATTTTCTTGTGCACGCGATACAAGATGTTTCGGACGTTAACTGAAAAACGCGCTAACGTCGGTGCAAACGTCGGTACGAGGCCTCCAGGAGGGCCCGCGACACGTTGGAGAGACTATGGATGGCTGGATTGATGGTTTGGGTCCGACCGTAGTTCCGCTGTGTTTTGCCACATGCAGCTTTTTGTGTCTCATCTTGTGCAAGATTAAATCAGACTTGATGTTTCTCAGTAAGAACAAAGATAACTGGCCATAACATAGCAGATAATTCACATAACAATGCACTGAAATGTACAAAGAACGAGGACAAAGTCTCCTGAACCACCAATGTTATGTCTAATCACTCTTGCGCTTATTCTTCATTGTTTGTGAGAACATTATCTGTACCGACGTTCCTCCGAAATTGCAATTAAAAACAGTAAAACATGCCGCTTTAAAAGAGACAATGAAAGTCAAAAAAGAAATGAAAGTACAGTATACCTAATTATCAATATAAATGCGAAACAAGAAAATGATACTACTGTATGGAATCACCGGAGTGCCAAAATTAAAAGGAAACATAATAAGAGAGAATCAAGAATAAAAACATATATACAAATGTGGTCATATTTTTTTCCAATCTGACGTTGCTTTTTTTATATTGCCTTTGTTTTTTCCGTTTTGTCTTTGTCATTTCCAGGTGTTCCACACAATCTGGCGACTAAAAGCAAAGGCAAAAGAAGGGCCCGCCCACAGCAGTTCCTCCAGGCTGTTCGTCGCTTCTCTCAGCAGCTTCCATTGTGTAAGACGTTTGCGCAAAGTATGTGCACGGTGGCGCTCATCAGATTAAGGCAGACAAGTGGAGGCTCAGCTGCAGGAGATCACCCACCTCCTTGCAGCAGACCTCGAAAATCTTTTCTCTTTTAATGCACAGCATAGGACACTTGGCCAAGATCCACGAATGAGTTAGAATACATGATTGATGTTGATATACGATGATGGTATAATAATGAGAAATGTCACATTAGATGATGTTTAACGGATCAATATTAATGCATACTGTACGTGTGTGTGGGTGCAATATCCTGTTTATGTATTATAATGTAAAATATGCTGTGTATTGCGTGTGGCTCGAAATCAACAATGAGCCGATCAACAACATTAAAACTGGCAAGAAGTACATTTCAAATACAGGAATGAGCAAAAGGTATTGCTATTGATGCGAAACTTCATTCATGAAGGCGTCAAAATAGACAATCTAGTGCGCTGCAGGAGGAGCATCAGCCAGCCCACTCCCACACCTCGTCCAAGCATCCAAATAGTCCAAGCGAAGGCGCGCACACGCCACAGGGAGGGGAGGACGCTGCCTGCACAGCAAGCATCAGGACTCTCCACCCTGCACGTCCTGAAGAGCACGATGCTTTCACTTTAAAGACGCCGGGGAGCCGTTGGATGGGGGAGAGCGGGGCTTTTTTCAGAGCTTTACGCGGAGGAGGGAGCGCAGCGTCTCCGCCGAGCGCAGCGCACACCAGCTCGGCCGGAGACCATCGCCTGTCCCCCCCATGGGAAAGTCCGCGACATGCCTCCACAGCGTCATGCACAGCCTGCGAACCCTACCCGGATTGGCGAGGTAAGACACCTGCGTGCTATTTGTACGGCATTTAAAGTCACGGAGATAAATGGAAGCATGCTTTGTAACGTGTCCATCATCATCACCATCATCATGAGGGAGGTGGATGGCTGCTGGTCCAGAACTTCCACCTGCATCCCCACACGCACATTTTGTGTGCGTGTGTGTGTGAGTGATGATGGAGATGTTCAATGGCCTTGAAGATGATGAAATAAGCTTTTTTGTATGATGCCTTTTTTGTGTGCAGAAACCAGACAAACATTATTTCCCTCACTCCATTGGTTGGTTAGTTTGCACCAAAAAAACTACAAAAACTTTGCAGCCTGGAGGGAATTAGTCAAGATTTAGGTGAGAATCTGGATTAAGGTGCAAATGTGGGGCTTTCATTTAATTCAATTCGTTCCAGAAGATCCAAACCCTAAACACAACGGACGCTAACTCCCAGAAGAAATCGTGCACACTACGTCCCAAAAAGCCCAAAACACGTTCCTATTGTTTTACAATGACACTGCAGAGAACATAAATGATGAATGAACAGTATAAATGAACACTTAAGGTTACTTCTACCTTGACTGAAGACATGATTGTTGATGTGAGTGAAAACAGGGAGGTGATCTCGCCGCCACATTGTGTCTTCGGGAACGGTCACGTCTTCATGGACGGTAAAAGTACCCTTCAATGTTCATTTGTGCCTTTCATTCCTCAGCAGTTTGCATGTGCAAGTATTTCATGCACGTAAAACTGTAATGGTTTTTCGAGAGTCAACCGCTGATGACATCATAGACGTTGGACGTACCTCTCCGCTCCTGGTTGCCATTTTGTTTAGCCAGCTAGCGGGATGCAAACAGGGAGGAGAGAGTTGGGCTCATGCATTGTTAATTAATAACCCAACAAGACTGCAGAATATTGGAATAGTGGTTAGCTCTGCTTTCATGCCCGAGTAATCAATTGAATTTCAAAACAATTGTCGATTGATTGGATAATCGATCAATCAATGATTGATTCAGGAGTCCCTCTGCCCGGTATCGTATTGTATCGTTACCTGAACATTGTACACATTGCGCATTCACTTGTGCATTTTTTTAAATAGAGCTATACCAAAATAGAGTGGGTACTTCTAAACAACCCACCATGGGGCCAAATAATTTGTGACTTGAAAAATACAATATAAATTGTGTTAATTTCTATCACATGTGTTTTTCGTTTTTTGTTTGTATCCCTCGGTGTCTGGGATGAATTGTATTTGAATTATGTCGTAAGGGAAAAATTGTCTTACATCTGGGATTCAATTAAAGGCTGAGATTCGGATTCAATCGATTTACAAGTTTGTAGGTGAATTTCCATGAGGTGGAAGTCCTTATTAATAAATGAAATATTTAGTTACAGCAAAGAAAACCTTGAGGTGAAATAACACCCCTATAGTCACCTTTACGCACTTACTACCCAATACTGTATAGCGGACAGAATGTTAGTAAATAAGACATAAAAGAAACTTGTGTTTGTGTGTGTTGCTGGAAGATCTGTGAGATTGTTTAAACCTGCAATAAAGGCCTGGTGCTTGTGTGTCACCCAACATTACAGTAACATTACTGACACCTAGTGACAGTTGTAGAATACTACATATCATCTTTGAATGCGTCTTTTGAACACCTTGTTTTGGTACTTGACTTCATTCAGCCATTTTTATGGTTGAAAACGCTTCATTTAGGTAAAAAAAGTACGTAAAATTTGCGTAAATATGCATATTTTTGGACTACAGGATGTATTGAACCACAAAATGGAATCTTTCATTGATATATTTTCTTTTAAAGAAATGACTTTATTGTTTTGTTGTTTCCTGCATTCGGGGCTAATTTGGGAGTTGGTGTAAGGGAGTGTAATTGTTGTTGCTGCGGGGAAACAAATGAATAAGCTCGTCCGAGAAGAGCAAAAACAAAGGACGGATAAAATGGCAGCAGACAATCAATTGGCCATGAAGGCAGGTCGGCCCATCGCTGGCAACGGCCTCCTTTATTGACACCAAGCTCCCAATGAATTATTCATTATGGCAGCAGAGGATTTACACATCAAGGATCACTTAAACGCATCCAACGGGGTGTTGGGGGGTGGGTGATGGAGGGGGGTCACTTGGATAATTCCAAAAGTGGATTAGGACGTTTTATCCCGCGTGCTGCTAATAGTTCATAAAAACCTTCGTCAACACGGCGTAAGTACTTATTACTTCCTGATTGCGTTCGCATGATGAATGCGTGTTCTCCGCCACGCGCTGAACCCCGGCGCTCATCAATAAGGACCCAGACACCGGATTTTATTATGCACGAAGCAGCGCTCCAAATGAAATCACAGAGAGATGAATTTGCTGTTGTAGAAGCGCCGCAGCAGAGCGGGATGGAGTGGTTTGATAAGCATGGCCGACAGATAAGGCGCATTGGTATTCGGGCGCGACTCGCCATGCCGGCCTCGTGCCCCCCCGGCTGATAATAGGCGCTCTCGGCTCCGGGGGTCAAAGGTCGGAGGATGATTGGCACCGGGCTGACAAAGGCACTGACGGGACTGAAGCACGCAGAGCAATCGCATTGGATGCAAACGGGACGCTTGCTAATCTGTAAGCGTCATGTCCGACACCTCTGGGTGCCGATGCTGCACGTGTTTTCTGCTCTCGACACCCCGAAACGCAGCCAGAATACTTCTCCGTATGTTTACTGCAGTCGCTCAGGCTGGAAAGCGCCACATATACTGTAGCATGTAAACGCCGGGGTGTCTGTGGCTGCAGGCATTCACCTTGTGTAGTGTTTAAGATGGCTGAGCTCAGCACCCAGCCACTTTATCTAGCTCTGCATGCGCTTTAAAATGTCGCAGCTGAGCTGTTGGTGTGAAAGTTCTGCGTGCTACACTTGTTCTACCCGCTGTTTGCAATCAACTCATCATGCTGATGGCTTTTTTTCCCTTATCACTATTAGAACATTGGTTCTGATACTGCTGGTGGTACCTCAGTTGTCTAGGTCCAAAATTGTACAGAGACCAAGGCAATTTTTCCCAAACAGTTACAGGCGTCCCTCATTTGTAGCAGTTAATTGGGTCCAGACCCAGCCAAAATAAATGAATTCCATCCATCCATTTTCTATGCCGCTTATCCTCATTAGGGTTGCGGGTATGCTGGAGCCTATCCCAGCTGACTCTGGGCGGGAGGCGGGGTACACCCCTGGACTGGTCGAATAAATGGATTTCAAATGTTAATAAATTGAGTATTTTCTTAGTTAGAGCATAGAAAATCTGTTTATGATGTTCCAAATGCACTTTAACGTTATTAGAGCCCAGTAGACATGAAATAACACTACAATAGTCACCTTCACACTCCTATGATTCATTACAACACATTGCAACTCTTATGCTTCAGGGTTTCCAGACGGCAGCCATCTAGCCACCTCGCAAGCTAAAAAGCTAGCGAGCTAACCAGTTAGCTTCAAATGTATTTCTTTCAAACTTAAGAAGGCAAAAACTTACCACTTCCACACGAGGTGGGAGGAGAACTTTTTATTTTAACATGTGTGACATGACATGTGTGACTACAAGACTTCATGCAGTGTTAAGGTAATGTCATGTAAGCTAGTGTCTCGATGTTTGTGTCATTGCTGACACCTAGTGACCAGAATACTACAGTACATATCGCTTGTATTTTAACATGTTTTGACTAATAACAAAACATAGTTAACCACCCAACAGCCATAATTTATTCATTGATTTATGAAAAAACGCAATACAGTAACTCGTTCCAGACTCCCAATACTGCGTTATGTAGAGAATACTCATAATTTTACATGCAGAAAACAATGTGATATAATTATTAATGACGAAAGGATGAAGGGAAATTATTGTTCATGTGGACTTCCCAGATATTTCTCACCTAGCAACCTATCTTGGTGGGTTATTTAGTAAAATTGTGTTATTTTATTGATTAAAAAATGCACAGCCAGTGAATCATCAACATTATTTGGACACGGAATTTTGCAGAATGATTTTGTACAAACATCTAAAATAGTGCAACCAAATTATATAAAAACTGGGGCGTATGAAAAGTGAGGTTTGACTACATGTGGTTTTACATGTGGTCAAAAACATTGGCGTTTTACAGTACCGTTGTGCCTCGGTTACCATCCGCCCTGATTAGCTCATTTTTTGGTTAACATCCAAAATACCAGCTCAAATTTTGCCTTGGCTTACATTCAGCCAATTGTTTAGCATCCAGTGTGTTTATTCAGCCATCTTGGATCACTGTCCTAAAACAAAATCTTGTGACAGTTGCATGTGATCGCACAATGCATTGCGGACCGCAGGCGCCATTTTTTGTTTTGTTTTGTTTAGTCCCTTTGGTCCCCTCCGTAAATCACCACCTTACCGCGGTGGACGGGTTTTGAGTGCCCGAGTGATTCTAGGAGCTATGTTGTCGGGGGCTTTATGCCCCTGGTAGGGTCTCCCAAGGCAAACAGGTTCTAGGTGACGGGCCAGACTAAGAGTGATTCAGAAGACCCGTATGAAAAAAAACAAGAGGAGTGACCACACCTCGGCCGGACGTGGGATACTGGGGCCTCACCCTGGAGCCAGGCCTGGGGGAGGGGCTCGCAGGTGAGCGCCTGGTGGCCAGGTCTTCACCCGTGGGACCTGGCCGGGCCTAGCCCGAAGAAGCCGCACGGGAACTCCCCCCCGCAGACCCACCACCTGCAGGGGGAAAGCATAAGGGTCCGGTGCAATGGGATTTGGGCAGTGGTCGAGGGCGGGTGTCCGGGCGACTTTGTCTTTGGCGGCCAAATCTGGTTCTTGGGACATGGAATGTCACTTCTCTGGTGCAGAAGGAGCCCGAGCTTGTGGAAGAGGCGGAGAGATTCCGACTAGATATAGTCGGACTCACCTCAACCCACAGTTTAGGCTCTGGAACCAAACTCCTTGAGAGGGGCTGGACCTTGTTCTTCTCTGGAGTTGCCGCTGGGGAGAGGCGGCGAGC
>QODF01000058.1:2674263-2823831 GCA_024372805.1 Oostethus manadensis | reverse complement strand
GCAGTAATGCGGTCGCTGTACCGGACCGTCGTGGTGAAGAGAGAGCTGAGCCGGAAGGCAAAGCTCTCTGTTTACCGATCGATCTACGTTCCCACCCTCACCTATGGTCATGAGTTATGGGTCATGACCGAAAGAATGAGATCGCGGATACAAGCGGCGGAAATGAGTTTCCTTCGTAGGGTGGCCGGACTCACCCTAAGAGATAGGGTGAGGAGCTCGGCCATCTGGGAGGAGCTCAGAGTATAGCCGCTGCTCCTTCACATCGAGAGGAGCCAGTTGAGGTGGCTCGGGCATCTAGTCTGGATGCCTCCCTGACGCCTCCCGTGTCAGGTGTTTCGGGCATGCCCAGTCGGGAGAAGGCCCCCGGGAAGACCTAGGACACGCTGGAGGGACTATGTCTCACAGCTGGCCTGGGAACGCCTTGGTGTCCTCCCGTTGGAGCTGGAAGAGGTCGCTGGGGACCGGGAAGTCTGGACTTCCATACTGAAGCTGCTGCCCCCGCGACCCGGACAAGCGGTGGAAAATGGATGGATGGATGGAGTCCCTTTGGTTTGAGTTGGATTCAATGGAATGGATTAATGACGCTAACCAAAGCACCACTGTATGTGTTTCGGTAAATACTATTACAAAGGTGCCCTGCGATTGGCTGGGGACCAGTCCAGGGTGGACCGCGCCTATTACCCAAAGTTAGCTGGGATAGGCCCCAGCATACCCTAGTAGGAAGCAA
This sequence comes from Oostethus manadensis, assembly GCA_024372805.1. Lineage (NCBI taxonomy): Eukaryota > Metazoa > Chordata > Actinopteri > Syngnathiformes > Syngnathidae > Oostethus > Oostethus manadensis. The sequence continues at coordinate 2,823,104 of QODF01000058.1, read as the reverse complement.
CGTAAAAATAAATTCCTGTCGGCTGTCTACAAAAACTCCTGATAATTTGTTGTCTTAGAAGTAATCAGGTTTTTTTTTTTGTTCATTTAGGGGTTTTGTGTTTTTTTCTTACAAAAGCAGGTAAAAGTGATGTTAAATGTTTGTAAATTTGTAAATGTATTGTTATTCTATTATTTTCATTTTCTTATATTTGTTAGCATTTTATTATTTTTCCATCATTTTCTGCATGTTAAACTGTAATTGTCTATAAATTGTGTTTTAGGTGTCTGAAACAGATTAATTTGATTTACATTATTAGCAATGGGAATATTTGCTTTGGTTAGAGTCTGTTTTGGTTTGAGTTGGACCTTCCAGAAGGTATTATTGGCATTAACCAAGGCTGTATGTATTTTGGAAAGTTAGAAAGGGGCTATCCCCACCAAAACATTTTCTGGTCGAAACAGCAAAGTATGTTGTGGTATGTGTGGCCTCTTGTCCACACAGAAACAGCAATCTGGGTGCCCTGAAAAGGTATTTTTTTTAAACGGCACAAGTGGAAAGATGGGGAAATTGTGTTTTGGTTAGAGTCCATTTTGGTTCGACCTTTTGGAACAGATTACTGACGTTAAAGAAGACACCATTGTAGTTCCCACTTTCTCATGCACTCTAAATCATTATTCAAACTAAAATACGTACATGTTATGGATCCTAGTATCGCCTGCCTTCAATGAATGGCCCATCTTTAGACTTCATTTTGGGTCTTAGTTTTTTTGAGTCTTGTTTTTTAGAGCAGCACATGGAAGGAAAAAATTGCCATCTGTCTCTTAAAGAAGGTGCAAAATGAGATGCCGTTGGGAACCCTGGTCCCAGGTAAGCAGGCACCAGGGAAAGAGGCGCAGGGTGGCATGCTAACTAGACAACAGCAACTCCGAGGATGCATTTTATTTATAGTTCCTGTGCATAATCACATCCACTTTTACCGAAGAACTGCATGAGTTTGCATCCCCGAGCTATTTGTGGACCTGTGGGAGCTCCGGAACTGCAATGTCAGAATACTGAGAGGCAAGCAGGTCCAACTGGGAGGAGCATGGTTGGCGGAATCGGAGCTGTTTTCCAGAAAAACAGTGAGCGTGGGAATTTAATTTTATTCAAGGAGGCAGTGAGAGGAGAAATGGAAAAAGCGGTTTAATCTTATCTAAATTGACGCAGGAGTGATGTAATGTTTCATGCAATTTTCCATGCAACTTTGAGCTTTCTAAAAAAACGCGTTAACCCAACAATCAAGCATCATGCCGACACGCTGACACTGACAGGCCATGTTATTACGCGTGTCTTTCTAAGCACTGGGAAATACGACGCAGCCGCCGTACAACTGGGGTCGGGACCCCCGGAATCAATCTGCATTTGCCATTTCTAGTTTCAAAGCGCATTAATCAGATGTAGGTCAAGGGGCGTCGGCGTCGGAAAGGAGGTTCCGGGCGACCTGCGCCGAGGGGAAAACAGCTGGAAGGGCGAAGGCGTGAGCATGATTGTGTTTTGATGTTTTTCTGACTCTTAAATGGGATTTTGATGCACGCATTTAGGCGGGGTAAAACCTGGTGGGGAGAACTTGACCTTCATGGTGACTGGAAAATGACATTGAAGTGCAGCTCATTGACGCCTGGTTTGGAGGCGTCCAAATCGCCCATATCTGCATGACATTTTAAATGTGGGAATATTTCAATAAATCCTATTGGGCCTGCACCACAGGGCCCGGTGAGTTCTGCTCGACATCACGGAATTGTCCAGTAAAAATTAAATCTACTGTTAAACGCGGAATCTTGCGGGAATTGACATGATGTCATCACGCTATCCCCCCGCTCAAAAGTTGGCAGAAAGCGCGAATGGAAGCTAGCTGTGTTAGCTTATGCTTAGTTTGAGGTTTTACTTGTTAGTGCAAACAAGTGTTTTATGATGCCTACTGATGTCACGCAGGTTCTGAGTGAAATAAGACTAGAGGCTGCCGGCTCGTCCTACCCGAGCAACAAACATTCTCAACACACACGATTTACTTCAAAATACGAGTGCCGCAACATCTTATTGTGCACAAAAAAATAAGGGTCTACAATTGGAATTGCATGGGTGACTACATCTTCCTTAACCACAAGCACCGGCGTAACAATTTATGGTCACAATGTTTGCAGAGGCTGACATCCCATCTGAATTACTGCGCAAAATTGTCCAATAATGTATTGTATCAATAAATGTAAGATTTTTTAAATAATTAATACATTTAATATCAATGTAATAATTTAATAATAATCATTTCATTTAAAAAAAATTAACAAAAAAGTGAAATTTGGAAAAAATTAAAAGGAACAAAAGCGATTTCATAGGGGTCTATAACCACATATGCACCGCATTGTCTTATTGTCAAGAGGAAAAGCTGGAAAATGTTGTCTTCTTAAGAAATTTAGAAGGAAGTCCTAGAAAACAAACCACATTTTTGTGACACTAAAAAAAATCCTTTCCAGCAAACACAGATCTACATTTTGCCACTATATAAACTATATTTTGCGTGTTTTTTCCGAGCATTCATTTAAATATGAAATCTAGGGGTGCGTCATACCAATAAGTCTGGTAACATAAAACATATCTCCGATGGCTGATAATTTAAAAATTGTGGGTTAGATCATCACACCAAATAGTAGTGATGCCATGATATTTGTCTTGTTTGTATCTGCCAATGTTTTTGATCATTTTAACCAAACAAACAATCACTTACTTGGGAAATTACGCCACCAATGTCAAAGCGACTGCGAGATGAGATGGATATCAGCGTTTCTGAGCCTTTGCAGATTCTGACGTATACGTCACCTTACTGCTGGCTAATCTAAAAGGACCCGAGCACTGGAGCGAAAACAATCACACAAGGTGGACAAAACAAACGCCGCCTCCATCCTGTGTTTGATAGGTCGCTGCTGCTATTCCGGGTTGTGCGTGAAGGCGCGTTCGCTTCTGAAAACGAGCAGGTAAATTGAACCTAATTGAGTCATCCTGCAAGGTGCGGCTCTCGACAAGCTAAGGGGAATTCAACTTTGATGTGTCACGAATAAACCCTTCACAATGTCTGCTTGTTACCTCCACTATAAACACTCCCCTCCTCTCCATTACTGTCTCCTTTCTCCGCAGATCTCTGAGTGGTGGAGTGCCACTACAGTCCTCCGTGTGCATTAAGGAAGCACAGATCATTTTATAGATATAAAGTAGCGAGTGACGCCTCATCTTTTGACTTTTGTTGCTATGGAGAATCTCAGCGAGCTCCAGAACCCTCTGTTGGACAAAAATAGCAAGCACATGGTTAATGGTTACGGAGGAGACTTTCCTAACAACCAGTACCAGGAAAACATTATTAATTACTTTGCCGGAGGTGGCGGCGAGAGCGGCGGAGGCAAGGCGAGCAATGTCGTGAGCGGCGGCAGTTACAGTAGCAACGCCAAGGTGAAGTCGCAGCAGCTCTTGGACGCCACCTCGCTGCATCTGGCCGTGGAGGCCTTCTACAGGCCCAACTTCATCCTGTACAAGGAGGACAATGGCAGCATCAAGGCCAAGGAATACAAAAGCGAGTGCTGCGAGACCACCTTCACGGAGAAGAAGGTCAAGGAGGTGTCCAACGGGGACGGCGCCGGCCCGGAGGACTCGCAGGCTAAGATGCTGGAGGACAGCGAGCACGTCAAGATCCAGACTGTTTCATATGAGGTGGAGGAGGAAGAGTATGTGGAGTATGAGGTAGGACACTTTTAGAGATCATTATTCTACCTTTACATTCAATCTATTAGCTTAGTCTAATAACTTCTCATAGATGGCCTTATTTCCATACACTCACACAGTACAACTAAAGTTGCACAACACACACAGATAACCAGTTCAAGCCAATCTCTCTCACACAAATATAACTTTCACTTTCCAGGCACACAAGCTCGAAGTGTCCCTAACATGATTTATCAACTTTGCTTAAAAATATTACATTTAGTTATTATAGTAATTATATTCTACATAGTTGGATTTGTTAAAAGCAAACGATAAAATAGCAAAATGGCATTTATAGTTTATGGCTCCAACCATGACGCTCATTTCCGGAAATGACGTAGTGCGTTAGTATGCTTGGGTAAACAAACATGGCTGTTACCACACGGACGAGGGCCCTCAGTCATGAGGGATGCCCGCTGCAACATCTGCACGTAACCAGCCACCTTCTGACAACCCTGCATCACTTGAAGCTCCATTGTTCCACTGAATGAAAAAGCACCCCATCCTGCATGTTCCCCTGATTTAAATCCCATAGAGAACATTTGGGGATGGATGGCAAGGGAAGTCGATAAAAATGGTCATCAGTTCCAGACAGTGGATGCACTTTGTGAAGCCATCTTCCCCACCAACAATGTTCCCACTAGCTTCCTTGGAAAGAGATCAACCATAAACCGAGGACCACCAGCAGAGTCTATCAGAAAATCTGATTCTTTTACATTTATGTATGGTTGCAAACTGGTAATCCGCATTCAAGTCTAAGGGGCTATCCAGATGGAAACATTTTCTGTTCAAAAGTATTTTTTCGTCGCAGCCTTAAATACACACGGAAATGGCACTCTGGGTGCCTTGAAATGATATTTCTGGAAAACGGCGTCGAACCACTGTTTGTCAGAAACGATGATGTCACTGATCTATCGCCACCCTGTCGTCGTCACAAGTAAGTGACAGTCTCCTGATATTTTCTTCGTTCTAAGTCTAGATGATTTTTAGAAACTGGAAGACGGTCAAATTATGTCCATGCGCTCTTTCGTCTTCTATAGTTTGGTGTGTCAGGTGGTTATTTGGACGTGTCTGTTAACAACACCACATGTAGGAGGGCCTTGTGTATTACATCCTTTTCACTCAGTGATCCGTTCCCATGAGGATGCAACTATTCTTTAGCTTTAGGCTTCAGCCTCTCTTGCCCGTTCCTGGGATCTTGGGTTCTTGGCATCGCAATGCTATAGGAAATTAAAAATACACAGTGTGGATGCAAATTTTTGTCAACCTGCCAAAAAAAATCTCAGAAACGTTCTCGTGTGGACAAGGCCTATGGCATTTTGCTATCCATCCATTAATTTTCTTCAGCTTATTCAAAGTCGGATCACAGAAGTAGCATGGAAGTTCAGACTTCTCTCTCCTGGGCTACTTTGTCGGCATTCCCAGGCCAGTTGAGAGACATAGTCTCTCCCACGTGACCTGGATCTTCCCCGAGGCCTTGCCCTGAACACCTCCCCAGGGAGGCATCCTAAATGTAAACTCAACATGGAAAATCCCATTGATTGTATTCCAGAGCTTCCAATGCAATTTGGTCAAACCATTTTCAGAACTGGTATATTAAAGTTTGTAAAGCATCGCTCATCAGACCACATCTAATTGGGCCCAAATTACCACCAAAGCTGCTCAGATTTTGTGCAATGACCTCTCACCCCAACAAAGAAACAATGACAGACGATTCCATCATCTGCGAAGAGCATATTCTGTGATGTTGCTTGTCTTCCATCCATCATCTCACACCAGCTGCTCTATGTTGATACTGACAGACAGCAACATGCCGCAGGTTTGAATTCCTGCAGAGAAGCACACATGTAGAAAAATAATAAAATCACACCGAAAGGATCTGGTGCCTTACCCACCCTCAAATCCAATTCCATCTACTGACCTTGTCATCATTTTCCCACTGCTGTAAATTCCCATTATGACACAGTAAGTCCCCGGATGCCGGCTCTACCCTGGGATATTAAGCAAAGATGCCGCATTAGCCGCACTATTTTGGCTCTCAACTGGCACAGCGGATAGCGCAAAATACTCCAAAGGATTTAGGGGGATTGCCAAAGCAGGAATAGGGTGTCCCACTTTGACCGCTTGCCCAGCAGCACTGCCGCACCACACAACCGGAAGTCCGGTGATAAACGTGCCGAGATGCAACTCGACAGGGAGGAAAGACCATTCAAAAAAAAAAAAAAAACTAATCACGTGGTTTTGCTTGCAAATGAAGGTAAAACCATAGAAAAGAAAGCGGACTGCAGGCTCCTCCCAGGTGATGGAACAAATTAGCCTCTTGCTCATGATTTTTTAACACCCCTGCCTTTTACAAATGAATAAGCACATCAAAATATTATCAACGGCGCTCTGCAAGACAGTTTTCTGGATATAAAGAGATACACAGCGGGATTCGTTAAGTAGCCTGCTGCTAGTAGTGGACTACTGACAACCACACTAGCCTCCTGTCTGACACCATGAAATTCTTCTTACTTTGGAAAAATATCTCTGTTTACCAGGGCAGACATGATTTTTTCTATCTGCTACAGCTTTAACTACTGATGCACGGTGCCACTGATTTCATTTCCAATGCAATATCCAGGCTGGTATCGGGGATACCCTTCCGGATACCGATACTTTGCAAATCCACCTCATTTGTCTGGTAGGTTCAAGTAAAGTTGTGCCGTAGATATCATAGTATAAAGAATAGGCCGCGCGGTGGATGAGTGGTTAGCACATTGGCCACACAGTCAGGAGATCTGGAAGACCTGGGTTCAAATCTCCGTTGGGCATCTCTGTGTGGAGTTTGCATGTTCTCCCCGTGCGTGCGTGCGTGGGTTTTCTCCGGGTACTCCGAGAGCCCTAGTTTAATGTAAAAATGGCAGGTACTGTATATACCACCCTAAAACGTACATCATTGGTGTATTTTGTACAGAATTGTGTAAAAAACCCTCCAGCAGAAGTGACGTTGAACAGCAGCAGGTCTTCAAGCCCGTGCCCCCAGCACTATTACACACACCCAACGGAATAATTCCACCATTACAGCCCAACCCACAAACTGGCTGCTTCAATTAGGGGCACCAACTAATGCGTGGAAAATCTTTTCATGTTAATACCAGACAATACGGTCGGGTTATAAAGGCTGCGTTGGACACGCTTGTTAGGGAGTCCACCTTTACGGCCAATGTGCTCCTCACCTGTGCTCAAGCGTCCAGTCTGTTTGATCCCGCCATGAAAACGTTCCGCCGTTTTCTCTTGAATATAAAATAGCACTCAAGCACGGGCAAGAAGCACCCGTTTCTATTTGTACGCCATCTGTTCTGCCGCCCCCGTTGCGTGAAATTTGCATTTATCTCCACATTTGTTATGCACGTGATGCCGCCGCCGCCCCTGCATGATTCCGATGAAGAACGACGGTCTCGGGTTTGACGACAGGGAGGAACGTGTCAAATCAATAGTGGCCCGTTTTAGAATACATGTATTTCCAAGGGTCTATTTGTATTCACCGGGGGAGCAAAGCGCTTATACCGTCATTAAATGTAAAATGTGGTCACGTCTCAGTTCAGCGCACACATATTGAAACAGCCGGACTCATAAATTCTTCCACAGGTATCTGTTCTCTCATTTACTCCTAAACGACAATAAGCACCGGATCGTTGCGATGCGGCGGTAAGCCAGTCTTTTGCCATTGATTTCAGCACCGCCTGTCCGCCGCAAACGGACGATATTTATCCCGCCGCGCGTCTCCCCCGCCTATAAAAACCATAAGCGGCCTCGCGGTGACTCTGGGAATGTAATGGCCCCGTGTCAAAATATACGGCTGAAAATAGCCTGTTAGAATCACCCAGCACACACTAGAGGAATAAACAAAATTAGTCTTTTTTTAAATGAGAAAGACATTTTTGCTCTCTATCTCACTGAGTCATGTTAAAGGAGAAGTGCACTTTTTTGGAATATTGCCCATCATCCACAATCCTTATGTGAGACATGAATACAACTCTTTTCTGTGCATTCTAAAGATATAAAAACAGCTAAAAAGAGGCAGCTAGTGAATGCATGTAATGGGACTCACCCAATCTGGTCGGTCCCATTATGTGCATTGTTAGCTGCCTCTTTTTAGCTGTTTTTATGTCTTTAGAATACAAAGAAAAGAAATGTCTCACATATTTATTGTGACTGTTATATAATTTCTTTACAGTTACTACAACCTTGACTCCTACGTTACCACTTTCTTATAATGCGTCATCATTTTCCTACGACAAAGTATTAGGGCCACATTAAAGATTTCGAGATTAAAAGTCGAAATTTTACAAGAAAAAAATTGGTGATACTACATTCAACCCAGGCCAAAGGTGACACAAGTCCCCAGCTGTCTTGGACAATGCCTGTTACGATGAAGTATTAATATCATCAGTTCAATCATCAGAGAATAAAGTCATGCATTTACGAAAATAACCTTGTATATTTACAAGAAAAACCTCATAATATTATAAGAGTAAAGTCGTAACTCTACCAGAATAAAAGTCATGACTTGATTTTACAGGCATTGCCTAAGACAGCTATAAGCACAGGGGACTTGTGTGACCTTTGGCCTGGGTCAAAAGTAATATTAGCACTTTTTTATTGTAAAAGTAAGACTTTTTTTCCCCTAAAATTACAACTTTTTTCTCATAAAGTTACAACTATTTTCTTCATAAAATTATATCTCTTAAAACTATATCTCTTTAAATTATGACATTTACTGCATTCTTGTAAAATTAACACATTTTTCCTCATAACCTTATGACTTTTTTCCTCATAAAATGATTATTTTTTCCTCAATAAAAAAAAGTGCACTTTTCCTTCAAGGGCTCTAATTTTGTAGACCAGACCTTCGCTTGCACCTCGCCAATGGGCATGTTTTAGGTCCATTTTGCAATTCTGTTCCAGGCATAAGTACGCCTCCATCCCTTCTACCGGGGAAAGTGGCAAAGAGGGACGAGAGAGTGGTGTGAGTGGGTTTAACACAGCCGGGTCAAATCTTCACCAATCAAATGAGCTCCTCTCTTTACCTTTAAATGTGCCGCTGGCGCCGCGAATATCAAGTTTCGTTGAATACGGATGAAGACAGCGGAAGACGGCCAAACTTCTTCCAGACGGAAAGTGATGTTTTGGTCCGGGAGGTCCAAGCCAGTAGTGGCCGAACATATGGTCACGCGAGCAGACCTTCACGGGCTGATGATGTAAAAGCAGCCTGGGAGGAGATTACAAGTATCGTAAATCAGGTTTGCCCTGACGTACTGAGAACCGTTGCCAAGTGAAAAAAACGGTGCAATTATGTCAAAAGGAGGGGGAAAACAAACAAAACCGGGGGCGGCCTCTCAACCAGTGTGCCACTGAGCTTGGCGGGGGGCCATTGTGTCCTCCACCCTCTCAGCTGTCAGTATTGAGGGTTTTGGTGGGGTTGAGGTTGGAGGTTGGTAAGGTAAGCATTTTCCCCCACTAATAGAGACACTCGTATTTAGTAACCAAACGGTGGTACCTTGACTTACAAGCTTAATTCGTTCCCAAACCTAGCTCTTAACTCGATTTACTCGTGCGTCTGAACAATCCCCCCCATAAGAAATAACATAAATGCCATTAATTGGTTCCAGTGCCCTCAAAAACCACACCATTTTTTTCCGTTTATACGTTTTTGAATAGGAATTATGTGTCTCCACACTCAATAATGTATAATAAACTTATTTGATAAATGTTTGTACGCTCGTAAAGCACATCAAAGCTCGTGTACCACAGCAAAATTTTGTCTGGGTAACGGCTCGTATGCTGGAAAACTCGTAGCTCATAAGTCAAGGTACAACTGTAATTGTAATATGAATATGTAATATAATACGTACAGTATATGTAATATGAATAAACAAAAACTATGCTTAACGGTGAGGAAATCCGAAGCAACTGCGTAAAGTACGCATTGCCAAGCTGGTGGTCTGGCCCGTGTCACTTGTGTTTGAATTTGAGATGAACTTGTATTTCCCAATTCATTATCATCATATTTGCAATTCTCGATTACGCAATCAAAGATGTCAATACGTTTGATCGTTTACAATTAATCACATCCATATCAGATCCACTGTCCACCGATGAGGAGGAGGTTGAGGAGGAGGGGTGCGGCGATACGGGGACATATGAGGTGGTGGAGACGGGGCAACAGAGGCAGACGGGACAATCATTATAGATGAAAATGTATGTGCCGATTCATATAGTTACTTGAAACAGTGGTTGTTGAGATGATTAAATGCATTCAAATGTGCCTGACATTGTGTAAACCGGCCTGTGGGGTTTTGGTGACGTGTGCGCTAGTCAGTCAAATTACCACCAGACCGGCTGCGCTTCGCCTTGCACCGAGAGTAGACCATGTTTGAGCTGGGGAGCTTTCAGCGCACCTTCGGCAAAGCCTTTTGGCACGAAACTGTCACTACGATGGCGCCAGGCATTGCGGTGCACCTCGGTCTACCAAATGACCAAGTTAGCTGCAGATGGTGTTACGCCACACGTTATTACCGCTGCGCAGCCAGCGCCAAGCTGAGCAGCCCTCGAAATTTGAGCCCTAAGGGTGTATATTAAATTTAATATAACAGTGAAAGTGAAAGTTTCCCAAACATGATAAAGCAGTACCCAAAGCGCAAAAATACATACAAGCAGTCTCACTCTTTCATCCTGACGTGCACGTTGACAAGCCTTCCCAGTGTGTGGATCGGAACATCAATATAAATTCCGTCTTCAAGATGAAAAACTGTCAGTGCCCATCATAATTATCAAACTTACTTCCTTATTCATAGAACTCACACAGAGCAATGGAGAACTTCATGCTCATTCTCCTCTGCGCTGTGAGGTGTTCAGGCGCACTCATAATCAGTTTCCTTTGAGGTGCTAATTGTTTTTCATTTTTATCCATGCACCCACTATGACAATTGGCATGCCCCACTTTGGGAACCCAGGTCCCGTTGGGTGCATTAAAATACTGTCCTGTAATGTCCAGTGTTAGCAAGCAAGATCTACACGGGGAAGTAACTCTTTCACAGAGTCCTCATAAGGAGGGCCATTCAAGCTGATGAAGCACAGCTCAATAATCATTAGCCGTGCCCTCTTTGCTTCCACTTGGCATGTGGCACCGCACGGGGGGAAGGGAAAAAACGGGGTCCGTTTATAGGAAAATGGAGGAATGCTGATTTGAACGTGCGCCATTTGTTACGGCAGATTTCTGCCTTTCTCTGTGACATTCTTAAAAGTGCCCAAAATAACACAAGACACATGGCGTGACCACAACTTCAAGTTCCAAAGGGGCCGCCTGGAGCTTTGATCCAATGTGAGGCGTCCTCAAGAAAGCCAACATGACAAAGCGTTTTCTAGAGGCCAAAAGGAAGTTGAGCTACAGCCCCACGGACATCTATTTTGGGGTCTCGGTGGATGTTTGCCTGATTCATCCAGATCATCAAAAAATAAAAACAAATGTCACTTTAATTTGACTTTGTTTTTAGATGAAAAATGCATAAAAACTCCCCTAACAGTCAAAACATGTATTGTCTCCTTGCGCTCCTCTTATCCCTAAACGATAAATGTTGGTAAGAACAGTGACAAATGCCACGTTGGTTCTCAAACACATTCAACCATTTTCTGTGCCGCTTATCAGGATGCTGGAGCCTATCCCAGCTGACTTTGGGCGGGATGCAGGACAGAGAAACAATCATTCACACTCACATTCATATCCAAGGACAATACGCTCCTCATCAAAACGAAACATTTTTCTACTGTTGGATCTTAAGGAGGTGTGGAATATGGCTTCACGGAGGCCATTCATTGTTGTTGCCTGGAACTAATGCGCATTTTTGTAAACTTCCCTTGGCATCCATCCCCAAATGTTCTCCATTGGATTGGATGAGGGGAACACACAGGATGGTCCAAAAGAGTGATCTTATTCCTCTGGAAGAAGTCCTTTGTGAAGTGTTGAAAAAGCCAGTCATTACCACACAGACCAGGGCCTTCAGTCACGAGGGATGCCCCCCCTGCAACATCTCCACATAGCCAGCTGCCATTTGACGCCCCTGCACAACCTAAAGCTCCAAGGATCATGATGATGTTTTGTGGAAAACATCTGAGGTGGGATGTTCTTGTCATGCCGGTAACGTTGGAAGCCATCAGGACCGTCAATGGAGAAGAAAACGTTCTTCCAATTTTCAATGTCCCATGTTAGCTGCTCTCCTTCAAATTCGAAACCTTGAGGGAGATGAGTTCTTTGAAGGTCTTTTTTCTTCCTAAAAGCTGTCAGAAGGCATCAAATGGTTATTGGACTGGGTTTGGCACCAGTAACAATCTTCATTTGGGTCGACGATTGTCCTGTGTGTTGAGGGACAGCCAATGGTGACATTTTTGGGGGGTCTACTACTTGACTTTTTTTGTTCAGTGAGCCTCAGGATGTGTGAAGAAGTTAGAAATGAGTGTTTTACTGCGTCCAACCTCCGCAACAATGGCGCTGACGCGGCAAGAGGCCTTGCTTATGCAGCTCAACAATCTCTACGCCTTCAAAGAGAGAAAGCTTGTTTGCCTTTGCCCTCAGGAGATCATGACCTCGTATAGTAGTAGTAGTAGTAGCACCTAGTATGTTGGCATGGCAACAGTCCAGTGCCAGGCTTTTGATTCAGACATATGGTGGACTCCGGAATTGGAAAAATGGAAAACTGGTCCCTGTCAGATTGAAGATGGAAACCACTGCGTCTAAATGGTTCCATTGAATCAACAATAAAAAGGTGCAAAATTGAGGGTTTTAATCAGCGCTTCAATCAGTCGATACTAGGTGGTAAAATGTCTGATTTAATGAGACGGATACGGCGTGAAATAGCAATCTGTTGGTAAATGTGTGATGATGCTTTGAGCGGATATGCCAACGGATGTGAATCACGTCGGAATCGAGCCTTTTCCAAAGCGGTGCTATCAGCACCAGTGAAACAAATCATCTGCAGTGTCAGGTTGGCAAGCTGCTAAATTTTTAATTTACCAGCAGATACAGCTGAGGGGTTTTTTTTTGCAATTAGCCAAGAGCAAATCCCCTACCCCCTGGAGGCCTCGGGTCTTTTACGCCTTCAATGTAGCTAATTATATCCCTTATTACGGGCGATAGGCAGCGTCTAATCCTTTTTATTTTATTTTTACAAATTACTGAAGCTGGACTCCGCGATCGGGGCCGCCGCAATCACTCAGCCCTGATCTGGCCACAAGAAAAGCTTCTGTTGTCTGGATTCTTTTTTTGTTTTGTCTGTGATTCGGTGATTTGGTGCACGTTACTTGATGCTTTCTTGTTATCGCCTTCACTATTTTTACCCTCTCGGCTGTCTCTCTTTTGGTTTGCAGAACACGCCGTTATCAAAGTCAAAAAGCTTTTCTTGTTGTCACTGCAAAGGACAAGACGAGCGCTGCATTTAAACATTAAAGACACATCCCAGACAAACAATACAATAACTATCTATTGACTGTTGCACACTATTTATTTAACAGTGCACAATAGTAAACACTAGCTTCCTAAGATCCTGCCGAAACAGCAGATCAATCGCTAATCTACCTTTGCCATTTACACACAACAAAGCCAATTGTCGGCCAGAGGCACATTCTCATAACACCACCCAACGTTGACTTTGTCCCTCCATTTTCTCTTCGTATTGTTATTCAGAAGCGGAAAAAGCAGAACACTGCCAGTGTTTACATGCAGTCTAAAAATAGTTTATAGCGGTTCATCAGTTCCAGACCCAACCACGAGAAAGGACTTTCCACGATATTGGACCATGTGAATTACCCTTGAGCTGCTTCGGCGTGAACGATTGTTTTCAGTCGACTTATTAAGGAGCGGTCTTTATAACCTATTGCTGTTAAAAGATGTTTACATAACATGTATAATGCTTTGCATCCTTGACGCTACGGTAGAATTGTGGTTAGAAGACATTTTTTAAACAAGACATGGCATACTCTGGTCTGTGGCAGCTTGGAAGTAGCGTCCGTTCTTGTTCTTTTTCCTGTGCATTGGGCGCTTTCCTTTCCAAAATGCGCTTATATATATATACTTTCTATATACTATATACGCTATATACTTTCACTTTTTTCTACAGGTGTTCCTTCAGTGAAATGATCACTGCAAAAAAACATCTGTCTCTCATTCTACTGTATGTACTCGATGTATTCATTTTTGTCTTAAAACTTCCTTTTCTGGAAAAGCTGTTAGTTGCCCGTTACATTTGATATACCCCCCCCGAAAAACAATTTGAAAGTTGAATGTTTATCATCTTCAAGCAAGGGGGAATGCTCACATCTTTGTGATGGAAAGCGTCACTCTGAGGTTCATCTCAATGCATCCTGGGTGACACTCTTAGTAGAATTGCTGCCGTACTCGTATCTATGTTTGTTGTGACTGTGAAAAGGATCTTCCCCTCTGCTCCGTTCCACTGGGGTAGCTTTTGGACCTGTGGGAAAGGCATGATGTAGTTTCAGCATGTGAATTAGGACTTAATCAGTAATGTGTACTTTAAATATAAGAACAAAAACAACATAGCAAGTTTTTATGAGACATGTGGGCCAATTGCCTCTGTTTGCCTAATGGTAGGCCTGCCCCTGATCACTCGGTTTTGTAAACACCCAGCAGCAACACACAATTTAGGCATGACTACTATTTTAATGAAAAATATCCTAAACCAAGTCGACTATCTATCCCGAGAAGCGTTTATTTACTCTGCTTTAGCTGTGAGATGTCACCCCGATGATGTCACTTCTGGAATGATCCCTAACTGCGAGAGCTGGCTCGTCACGCTTGGCGCCATCAACTATACAGTAAATGTCAATTTTGCAAAATGCACCATTCACTTTAAAAAAAAATCAAACATTATAGGTTAATCGGTGACTCTAAATTGTCCATAGGTAAGAATGTGAGTGTGAATGGTTGTATGTCTGGCCTGCGACTGACTGGCGACCAGTCCAGGGTGCACCCTGCCTCCTGCCCAAAGTCCTCTGGGATAGGCTCTAGAAAAGCGGCATAGAAAATGGATAAATGGATATCAGTTTTTTAAGCAAAGTGGTTCATTAAATCACGTCAGGGACCCTTTAAGAAGAAAAACGTTGTTGGTCAAGGAAAGACTCATTTTAGTGAGGATCTGGGTAAAGGTGCAGCTACATGAACTTATTGCGGCCACCAGTCTACTCTCCATCCCCAGTGAACCAAAAAGTAGCCTGCTATCCTGAAAAGCACTCCACCCTTGTTGCTAAGAAGTTGGCCTTGGTGGAGGTCCTGGCTCTACTGAGTGACGTTCCCATAGAAGAGGTGACACCCTCAGAAGGAGACATGTAGCACATGTAACAGCTGCGACGGTAGTAATGAATGTGTAATGCTCTCGACAGTGACCTCGCAGCGTGCACATCTCAAGGACCCATTAGTGTCTCCACAAAGCCACTCCCCCTTTGCGAAGCGGGACTGTCATGGTGCCTCAGAATGATGAAGTCTTAAGACAACACCCTGCCAACCTCTGGGGCCTTGGGCTCCTGCCCCGGCATAACTTAACGTGGCCATCTGGAGCAGGAGCGTAGACCAGGTGCATGACGGATGTCGAGACCCTACGATGGCGACCCCACCACCTTGACGGGGGAGGGGAGACCGCCCGCCTGCAGCATGTTATGCACAGTGGAACACATGGCGCCATTTGTTGAGGCGTAATTACTGGACTACATGAACGGTGGGCTCGGCTTTTGAAAGCCCACATCTGTGGTCATTTTTCACAAAGGCGCAGATAAAAGACATCATTGTTGTCACTTCCCATGAAGACGCGTCGCAAGTCAGGTTTGAGAAATGTGCTTAAATGTTTTACACTGCTGCATTTTTCATCAATTGCTCATTTATCTTTCATGGCAATTTCTCATTAACTTTGCTTTTTCATTCAGCCAAGTAATTGAATTCCTTTTGGCAGCGAGTCTGTTTCTTTCTTTCTGTCTTCCCTGTCTTTCCGCTCGCCACGTGTGAAGCCCTTCATTTGGGTAATTTCCAAACGCAGACTTTTCGGTCATGAGACAATTTAAAAGCCTAACATGGTTTCTGCCGGAGCTCTAACTCCGCTTTCCGATTTGTGTCCGTCTTTTCGCCCGACTGGTTCCCCGTGCTCCCTCCCGCATGCACGATGATGCAGATTGCGTGTACTTTTTGTTTTTTTTACCTGAACATGTGGACGCTATTTGAGGCATGGCTTGATATGGTTTTGCTGCAAATTGACTTCTGGCCTGAACTTTGGCTTTGGGCATCACCCTTCAGGTCAAAATCATTCCCAAATCTAGATTGATACTTTATTATTCTTCGTAGATACTGAAGGTTTTTGATGCTGTTGGTTTCATTAGCGCAGACCACCAACAGCTCTATTTGAACAAATGAATATACCAGAAAGAATGCTACATGGTACTGCCGGGACTCATCTGCTACACGACTGCAGGAGCAAGTCTGAGGCACTTCGGGTCTAATGTCTCTTTACTTAGCTTAGCCACCCTCCCTCATCGGGTGTGGAGGCCATCCCGTCGTATGTCTACGTGTGACACTCGATGCTGAGTGTGCCAAAGAGTGTGATAAAGGCCGATACAGGGATTAAAAACTCCCGCTCTGGTCACACCATCTAACATGTGCCAAAAGAAGCCTACATGTAATTACATCTAACATCTTCCCTTTTCTCTGTTTATGCATAAATTGGGTACTTTCCACGCAATTCCTGAGCAAAAATGGTTGCTTAGCCACATGATGGCAACGCTCCCGCACGACTTCTTCACACCTTGTCAAGTAGTGTTTACATCTACTGTACGACAACAAATGCACGACGGGCATTGTTCCCGCATGGGTATGCATCATCCCCGCAGCATCCATGAAGCAGTCCTTTCATCATTTGGTCCTGTTGTGTACCGCGTGACAACACAACAACAACAAGCATCACCCCTACAGCTTCATTGATTCCTCTATGTGCAAGACGTTGAACTCCAGAGAAGGGGCTCATGCAATAAAGAAAGGTAAGTCTGTATTTTTCTCACAGCTGCAGGTAAAGAATGTGCCGGGGCAAAAAGAAGAATATAAATTGGAAAAACAAAAGACACAAACAGTGTGGGTGTGGGAATAGTTGACTAGAAGTCACACGGAAAATCACAAGGAAGATCCAAGAAGTCAAAGAACTTGAGCATCCCCCCGACTTGCTCTCGGACAAGAGACACGATATGCACCACCCACATTGTTTGCGGTGCATTTGCATTCATGTTGCGTTCATGACTCGTTTTGAGCATTTCAAAATGTACTTTGTGCACTTTTATGGAGGGGCCAACAATTTACTCAGTGGTACACAAAATTGCGTACTACTGAGGAGATAAAGCTCAAAGTTTAAACGAGGTTTAAGTCTGACTCTGAATTCTTCTATTTTCTATTTTATCAAATAAAAAAATGCTGCACCATTTATCATGTTTGTTATCATGTTGGCTTCACAGTTTGGTTGTTTTTTCATATCCATCCATCCATTTTCTTCCACTTATCCGAGGTCGGGTCGCGGGGCAGCAACCTAAGCAGGGAATCCCAGAGGTCCCTCTCCCCAGCCACTTCTTCCAGCTCTTCACAGCGGATGCTGAGGCGTTCCCAGGCCAGCTGAGAGACATAGTCTCTCCAACGTGTCCTGGGTCTTCCCCGAGGCCTCCTACCGATTGGACGTGCCCTGAACACCTCCCCAGGAAGGCGTTCGGGAGGCATCCTAACCAGATGCCCGAGCCACCTCATCTGGCTCCTCTCAATGCGGAGGAGCAGCGGTTCTACTCCGAGTCTCTCCCGGATGACAGTGCTTCTCACCCTATCTCTAAGGGAGAGCCCAGCCACCCTGCGGAGAAAACTCATTTCGGCCGCTTGTACCCGCGATCTTGTCCTTTCGGTCACTACCCAAAGCTCATGACCATAGGTGAGGGTAGGAACGTAGATCGACCGGTAAATCGAGAGCTTTGCCTTTTGGCTCAGCTCTCTTTTCACCACGACAGACCGGTGCAGAGTCCGCATCACTGCAGACGCCGCACCAATCCGCCTGTCCATCTCGCGTTCCATCCTTCCATCACTCGTGAACAAGACCCCGAGGTACTTAAACTCCTCCACTTGAGGCAGGACCTCATCCCCGACCCGGAGATGGCACTCCACCCTTTCCCGGGCGAGAACCATGGACTCGGACTTGGAGGTGCTGATTCTCATCCCAGCCGCTTCACACTCAGCTGCGAACCGATCCAGTGAGAGTTGAAGGTCACTGCTCGATGAAGCCAGCAGGACCACGTCATCTGCAAAAAGCAGAGATCGAATCCTGCGGCCACCAAACTGAAACCCCTCAACGCCCTGGCTGCGCCTAGAAATTCTGTCCATGAAAGTAGTGAACAGAATCGGTGACAAAGGGCAGCCCTGGCGGAGTCCAACCCTCACTGGAAACGGGTCCGACTTATTGCCGGCAATGCGAACCAAACTCTGACACCGGTCATACAGGGAACGAACCGCCTGGATTAGGTGGTCCGATACCCCATATTCCCGGAGCACTCCCCACAGTATTCCCCGAGGAACACGGTCGAATGCCTTCTCCAAGTCCACAAAACACATGTAGACTGGTTGGGCAAACTCCCATGCACCCTCAAGGACCCTGCCGAGAGTATAGAGTTGGTCCACAGTTCCACGACCAGGACGAAAACCACACTGCTCCTCCTGAATCCGAGATTCGACTATCCGGCGGATTCTCCTCTCCAGAACCCCTGAATAGACCTTACCGGGAAGGCTGAGGAGTGTGATCCCACGATAGTTAGAACACACCCTCCGGTCCCCCTTCTTGAAAAGCGGGACCACCACCCCGGTCTGCCAGTCCAGGGGCACCGACCCCGACGTCCACGCAATGCTGCAGAGTCGTGTCAACCAAGACACGCCCACAGCATCCAGGGCCTTAAGGAACTCCGGGCGGATCTCATCCACCCCCGGGGCCTTGCCACCAAGAAGCTTTTTGACCACCTCGGTGACCTCAGCCCCAGAGATAGGCGAACCCGACTCAGAGTCCCCAGGCACTGCTTCCATGTTGGAAGGGGTGTCGGTGGGATTGAGGAGGTCTTCAAAGTATTCCCTCCACCGGTCCACAACATCTCGAGTCGAGTTCAGCAGCACACCGTCCCCACCATACACTATGTTGACTGTGCACTGCTTCACCCGCAGGAAACTACCCTCTCGTTTACTGGGCTAAACTCCAACGTGCAGGCTTGGAGCTGGGGGGGGAAACTAGAATTGCCACCCCTGCTCGTCGCTTCTCATTGCCGGCAACACCAGAGTGGAATGAAGTCTAGCCCCTCTCGAGAGGACTGGTTCCAGAGCCCTTGCTGTGCGTTGAGGTGAGTCCGACTATATCTAGCCGGAATTTCTCCACCTCACGCACCAGCTCAGGCTCCTTCCCCGCCAGAGAGGTGACATTCCACGTACCGACAACTAGCTTCTGTAGTCGAGGATCGGACCGCCAAAGCCTCTGCCTCTGGTCTCCACCTAGCTCTCTTTGCACCCGACCCCTTTGGCCCCTGCCACGAGTGGTGAGCTCATGGGAGGGGGGGACCCACGTTGACTTTTCGGGCTGTGCCCGACCGGGCCCCATGGGTGCAGGCCCGGCCACCAGACGCTCACCATCGTGCCCCGCCTCCGGGCCTGGCTCCAGAAGAGGGCCCCGTTGACTCGCGTCCGGGCGAGGGAAAACGAAGTCCACTGTTATTGTGCATCATTGGGGTCTATTGAGCCACTCTTTTTCTGGTCCCTCCCCTAGGACCTGTTTTCGTCATGGGTGACCCTACCAGGGGCCCCCGACAGCCCCCGACTACTTAGCTCCTAGGATCATTGGGACACACAAACTCCTCCACCACAATAAGGTGACTCAGTGAGGAGTATTTTTTCATATTATTATTGTTTTTTTTTAATCGTGGGCCACATTGGTTTAAATAGTTTGGGAGAGATCATCAAACAGAACGGCATTCTTGCTCACGGTGCAATGAAAGGAAAACAACACATCCACAGCAAGTTAACTACAACGTGGGTGATGAACAACAACTAAGGGCTAAACATAATACGCAACTTAAAACTGTTATTTCCAAATGAGCGCAAGGCATGCTGGGTAGTCCAGCAATATGAATAATAAAACATTGGATATCGAGTGTACGTTATGTACTGTTTACTTCTTTGACAACCTTAACCGATTTTGCAAACTATGCGACAAAATCCAATATCCCAAAAACCCGCATCTTAGTTTGATTGGAGACTCTAAATTGTGTGAGTGTGAATGATTGATTGTCTATATGCCTCCTGGCAAAGTCAGGTGGGATAGGCGTAACGAATGCCAGCTGGTCAAGCTGCTAGCACGTTGGCAGCGCTCATTTTTGCAAGTAATCAAAGTAGTATCAGCTGATGGATGACCTACCGTTTACGTGATCCACTCACACTAATGTCGATCGCGATCAACGTAACGATGGGTACAAGGAACCTGCAAAAAGGGTGGAAAAAACAAGTCACTTCTAGATATTCACAGACATTTAGCACGGCAGAAATTGCTATAGCTTAATCCTGCTACCTGAGCCATAAACGCTTCAACCTTGCTTGGTTTGTGCCCAACATGTTCTCGTTCACACTCACACACTGACATTGTCCCATAATGACCTGCCATGTGCAACTGCCAGGCAATTAAAACCCTCCCAAAAAAGCCCAGATATAGACATCGAGCAACAAATAAATCCCGCCAACCGACCGCTCTGTAAAAGTGTCCGGCGAGGATTGTGAAATCATCCATTAGCTCGTTGTTACCTGTCAGGAAGCTGCCCTGTGTTGACAGGATTTACATCCTGCGTGATGCACTGCATGCATATAGCCATTACTCTGTTGACGCTGTGACAACGAGCACGCAGTCGCCCTCGCTCGTTAAACATCCGGCCGATGACATTCTGGTTGAATCCAAAGGTTGGAGGGCTGTTTTTTTGGACTGGTAGCGCTGGTAATTGGCCCAGGAGAAGGAGTTTTTTAGAGGGTTTGGCAACCTGCTGTGACGTGATAAATGGAAAAATGACCATCCGTTGTCTGATGCTGTGTGGCTTTTTCACACCTCAAACTTTCTACCACTATAAAGGTTTAGTATTAGTATTACACGATTAAAAATAAATCTGAGTTTCAAAAATAGTGTATTGTTTTTGGTGAAGATGGCTTTGCAAAGGGCATCCGCTGTCTAGAACTGACGTCCATTTTTCTAAACTTCCTTTTCCACCCATCCCCAAGTGCGCTCCATTGGATAGAAAATATGCAGGATGGTCCAGAAAAGTGATCTTATTCCACATAGCTGGCTGCCGTTTGCCGCCCCTGCACAACCGGAAGCTCCATTGTTTCATTGAAACATCTCAGGTGGGATTTCCCTGTCAAGCCAGTAACGTTGGTGCTCTCCTGCAAATTTCAAACTGCCAATTTTGTGGCGTTGAAGGAGGCGAGGCCTTTGAAGTTGTTTTTTCCTCTTAGTCCCCTTGTTGGCAATTTCCCATGTCTTCTTTTTGCATTTATGAAGCCCTTCCTTAGAACCTCCAACAGTGTAAAATGCTGTAAGTTCTTGCCAACTCTGCACTTGGCCAACGTTATGAATGTGATAAAAAAAACATACAACAACCTGGAGGGACAGAACACAAATGTTAGCAGCGCTAGAATACCTGTGCAAGGTAACACATGGAAAGGAACCAGTTGAGGAGGCTCGGGCATCTAGTCCAGATGCCTCCCGGGCGCCTCCCTGGTGAGGTGTTTCGGGCATGCCCAGCCGGGAGAAGGCCCCATGTTGTATTTGAGTACGTGTAGGAAAGCCTGAGAAAGTTGTTTTTGTTTCCATTTTGAACCTCACAAAAACCCAAAACTTCAAAAGCGAGCATTTGAGGTCCTCTTCTGTCAAAAGTGAGGAAGATGATGGATTTACCTCGACGTCTGGTGCTCATAAACAGGCTCCAGGGACACACATTACTGTTAGAACATTAAAAAGTACAGTTTGCATAACAGGGGTCCTATACTCTTATCAAGGTAATTGATTATTTGATGAACTTACCCACAAAATCATCAAAACCACAGCAGGGTTTTCCTATTTGCATTTGCCGGGTTTTTTCTAATTAACTCTGCCCCCTTCCTCCTCCCCAGCGCTATTTTCAGAGTCTATTAATAAACTGTGCACGCGGCCATTAAGCAGGTAGGTGGGCAAATCTTGACCACCCACCTGGCTAACTCCGACATCAATCAAGGAAGCGGGGAAACGCTATTAGAACGAAACCATTTCCCTCCCACAAAGTCTGGATGGGTGGATACTTTGTTGAGGACAATTAGCTTGGAATACAAAGTGGCGCTCGGGGTAATTTGCTTCCTTGACAACATGGAGCTGCTTATTTGCTTTGATTATTCATGGAATGTATAACTAGTCTCTCAGGTCATTAGGTGCTTTAAAAAGGAATTGGTTGAAAACAGAAAAGTCTTGTTGATGAATTGCTTATTGAAGTAATTGAGGCGAAATGGAGTGCACTACTAGGTGCAACCAGCAGAGGCACTGTTGGAGACTGAATCGCCACTAGTTTGCAACATAAACCTTTTTTATGCAGCAATTCCTTGTTCATCATGGATAATTGGTATAGTTCCTAAATTATAACAGAAATATTTATATAGTTGGAGCATCAAAAATATGATTTTTAGCATTATTAAAGCACCTAAGAAATGAAATAACACCCCTATAGTCAGCTTTAAACAAATATTACCCAATATAGTAGACATAATAAGAGGAGATAAGACATATTAGGCAAAGTAAATCTATTTACAACTTTCTAAATACAGTTTTTAACAAGATTAGAACCCTCTGGAAACTATATAATACCCCAATGGTTAGCTTTTACACACTTACCCAATATACAGTAGTAGACATAATAAAATTAAATAAGACACACTAGGTATAGTAAAACGATTTACAACTTTCTGAATACAATTTTAACATAAGACCACTCTAAACACAAAATATTACTCCTATAGTCACTTTTACACACATATTTCTACAAAAAATTTCAATACTAGGAAATAAAGCATTGGACTTAAGCACTGCAGGTTGTATATGGATGTGTTAGCTAGATGACTTCTTCCTCTTCAGTTTGGCATGGGATTTATATTTGGTATTGTGATTTATATATTTATATACGGCAGTGTTGGACCACATCCAAAGTTAAGTGCAACTTTAACTTTCTAACTCATGGAAGGGAGCGTCAGGACAAGATAAAAGGTATGTAGCGAGCGTTAATTTTGTGCATGTTTGTGTTCTGGTTGAATGGGGGGCTTGTCGTTTGGGAGCCACGATTGTTCTGGCGGATGTTCCACTTTTTTTGCAATGATAAGCATGTTGATCAAACACCTCCTCGTAGCTTTAATAGCATCTGTGCAAACGTTACAGTATGTATGATATTCATTGTGTGAATGCCCCAGCATTCACACGCAATTTCCCCCAAAATTGCACAGGTCTAGTTCACTTTAGTATCTGTCTGCACCATTCTAATTAACTTCTTTAATACTTTGGTTAGACAAGTGAATGAGGTATTAAAATCAGAAAATCAGACATATTAGGCGTAGTAAACCTATTTACAACCTTCTAAATACAGTTTTTGACATGATTAGAACCCTCTAGACATTGACCCTATAGTCACTTTTACGCTCGTATTACCCACTATAGTAGACATAAGGGAAAATAAGAGATATTAGGCATAGTAAATCAATTTACAACTTGTTAATACTGAACCTAATAAAATCAGCTGAGCGAGGTGCAGACAGGAAGTGATGTCAGAGTTTCAGAGTTGAGTTTTATCTTGGCGTGGATTACAGCTCCAACAGTAGTAGAAGTTTGGAATTATTTTGCTGAACATTACAGTAAAATGACTGACATTTAGTGACCAGTGTAAAATATTACATATACTACATACTACATAGGCTGCAGTCAGAGTGATACAGTGAAGTCATGAATTTTAAAGTCCAACCTGGTGAGGGAATAAAGCTAAAGTGTGAGTCTGTTATTTTATTTATGTCTAATGTGTCTCGAATAATTCTCTGTTTATACAAAATAGATTTGGTAATAGGAGTGTAAAGGTGACTATAGGGGTGTTATTTTATGTCTAGAAGGCTCTAATGTTAAAAATCGTATTTAGAAGATAGTAAACAGGTTTTCTATGCCAGTAGTTTATTCTACTAAATTAACTTTATCACGGCCAGGTCTGGAACCAATTAACCGGGATAAATGACGGATTACTATACTGGATTTATTTTGTTGAAATAAAAATATAAATGTGGTAAATTTGCTATTTTCTCTTCTATTGACTGGCGACCAGTCCAGAGTGTACCCCGCCTCTCGCCCCGAGCCAGCTGGGATAGGCTCCAGCATACCCGTGACCCTAATGAGGATAAACAGTATAGAAAATGGATGAATGAATGAATCTGTAATCAATATAAACATGCCAAATAAAAAAAGATACATTGATTGTACATTTTCTCCATTGTTGACTGTTACAAAATATTTATATGGATATTTTTTTCATACTTTTCATCAAATATATTCTTTTTAAATACTTGCTGGCCAGATAAATCATGAATATAAATATTTATACTTGTACATGTGCACTACAACTGGTTTCCCCAGGGAGACAATAACCTGTGGCACAACTGCAGATTTTGGAGAGTTATCAACACGTAGTATGAGTGAGGGGGTACACGTGGTTTGACAACAAGGCTGTGGGAAACACAAGACAAACACGGTCATATACATGTAGTATATCTAGTACTTTAACAAAACTGTGTTGTGGGCGTTGGTGTTTTTTTAATCAGATAGTGTAAAAATAACAAGTAAGAGTGGGATGTTCTCTCAGTGGGTCCAGAAGATGAAACCAATATTCAAATTCATTAGGGACACCACAAACAACATGCCAGGATTAAAGGTAATAAACCCACGCCCCAAAACTAAGGATTACATGGATTCATATTGCTGCCTGCAAATGAAATAAATCTTGAGGACGTTCTCTCCACCACGGCTGTAAATACCGATTCTCTTTTAGCATTAAAGTATGTCGCGAGCCCTTGTTTTTTTTATTTTGATCAGTCATTTCCTATGTTCCGCCGTCGTGCTGGATGATCCTTCAAAGGGGATGATGTGTGAAGGATGCAGCTTAATGGCTCACACACAAAAAGTGGCCTTAATCTCCAATGTCTTTTCATTACACAACATGTCTTTGTTCGTCCCTTGGCTGTCTTGTTGGGAAGGTTGTTGGAGGGTTTAAACGTGTATTTATATACATGCAGAGGGACTTATAATAATATACAGACACATTTCACATCTGAAATGAAGCGTACATTCAAGCGTGACTCCTTTTTTGTGATGTTTGGAGGGCATCGTCATGAAAAGACTAATGAAAAAGGAATGGACCGTGACAAAAAGCCCATGAATACGAGCCTTGATGATAGCAACAAGCAGTCTGTCTTTTCCCATTGTCTTCTTCTCAGTGAATACATATTTTTTCCACACCCACTCAACCTGAAAACCTTCTCTGTGTGGCCGCGCTTCCTTTTGACAAGGCTTCGATTAACTCCATGCATGGGGGAAGAAAAAAAGCCTCACCAATGATGGATCTCCTACATAAGCTGATGAGCACACTTGTTGGCCATCTGCACAAAGGAACGTGTGACAAAAGCCTAAACAAGGAATTGATCGCTCTGACAGACAAGTAACAGGGGTTGCAAGAATACAACAACACGGTTTATCGAAATACATTTCACATAATAACTAGAAAAGTGTAGCGGGAAAACAGTCTTTTGTGCCCTTAAAGCAATAGTTAGTTATCTTATTTGTTTTTTACAAACCAATATCCACAACTAGTATCGGATATCGTACTTCATCGCCTCAAAGTAAACATACATGTTGCTGTAAAAAGATGTAACATGTATAGTGCTTTGCAGCCTTGTCGCTATCATGGAATACTGTTTAAGAACATTACAGAAACAAGACATTACTTACTCTGTTTTGCGGCAACTTTGCCAATTTTTTTCCTGAGTACTGATGAAAAAGCATCATTTATAGTATACTTTCAAAGCAAATGCTTCTTGCAAAGGTGTTCCTTTATAGCAGTCATCGGTGAAATGATCATTGCACAAAACAGAACCGAAGTGGGCGTCCATCTGTCTGTTTTATTTGTGTCTTCAACCTTCCTCTTTTTGAAAAGAGAAACATAGAGATGTTCACTCGGATACTATGAACATCCAGCAGCAACACAACATTTTGACTACTATTTTGATGAAAAATATACAGAACCAAACATCTACCTATCTACCTAACAATTTAAGCAAATGTAAGCAAAGTTTACAAACCATGTCAGGGATTTTTAAATGCAACACAAGCCAAAGAATTCAAAATGAATTCCTTGGAGTCACCTGGATAATGCAGTTCCAAGTCAGGCTGCTGCGGCATGGGGCAGGCAGTCTTCAGCTTACAAATTAGTCCCGTTCCTAGACTGCAACATCCCCAACAAATATGTTGCTTTAATGAGACTCACAAAAGAAACATGAGGTCCAACCAAGAGAAAGCTCATCTGAGTATCCCAGAAAACACAGGTGAACATGATGAGTAACAGGAGACTTTTGTGCCATGCAATAAAATATATACTGTATATTCATGTGTTCCCTGTGCAGACGGACTGCTCCAGCGACAGCGAGAGCGAGGACAATTTCATCGTGGTGCCTCCACGGGATCACCTGGGCTTGGCCATCTTCTCCATGCTCTGCTGCTTCTGGCCTCTGGGAATTGCAGCATTTTACTTCTCGCAAGGGGTGAGAGAATACACACGTAAACACACAGTCATTATTTGCTTTCTGAATTTGCTACACTCCCCACAAAGATGAACCTATGACGTCATCTGGAGCTAGTCTTAAATTCAAACCTGTGCTGCCACCACAACAAGCATAACGCAGGTCAAACACAACAACACACACACACAACCAAAACTTGGGAAGTACCGTGCACAAATCATGGACTTTATAAAGGTGTTACCCAAAACAAGCAGTTACAGCACTGTGTGTGAGTGCGCTCATAAATTAATTAAAAACAGAGTTTTGGTGCTCTAATTCCGTAGACGAGGTCCGGTTCATTACCATCCTTTTTGCAATTCTCGGTTACACAATCAAAGATGTCAACACGTTTGATTAACCATTTATTTACAATTAACCACATCCATATCAGATCCACTGGCCACCAATGAGGAGGAGGGTGTGGATGAGGGGGGGGTGGCGATTCGGGGACAGATGAGGTGGTGGAGACCGTACAACAGAGGCAGACGGGACAGTCGATATAGATGAAAATGTATGTGCTGATTCAGATACTTTAAACAGTGGTTGTTATGATGATTAAATGCATTCAAATGTGCCTGACATTGTGTAAACCGGTTTCGGTGACGTGTGCGCCAGTCAACCAAATTACCGCTAGAGTGGCTGCGCTTCGCCTTGCGCCAAGAGCAGACCAGGTTGGAGCTGGCTTCAGGTTGGAGCTTTCAGCGCACCTTCGGTGGAGCGTTTTAGCATGACATCGTCACTATGCCAGGCTGAATCAACCAAATTACCAAATTGACTGCGCACTGAGTTGCGCCAGATTAACTTACCACTACGCAGCCTGCACCAAGCTGCACAACCCACAGAATTTGATCCCTTGGTCTGCAAGCTCAAGACTCACATAAAAAACAGCTGACACTGGCGGTGGAACCACACCAGCAACATCAGCAAACTCAACCGTCCGCACCGCTTGCAGCCGCATCATACGCACACACACACGGTCGGCACTTGCGTCCGGAAAACACTTCACACCACCCATTCAAAAAAAAAATCATCCAAATGTGATCACAACTGCAAACACAAACAGACAAACGCCGGCACACACATAACTTTGGCGGAGGTAACTAAGCAGTGTGTGGTCCTATTGTTGAGATGGAAAGGTTCCTGGTGCGTTAGCTTTTATTTTTTATTGATGTTTAATTTAATTAGTAATAAAAAAAAACGTTTAAGAAGCTTTTTTATTACTGTTTCAATTAATCGGGCCACACAGTCAGGAGATCAGGAAGTTCTGGTTTCATATCTACATGTGGGCATCTCTGTGTGGAGTTTGTATGCGTGCGTTTTGTGTGGTCTTCTCCGGGTACTCTGGCTTCTTCACGCATTGCAAAAATATGCACGTTAGGTTAATTGGAGGCTCTCAGTATGAATGTGAATAGTAATTTATCTATACGTGTCCTACAATTGGCTGGCAAACAATCCAGGATGTACCCCAACCTTTCGCACATAGTCAGTTGGGATAGGCTCCAGGGACAAGTGGTGTATATTTAATTATTGTACTGTATTTAATTATTGTGCTGTATTTATGTCCTGTGTGTGTTTTGTTTACAGCGGGAGTAATTGAAGTTTTATTTTGGCTCTAACTCAGGTATAAAATCTGACATACAGTCCAGCAAAACTCGACATAGTCCAGGTATGGAACTTATACGTAACCCGAGGAGCACATGTAATGAGATCCAATAGCAAAACGATACTAACCCTTACACTCGGTGTTATTGCAACAGCATGTGTATTATTGTTTGCAGTGTGAGCAATGGAATGGTCGTTTTGCAACATTTAAAATGGTTGTCCACCCCGATGTATGTACTTCGGAATGCTTGTATTGGATCGCTTAAACCGTCCAGGTGATGGGTCGCCCTTCCATATTGAGTCATTGATTGCTGTTGTGTTGGTAAAATGTAGGACTTTTGCCGGCAGCGTCAGTCCTGCTGGGAATAGTTTGAACGCCTAATCTGCGCTGATCAATAACTGTCAGTCACTTGTTGTTCATTGTTGTTTAAAGGCAAAAAACCAAAAAAACCGCCTAAAAGCACCCTAGAGCGTGTAGATTCCTGCTGAAGTGAGAGCTACCGGAGCTCAGATGTAAGCACTCGGTGAATGATCTTGTAAGCAGCTAATGCCATCCTTCTGGGCTAATTATGTGGAAGTGATGGCTGCTGTTTTAGCCACGGCCCCCCTTACTTCGACTCCTGATTAGCAGGCGTGGGGGTGGGCTTTGACTTTATAGCTCAATAACACACCTCACTGCTCTTCCGACAAAGGTAAACTCGTTTATTCTGTAGGCACACGCCGTTCGGGATTAGATGATGTGATCTGAAACGATTAGGGGAGAACCCTGATGATTGGGAAAGATCCACCATGGCGGAGGTCAAAGCTGAAATGTATCTTGAGTTTGTACGAAGACAGAAAAAGTTAGTGGCTGCAACGAGCTTTGCGGATGGCAGATCAATGGCCTCTTTGTCCCGTTGGAAGGTCACTGCACTGAGAGGCACTGGCGAGCTTGCTGCTAAATCACTGTCCCAAATCCATCCGCTTGCTCCCTCATACATTTTTTTATCGTGTGCTCAATTAAGCTGCAGGATTCAAGGCGAGCACTAAAACACCTCAAGTGTTTTTTGGGGGGATACCGGAATGGAGGTGCCGCTGTTGGTGCTAATCGCGTGGCGGCGTGTCGTTTTCGAGATGCTGATTAATGTTTCTCGCCGCGAGTCGAGAGAGGCAGTGATTGCTTTCATGATTATGCAAATAAGCCCCCCCCCCTCCCCCCAGCCCCTTCCTCCCTCAAAGTTCCAATCATACGCCATGCCCCGGTGTGAGGATAATAGATGAGAATGAATGTGGTAATTATTATTGTGAAATGGCGTGTGTGTCAGTGTTTACATGGAGAAGGGGTTGTTTATCTGGAGGCAAAGCGTGTTGTGTGTTGACTGTGTATTAGCGTTTCATGCTGAGGAGTACCCCCCCCCCCCCGGTACAACATAAGTTACACGTCTTAAGTTGCCGAGTTCTTGCTGCCCTCACTCTCTCCTCTTGGTTAAAAAATGTTTCCTTTCTGTTGCAAGCATGCTGTGCGGCGAAAGGAGGAAGCCAACAGTGCCAATATTAACCCAATTATCTTCTTCCACATATCCAAGGTGGGGTTACAGGGGCAGAAGCCCAAGCAGGGAAGCCCAGACTTCCTACTCCCCAGCTACTTCGTTTAAATCCCAGCAACAAATCCCAAGGCGTTCCCAGGCCACCTAAGAGACATAGTCTCTCCATCATGTCCTGGGTCTACACAAGGCACACCTACACGTGGCACCATGAACAGACACGCACGCAGAACCAAATGACACACCTTACACTAGAAGAAAATAGGGCTTTCCAAGGCCCAAATTACTTGTGCGTCATTTTGGGAGTCATCATTTCAGGGTACCTGGAGCGCCATTTCTGTGACAACGAGAGGTTGAAACCATAAAATATTTCCTGTTTTGGCCCTCTCAGGCCCTGTCCACACGGCAACACTCATGGGTTTCTTTGGGGGTAGTTTTGGTTGAAGAAAGTGGCATCCAAACAGCGTCGGATCAGTAAAAACCCACGTAGTGGAAAATTCCTGGGAATTTGTTCACGGTTGCCTCCCGGACGCCTCCCTGGGGTGCTCAAGGCACGTCTGACCGATAGGAGGCCTGGGGAAGAACCAAGACACATTGGAGAGACTATGGTCCTGCCCACACGTGGGCGGCTATCTCATAAAACCATTTGGCCTATCATCCCCACAAGCCGGCAGATATATGGCACTATAAACAAACGTTTAGATTCGGAAAAAACTCCGCTTATACGTTTGCGTAAGGAAACAAACACCTGGACGTCACTGCCTGTCTTTACATCAGAAGCAACATAGATGCCCTCAGAACTGTTGGTTGTGGCTGTTGTTTAAGCGCTTTTTGCTCGCTCGTTTTTGCAAGCCCAAGTACTGCTTCACGCTGAAAAGCTGAGACGAAGAAGCACTTTGAGGTCGGCCTGTCGCCATGTTTTATGTTTTGCGGAAGTGACAGGAGGACAGAGGATGATTCTGATTGGATGGAATTTGAGATCTAAGAACTACTATACTAGAACTATTGCCGCCTACAGCTTCACATTGCATTCATGCGGCCATATGAGGATGCATTTTTTAATACAAGGTTGTGTCGACACCATTTTTTCATCAACTGAGAGGGAGAAACATGCGGTTTTACAAATACCCTTCTATGTGTGGCCTGACAACACCTTGGAATCCGCTGCGAGGAGCTGGACGATGTAGCCGGGGAGAGGGAGAACTGGGCTTAAGCGGTAAAAGAAGGGTGGATGGAAGCCGTTTGCAAATAATACTGTAATACGCGGCACCGGACATTGCCATTTGGACCTGAAAACGTTCTAGTATGGCTAGGCCCTCAGTTTGGCTGCCACAATGCTGTGTTTTCCTGCTGAATAAAATATCCCTACTGTGGTTATTAGTTCAATGAAGAGAAGTACTGCTGTTTTCAGGAGAGCAGACCATTCTAGTCCTGAGCTCGTCCCAAGATGCCATACCTTTTCTGGTCTTCCTGTTTCTAGCTTTTGGTGATGTTGTTGATGAGGTTTCTACATCAAATGATTATGATGATGAATGTGCTGTTTATCATCCAGTGGAGCATATTAGCACAACCTCTAGTCCTTGACATTTTCGTACTAATGGCGGCGTCTCTTGGCAGCCGCCACGCATGGCTAGCTTCTTCTGGCTCATCTGTCAAGAGGCCCGTTCTCCAACTTTCCTCAACCGAGACAGCTTGTATAATTGCACATTTGAAAAACGTAGACACCCACTCAGATCTTGAGCTGTGTCTTGATGTTTCTCCTGTGCTTTCTTCTTGCAGACCACCAAGGCAGTGCACAAAGGCGACTTCCCGTTGGCCAACATTGCCTCCCGACGCGCTCTCTTCCTGGCCGCCCTCTCCATCACCATCGGCACCGGCGTCTACGTGGGGGTGGTGGTGGCGCTTATCGCCTACCTTTCAAAACCGGGACACATATAGCGGCTGCTCGCATCCACCCTGGGGAGAGCCGCAGAAGGAGAAGAGCCCCCTCGAGGGAAACCAGCGGTGCAGTTGCTGCAAATTTGGAGAAAAGGTTTTTGGGGGGGGTCGGCTGTACAGTTTTCCCTTCCACCATTCTTTCTTTTCCCTGCAGACTCCCTGTCAGCCAGAATTAGCACACCGGCGGGAAAAAGGGGTCAAGCTGGAAGGATTTGGGCAACTTTTGTGTTGTTTGGACTTGGAATCATGCATAAACCACATTATTATGCTAAGTGTTAGCATGCTAACATTAGCAGAGTAGCATTTTCACCATTTTTAGGTAGAGCGCACTGAGGATTTCATGAATATGAATTTAAGCAGCGCTGTCATGCTAGGTTCACGTTAGCATGTTAGTATGCTAATATAAGTATACCAATATTTGCAGAAGTAGGCACTCAGCGCTACTTACTACGATAGGCGTTACCATGCTAACATTAGCATCTTAGCATTGTTTAACATTATTCTAGTCATACTAAGCTTTTCATGGTTTGTCTTCATGGTGAAGGAATCTAAATAAGTAGATAAAATAATATAGAACTAACTTTTATGTCACAAAAGTCACAATATGGGGGGGGTGTTCAAAATAACTTCAAAAGTCCTGAATGGATTGGATGAATGTTTAGGAATTGTCAGGAATGGGCCATGGAAGAAATGATTACATTTTGTGGATGATCCGGTGGATCACCGGTGGATCACCGTCAAGATCCAGGAATGGTTTTGAAGGGTTCCTTAAAATTGCGAGATGGGACCTTTTTCGGCATTTGTGCAAAAACATTACAGGAACTCCCCTAGAATAGTCTGTGAACAGTTTCAAACAGGTTCTACAAAATATCAAAGACTGATCCAAAAAATTGGATTATTATTTTGGGGTGACTCACAAAACGGGGGGAACTATACGGCGCTTGGCAGAGGTCTGCGCTCTTCCTTAAAATTAAATGACCGGCTTCCTTAAATTCCTTAAACAAAATGATTATTATTCCGTCTCAAGATCTACACATGCAAACCAACACATGGTGCCAAACGCGTCAGAGCTTTTTGACCTGTCATTCACACACAGCAGTGACCATTCATTCATTCATTCATTTTCTATGCCGCTTATCCTCATTAGGGTCGCGGGGATGCTGGAGCCTATCCCAGCTGACTATGGGTGGGAGGCGGGGTACACCCTGGACTGGTCGCCAGCTAATCGCAGGGCACATAAAGACAAACAACCATTCACACTCTAATGGACAATTTAGAGTTGCCAATTAACCTAACATGCATGTTTTTGGAATGTGGGAGGAAAGCGGAGTACCTGGGGAAAACCCACACACGCACGGGGGAGAACATGCAAACTCCACACAGAGATGCCCAACGCAGATTCGAACCCTGAACCTCCTGACTGCGAGGCCAATGTGCGGCCACAAAGGCTTAACATGCCGATGGTTGTTTCGGACTTTTCTGGTGCATCCCTCCTTCCTGTAAGCGCCGCGTTCCTCGTAAAAGCTCCGCTTCCGTGACCGCTACTCAGCGAGCGGAGTGGCTCAGTCAGGCTTACGCCGCGTGCTTGTAAATGACACCAAAACACANCGTGTAGGAAAGCCTGAGAAAGTTGTTTTTGTTTCCATTTTGAACCTCACAAAAACCCAAAACTTCAAAAGCGAGCATTTGAGGTCCTCTTCTCTCAAAAGTGAGGAAGATGATGGATTTACCTCGACGTCTGGTGCTCATAAACAGGCTCCAGGGACACACATTACTGTTAGAACATTAAAAAGTACAGTTTGCATAACAGGGGTCCTATACTCTTATCAAGGTAATTGATTATTTGATGAACTTACCCACAAAATCATCAAAACCACAGCAGGGTGTTCCTATTTGCATTTGCCGGGTTTTTTCTAATTAACTCTGCCCCCTTCCTCCTCCCCAGCGCTATTTTCAGAGTCTATTAATAAACTGTGCACGCGGCCATTAAGCAGGCAGGTGGGCAAATCTTGACCACCCACCTGGCTAACTCCGACATCAATCAAGGAAGCGGGGAAACGCTATTAGAACGAAACCATTTCCCTCCCACAAAGTCTGGATGGGTGGATACTTTGTTGAGGACAATTAGCTTGGAATACAAAGTGGCGCTCGGGGTAATTTGCTTCCTTGACAACATGGAGCTGCTTATTTGCTTTGATTATTCATGGAATGTATAACTAGTCTCTCAGGTCATTAGGTGCTTTAAAAAGGAATTGGTTGAAAACAGAAAAGTCTTGTTGATGAATTGCTTATTGAAGTAATTGAGGCGAAATGGAGTGCACTACTAGGTGCAACCAGCAGAGGCACTGTTGGAGACTGAATCGCCACTAGTTTGCAACATAAACCTTTTTTATGCAGCAATTCCTTGTTCATCATGGATAATTGGTATAGTTCCTAAATTATAACAGAAATATTTATATAGTTGGAGCATCAAAAATATGATTTTTAGCATTATTAAAGCACCTAAGAAATGAAATAACACCCCTATAGTCAGCTTTAAACAAATATTACCCAATATAGTAGACATAATAAGAGGAGATAAGACATATTAGGCAAAGTAAATCTATTTACAACTTTCTAAATACAGTTTTTAACAAGATTAGAACCCTCTGGAAACTATATAATACCCCAATGGTTAGCTTTTACACACTTACCCAATATACAGTAGTAGACATAATAAAATTAAATAAGACACACTAGGTATAGTAAAACGATTTACAACTTTCTGAATACAATTTTAACATAAGACCACTCTAAACACAAAATATCACTCCTATAGTCACTTTTACACACATATTTCTACAAAAAAATTCAATACTAGGAAATAAAGCATTGGACTTAAGCACTGCAGGTTGTATATGGATGTGTTAGCTAGATGACTTCTTCCTCTTCAGTTTGGCATGGGATTTATATTTGGTATTGTGATTTATATATTTATATACGGCAGTGTTGGACCACATCCAAAGTTAAGTGCAACTTTAACTTTCTAACTCATGGAAGGGAGCGTCAGGACAAGATAAAAGGTATGTAGCGAGCGTTAATTTTGTGCATGTTTGTGTTCTGGTTGAATGGGGGGCTTGTCGTTTGGGAGCCACGATTGTTCTGGCGGATGTTCCACTTTTTTTGCAATGATAAGCATGTTGATCAAACACCTCCTCGTAGCTTTAATAGCATCTGTGCAAACGTTACAGTATGTAGGATATTCATTGTGTGAATGCCCCAGCATTCACACGCAATTTCCCCCAAAATTGCACAGGTCTAGTTCACTTTAGTATCTGTCTGCACCATTCTAATTAACTTCTTTAATACTTTGGTTAGACAAGTGAATGAGGTATTAAAATCAGAAAATCAGACATATTAGGCGTAGTAAACCTATTTACAACCTTCTAAATACAGTTTTTGACATGATTAGAACCCTCTAGACATTGACCCTATAGTCACTTTTACGCTCGTATTACCCACTATAGTAGACATAAGGGAAAATAAGAGATATTAGGCATAGTAAATCAATTTACAACTTGTTAATACTGAACCTAATAAAATCAGCTGAGCGAGGTGCAGACAGGAAGTGATGTCAGAGTTTCAGAGTTGAGTTTTATCTTGGCGTGGATTACAGCTCCAACAGTAGTAGAAGTTTGGAATTATTTTGCTGAACATTACAGTAAAATGACTGACATTTAGTGACCAGTGTAAAATATTACATATACTACATACTACATAGGCTGCAGTCAGAGTGATACAGTGAAGTCATGAATTTTAAAGTCCAACCTGGTGAGGGAATAAAGCTAAAGTGTGAGTCTGTTATTTTATTTATGTCTAATGTGTCTCGAATAATTCTCTGTTTATACAAAATAGATTTGGTAATAGGAGTGTAAAGGTGACTATAGGGGTGTTATTTTATGTCTAGAAGGCTCTAATGTTAAAAATCGTATTTAGAAGATAGTAAACAGGTTTTCTATGCCAGTAGTTTATTCTACTAAATTAACTTTATCACGGCCAGGTCTGGAACCAATTAACCGGGATAAATGACGGATTACTATACTGGATTTATTTTGTTGAAATAAAAATATAAATGTGGTAAATTTGCTATTTTCTCTTCTATTGACTGGCGACCAGTCCAGAGTGTACCCCGCCTCTCGCCCCGAGCCAGCTGGGATAGGCTCCAGCATACCCGTGACCCTAATGAGGATAAACAGTATAGAAAATGGATGAATGAATGAATCTGTAATCAATATAAACATGCCAAATAAAAAAAGATACATTGATTGTACATTTTCTCCATTGTTGACTGTTACAAAATATTTATATGGATATTTTTTTCATACTTTTCATCAAATATATTCTTTTTAAATACTTGCTGGCCAGATAAATCATGAATATAAATATTTATACTTGTACATGTGCACTACAACTGGTTTCCCCAGGGAGACAATAACCTGTGGCACAACTGCAGATTTTGGAGAGTTATCAACACGTAGTATGAGTGAGGGGGTACACGTGGTTTGACAACAAGGCTGTGGGAAACACAAGACAAACACGGTCATATACATGTAGTATATCTAGTACTTTAACAAAACTGTGTTGTGGGCGTTGGTGTTTTTTTAATCAGATAGTGTAAAAATAACAAGTAAGAGTGGGATGTTCTCTCAGTGGGTCCAGAAGATGAAACCAATATTCAAATTCATTAGGGACACCACAAACAACATGCCAGGATTAAAGGTAATAAACCCACGCCCCAAAACTAAGGATTACATGGATTCATATTGCTGCCTGCAAATGAAATAAATCTTGAGGACGTTCTCTCCACCACGGCTGTAAATACCGATTCTCTTTTAGCATTAAAGTATGTCGTGAGCCCTTGTTTTTTTTATTTTGATCAGTCATTTCCTATGTTCCGCCGTCGTGCTGGATGATCCTTCAAAGGGGATGATGTGTGAAGGATGCAGCTTAATGGCTCACACACAAAAAGTGGCCTTAATCTCCAATGTCTTTTCATTACACAACATGTCTTTGTTCGTCCCTTGGCTGTCTTGTTGGGAAGGTTGTTGGAGGGTTTAAATGTGTATTTATATACATGCAGAGGGACTTATAATAATATACAGACACATTTCACATCTGAAATGAAGCGTACATTCAAGCGTGACTCCTTTTTTGTGATGTTTGGAGGGCATCGTCATGAAAAGACTAATGAAAAAGGAATGGACCGTGACAAAAAGCCCATGAATACGAGCCTTGATGATAGCAACAAGCAGTCTGTCTTTTCCCATTGTCTTCTTCTCAGTGAATACATATTTTTTCCACACCCACTCAACCTGAAAACCTTCTCTGTGTGGCCGCGCTTCCTTTTGACAAGGCTTCGATTAACTCCATGCATGGGGGAAGAAAAAAAGCCTCACCAATGATGGATCTCCTACATAAGCTGATGAGCACACTTGTTGGCCATCTGCACAAAGGAACGTGTGACAAAAGCCTAAACAAGGAATTGATCGCTCTGACAGACAAGTAACAGGGGTTGCAAGAATACAACAACACGGTTTACCGAAATACATTTCACATAATAACTAGAAAAGTGTAGCGGGACAACAGTCTTTTGTGCCCTTAAAGCAATAGTTAGTTATCTTATTTGTTTTTTACAAACCAATATCCACAACTAGTATCGGATATCATACTTCATCGCCTCAAAGTAAACATACATGTTGCTGTAAAAATATGTAACATGTATAGTGCTTTGCAGCCTTGTCGCTATCATGGAATACTGTTTAAGAACATTACAGAAACAAGACATTACTTACTCTGTTTTGCGGCAACTTTGCCAATTTTTTTCCTGAGTACTGATGAAAAAGCATCATTTATAGTATACTTTCAAAGCAAATGCTTCTTGCAAAGGTGTTCCTTTATAGCAGTCATCGGTGAAATGATCATTGCACAAAACAGAACCGAAGTGGGCGTCCATCTGTCTGTTTTATTTGTGTCTTCAACCTTCCTCTTTTTGAAAAGAGAAACATAGAGATGTTCACTCGGATACTATGAACATCCAGCAGCAACACAACATTTTGACTACTATTTTGATGAAAAATATACAGAACCAAACATCTACCTATCTACCTAACAATTTAAGCAGATGTAAGCAAAGTTTACAAATCATGTCAGGGATTTTTAAATGCAACAGAAGCCAAAGAATTCAAAATGAATTCCTTGGAGTCACCTGGATAATGCAGTTCCAAGTCAGGCTGCTGCGGCATGGGGCAGGCAGTCTTCAGCTTACAAATTAGTCCCGTTCCTAGACTGCAACATCCCCAACAAATATGTTGCTTTAATGAGACTCACAAAAGAAACATGAGGTCCAACCAAGAGAAAGCTCATCTGAG
The DNA here is from genome assembly GCA_024372805.1 of Oostethus manadensis. Lineage (NCBI taxonomy): Eukaryota > Metazoa > Chordata > Actinopteri > Syngnathiformes > Syngnathidae > Oostethus > Oostethus manadensis. The sequence continues at coordinate 2,784,912 of QODF01000058.1, read as the reverse complement.
TATCCCAGAAAACACAGGTGAACATGATGAGTAACAGGAGACTTTTGTGCCATGCAATAAAATATATACTGTATATTCATGTGTTCCCTGTGCAGACGGACTGCTCCAGCGACAGCGAGAGCGAGGACAATTTCATCGTGGTGCCTCCACGGGATCACCTGGGCTTGGCCATCTTCTCCATGCTCTGCTGCTTCTGGCCTCTGGGAATTGCAGCATTTTACTTCTCGCAAGGGGTGAGAGAATACACACGTAAACACACAGTCATTATTTGCTTTCTGAATTTGCTACACTCCCCACAAAGATGAACCTATGACGTCATCTGGAGCTAGTCTTAAATTCAAACCTGTGCTGCCACCACAACAAGCATAACGCAGGTCAAACACAACAACACACACACACAACCAAAACTTGGGAAGTACCGTGCACAAATCATGGACTTTATAAAGGTGTTACCCAAAACAATTAAAACAATTAACCACATCCATATCAGATCCACTGGCCACTAATGAGGAGGAGGGTGTGGATGAGGGGGGGGTGGCAATTCAGGGACAGATGAGGTGGTGGAGACCGTACAACAGAGGCAGACGGGACAGTCGATATAGATGAATATGTATGTGCTGATTCAGTTACTTTAAACAGTGGTTGTTATGATTATTAAATGCATTCAAATGTGCCTGACATTGTGTAAACCGGTTTCGGTGACGTGTGCGCCAGTCAACCAAATTACCGCTAGAGTGGCTGCGCTTCGCCTTGCGCCAAGAGCAGACCAGGTTGGAGCTGGCTTCAGGTTGGAGCTTTCAGCGCACCTTCGGTGGAGCGTTTTAGCATGACATTGTCACTATGCCAGGCTGAATCAACCAAATTACCAAATTGACTGCGCACTGAGTTGCGCCAGATTAATTTACCACTACGCAGCCTGCACCAAGCTGCACAACCCACAGAATTTGATCCCTTGGTCTGCAAGCTCAAGACTCACATAAAAAACAGCTGACACTGGCGGTGGAACCACACCAGCAACATCAGCAAACTCAACCGTCCGCACCGCATGCAGCCGCATCATCCGCACACACACACGGTCGGCACTTGCGTCCGGAAAACACTTCACACCACCCATTCAAAAAAAAAATCATCCAAATGTGTTCACAACTGCAAACACAAACAGACAAACGCCGGCACACACATAACTTTGGCGGCGGTAACTAAGCAGTGTGTGGTCCTATTGTTGAGATGGAAAGGTTCCTGGTGCGTTAGCTTTTATTTTTTATTGATGTTTAATTTAATTAGTAATAAAAAAAAACGTTTAAGAAGCTTTTTTATTACTGTTTCAATTAATCGGGCCACACAGTCAGGAGATCAGGAAGTTCTGGTTTCTTATCTACATGTGGGCATCTCTGTGTGGAGTTTGTATGCGTGCGTTTTGTGTGGTCTTCTCCGGGTACTCTGGCTTCTTCACGCATTGCAAAAATATGCACGTTAGGTTAATTGGAGGCTCTCAGTATGAATGTGAATAGTAATTTATCTATACGTGTCCTACAATTGGCTGGCAAACAATCCAGGATGTACCCCAACCTTTCGCACATAGTCAGTTGGGATAGGCTCCAGGGACAAGTGGTGTATATTTAATTATTGTACTGTATTTATGTCCTGTGTGTGTTTTGTTTACAGCGGGAGTAATTGAAGTTTGATTTTAGCTCTAACTCAGGTATAAAATCTGACATACAGTCCAGCAAAACTCGACATAGTCCAGGAATGGAACTTATACGTAACCCGAGGAGCACATGTAATGAGATCCAATAGCAAAACGATACTAACCCTTACACTCGGTGTTATTGCAACAGCATGTGTATTATTGTTTGCAGTGTGAGCAATGGAATGGTCGTTTTGCAACATTTAAAATGGTTGTCCACCCCGATGTATGTACTTCGGAATGCTTGTATTGGATCGCTTAAACCGTCCAGGTGATGGGTCGCCCTTCCATATTGAGTCATTGATTGCTGTTGTGTTGGTAAAATGTAGGACTTTTGCCGGCAGCGTCAGTCCTGCTGGGAATAGTTTGAACGCCTAATCTGCGCTGATCAATAACTGTCAGTCACTTGTTGTTCTTTGTTGTTTAAAGGCAAAAAACCAAAAAAACCGCCTAAAAGCACCCTAGAGCGTGTAGATTCCTGCTGAAGTGAGAGCTACCGGAGCTCAGATGTAAGCACTCGGTGAATGATCTTGTCAGCAGCTAATGCCATCCTTCTGGGCTAATTATGTGGAAGTGATGGCTGCTGTTTTAGCCACGGTCCCCCTTACTTCGACTCCTGATTAGCAGGCGTGGGGGTGGGCTTTGACTTTATAGCTCAATAACACACCTCACTGCTCTTCCGACAAAGGTAAACTCGTTTATTCTGTAGGCACACGCCGTTCGGGATTAGATGATGTGATCTGAAACGATTAGGGGAGAACCCTGATGATTGGGAAAGATCCACCATGGCGGAGGTCAAAGCTGAAATGTATCTTGAGTTTGTACGAAGACAGAAAAAGTTAGTGGCTGCAACGAGCTTTGCGGATGGCAGATCAATGGCCTCTTTGTCCCGTTGGAAGGTCACTGCACTGAGAGGCACTGGCGAGCTTGCTGCTAAATCACTGTCCCAAATCCATCCGCTTGCTCCCTCATACATTTTTTTATCGTGTGCTCAATTAAGCTGCAGGATTCAAGGCGAGCACTAAAACACCTCAAGTGTTTTTTGGGGGGATACCGGAATGGAGGTGCCGCTGTTGGTGCTAATCGCGTGGCGGCGTGTCGTTTTCGAGATGCTGATTAATGTTTCTCGCCGCGAGTCGAGAGAGGCAGTGATTGCTTTCATGATTATGCAAATAAGCCCCCCCCCCTCCCCCCAGCCCCTTCCTCCCTCAAAGTTCCAATCATACGCCATGCCCCGGTGTGAGGATAATAGATGAGAATGAATGTGGTAATTATTATTGTGAAATGGCGTGTGTGTCAGTGTTTACATGGAGAAGGGGTTGTTTATCTGGAGGCAAAGCGTGTTGTGTGTTGACTGTGTATTAGCGTTTCATGCTGAGGAGTACCCCCCCCCCCCCGGTACAACATAAGTTACACGTCTTAAGTTGCCGAGTTCTTGCTGCCCTCACTCTCTCCTCTTGGTTAAAAAATGTTTCCTTTCTGTTGCAAGCATGCTGTGCGGCGAAAGGAGGAAGCCAACAGTGCCAATATTAACCCAATTATCTTCTTCCACATATCCAAGGTGGGGTTACAGGGGCAGAAGCCCAAGCAGGGAAGCCCAGACATCCTACTCCCCGTTTAAATCCCAGCAACAAATCCCAAGGCGTTCCCAGGCCACCTAAGAGACATAGTCTCTCCATCATGTCCTGGGTCTACACAAGGCACACCTACACGTGGCACCATGAACAGACACGCACGCAGAACCAAATGACACACCTTACACTAGAAGAAAATAGGGCTTTCCAAGGCCCAAATTACTTGTGCGTCATTTTGGGAGTCATCATTTCAGGGTACCTGGAGCGCCATTTCTGTGACAACGAGAGGTTGAAACCATAAAATATTTCCTGTTTTGGCCCTCTCAGGCCCTGTCCACACGGCAACACTCATGGGTTTCTTTGGGGGTATTTTTGGTTGAAGAAAGTGGCATCCAAACAGCGTCGGGTCAGTAAAAACCCACGTAGTGGAAAATTCCTGGGAATTTGTTCACGGTTGCCTCCCGGACGCCTCCCTGGGGTGCTCAAGGCACGTCTGACCGATAGGAGGCCTGGGGAAGAACCAAGACACATTGGAGAGACTATGGTCCTGCCCACACGTGGGCGGCTATCTCATAAAACCATTTGGCCTATCATCCCCACAAGCCGGCAGATATATGGCACTATAAACAAACGTTTAGATTCGGATAAAACTCCGTTTATACGTTTGCGTAAGGAAACAAACACCTGGACGTCACTGCCTGTCTTTACATCAGAAGCAACATAGATGCCCTCAGAACTGTTGGTTGTGGCTGTTGTTTAAGCGCTTTTTGCTCGCTCGTTTTTGCATGCCCAAGTACTGCTTCACGCTGAAAAGCTGAGACGAAGAAGCACTTTGAGGTCGGCCTGTCGCCATGTTTTATGTTTTGCGGAAGTGACAGGAGGACAGAGGATGATTCTGATTGGATGGAATTTGAGATCTAAGAACTACTATACTAGAACTATTGCCGCCTACAGCTTCACATTGCATTCATGCGGCCATATGAGGATGCATTTTTTAATACAAGGTTGTGTCGACACCATTTTTTCATCAACTGAGAGGGAGAAACATGCGGTTTTACAAATACCCTTCTATGTGTGGCCTGACAACACCTTGGAATCCGCTGCGAGGAGCTGGACGATGTAGCCGGGGAGAGGGAGAACTGGGCTTAAGCGGTAAAAGAAGGGTGGATGGAAGCCGTTTGCAAATAATACTGTAATACGCGGCACCGGACATTGCCATTTGGACCTGAAAACGTTCTAGTATGGCTAGGCCCTCAGTTTGGCTGCCACAATGCTGTGTTTTCCTGCTGAATAAAATATCCCTACTGTGGTTATTAGTTCAATGAAGAGAAGTACTGCTGTTTTCAGGAGAGCAGACCATTCTAGTCCTGAGCTCGTCCCAAGATGCCATACCTTTTCTGGTCTTCCTGTTTCTAGCTTTTGGTGATGTTGTTGATGAGGTTTCTACATCAAATGATTATGATGATGAATGTGCTGTTTATCATCCAGTGGAGCATATTAGCACAACCTCTAGTCCTTGACATTTTCGTACTAATGGCGGCGTCTCTTGGCAGCCGCCACGCATGGCTAGCTTCTTCTGGCTCATCTGTCAAGAGGCCCGTTCTCCAACTTTCCTCAACCGAGACAGCTTGTATAATTGCACATTTGAAAAACGTAGACACCCACTCAGATCTTGAGCTGTGTCTTGATGTTTCTCCTGTGCTTTCTTCTTGCAGACCACCAAGGCAGTGCACAAAGGCGACTTCCCGTTGGCCAACATTGCTTCCCGACGCGCTCTCTTCCTGGCCGCCCTCTCCATCACCATCGGCACCGGCGTCTACGTGGGGGTGGTGGTGGCGCTTATCGCCTACCTTTCAAAACCGGGACACATATAGCGGCTGCTCGCATCCACCCTGGGGAGAGCCGCAGAAGGAGACGAGCCCCCTCGAGGGAAACCAGCGGTGCAGTTGCTGCAAATTTGGAGAAAAGGTTTTTGGGGGGTCGGCTGTACAGTTTTCCCTTCCACCATTCTTTCTTTTCCCTGCAGACTCCCTGTCAGCCAGAATTAGCACACCGGCGGGAAAAAGGGGTCAAGCTGGAAGGATTTGGGCAACTTTTGTGTTGTTTGGACTTGGAAAAGTTTTGAGGAATGGATGCCTATCAAGTTTGCATTCTACTGACTTCATCCCCCTTTGGACTTGTTGGCTGTTTTTCTGAATGTTCAAGAGGTGGAAGGTGTGACATAAGCCAGTGAGCACCATCACAAGTAACCCCCAAAATCCAACCGCATCTTTGTTGTCTTTTGTGCCTCCTGTCTTCAATTGCCAGACCGAATGTTAACAAACAGGCAAAAGAGTATGAAAAAACACCAGGACTGATAGCAGCTTTCTTTGTAAAGCATAACATGGACCTTACCAGAGCTTTGTACTTCACCTTAGGGAAGATGTGACAGTCCATCTGCCAAAGTCTTTCTCTGAAATCTAACACCATCCTCTCACGCCAGATGTCGTAAGCTTTTCTTTGTGCCCCCCCCACCCCCAAGTTACAGTGGACAGGGGTGTCAAAAAATGCCCTCATCATTCCCTCCATCCACCTCCCCTACCTAACATTCCAAACCATAAACACTGATGGATGTATTCATATTCTCATTCATATGATTTGTATCTACTTTTATCTCATTGGGAGATGCCACCCCCTCATTCACCGCCCTTCTAAGGAAGTCAAACAATAAATGAGGTCTGTCTCATGCCGATGTAAGCCATGGTTTCAGGATGCTAGCTGATGTGGAGGTTTGGTATAAAAAAAGGACGGGAAATACAGCTACAACTAGGCAAGTCTGCTGTATACTATTTTTGCAAAAGTATACATCTTTTGTGAAAGTCTATTCCTGTAAAAGAAAGCGTGACAACATTTTTATTCAAGTCGAATTAGCCGTGTAACAAATTCACAGTTCAAAGTTGATATCATTAAGCAATTCATGGAGATGTTCAGACATTTCATTCAAAAAGAACTCTAGTTAGCGCCCTCAGTTAGGACGTGCAAATTTGTAAGGCCCTGCCTCTTAAAAGCATCACAATCGAGATCTGTGAGGAAACGGAATCAAAACGAGGTATTGAAATTGGAACCGTGATCGGGACAAAAGCGTCTTAAGAGGGTGCCATCCATGTGCTGGGGACCCCAGAGTAGGGGTTCTGTTGCAACTAAGAGTCATTTTTCTTTTGAATTATCACCACACATATTGAATATTTTGCAATTATTTTCACTTTAAGTGTTTTTTGACCTCCAAAAGGTTCTACCCCGCCCACGCCTTACACTGTACCACAGTCCCAGAATGTTCCTTCAGTGGCCAGACTGTTGAGAAAAACATGACGTAGCAAAGTTAGTTGGGAAACAAAAGTCATAAATCATGTGAATGTTGTCATTAAGAGGCGGGTCTGGGGCTGCTCTGACACAGCGTCGATTTAGTTCCAATAAATTCGGCTTTTTGTCAGGCGTGTTCACTCGACAGCGCACTGCCGTGCATGATTGATACATTTTTTGTCCCAGGTTACGTGACAAAAAAGGTAAATTGAAATTGATCGTGTTGGAAAGAGAAAATCAAGTGAGCGAAATGATTTGACCCGTGTTCCAAAACAAGCAATGTTCAGCGAGACACGGCTGAACGACACAAGCCGGGAACACTTGATGTAAAAAGGGCCTGTTAATTACTTTATTTGGGATTATAAGCAGGCGAGTTCAAGCCACGGAACCTCAAGAAGCAGCATTCTGCTTGGCTTCCCAGCATCCGTCACACCTGACATTTATGGAGCAAAATTAGCCCCGTGTAATGCTCTCTTTTCTTTTTTTTTTTTGGTTCCCAGGGAATGCGTGTACTCTCTGGTGCGTGGCCCTAAAATAGCACAAGCACATTAATTTCAATAATAGGCACGGTGTCAGCGGCGTGGAGTAAACGATCCACTAAAGAAGTCTCCACGAGGGAACGCTCCAGTGCTACACGCTAATTCCAAGGCGGACTGAAAGAAAAGTGCTTTTTTGGAATCTTGCCCATCACCTACAATCCTTATGTGAGATAGAAACACACAGGTCTTTCTCCTGTCCGTGCCTTCCAAAGATATAAAAACAGCTCAACAGAGGCAGCAAGTGAATGCACGTAATGGGACCCAGCAGGCACACAACATTGACAACGCGGAATAAATATTTAGGACGTTAAACATTTCAAGTTGAACCAGTGTGAGGTGAAACGGTTGTGTTCGTAAACGCAGTCAATTTTAGTATTATTACTAATTCTGCTTTGTCAAATGTAGGCAATGCAAATGCCCAAAAAAAAAGTTTCATTAAGGGTTCAAATTTGGAATAATTATTTGAGGCGAGACCAAAATCCAACCCGACAACAAATAAACATCAGAAATGTATGCTGTGTTGCTCAACGTCATGGGCTACAGTAGTTCAACAATTTATCAATGTTGTTTCAATGGCCATTGCCTGTTGGGGAGCACCGATTCCGCCTATAAAGCCTGGCGCAAAACCCTCCAAAAAGTGCCAACAAGGCTCCATTTACATCATGTGACCTGCATATCAACCAAGCTACAGCAACATTGTTATTATTGTTGTTATTAACATTGTTACGCCCTAGAACTACGTCGTTGGCGTAGTGACACCTCGCCACACCAGCTAGGGACGAACACTACATAACACTACATCCTGGAGCTGCTGTGTTTTTGTTTTTAATGCTAGCGTTCCTTTCCATGTTGCTATGGGAAATCAATGCACCCAGCAAGGAAGAAATGAGCCAAATGGTGTACGTATTCCATGTTATCATGAATGTCTTCTATCCATGCTTTGAGCATGGATAAAAAACCACAAAATCTCATTCGCAGCTTCTTGGACGTCTTTTAATAATCCCTTTTATCGGTGAAATAGGTGTGTCCCGTTAATTAGCTGCCTCTTTTTACCTGTTTTTATATCTTTAGAATGCACAGAGAAGAGCTCATGTCTCACGTGCCGATTGTGGGAGGGAAAAAAAGAACACTTTTCCGTGGGCTTATTAGGGATTGGTGACCCTCCAGGCCAGAGGTGGTTACCGACCGTCCACCTCATGCTTTTTGTTGCATACAGGCTGTTCGTGCTAGGTCGGGACGTGTTTTTCTGTGTGTGCTGTTTTGTTTTGATCGTCCTCTGTCAGCCTAATGAGCACATGAATGAAAGATGTTTGTATCCATGTTTAAGGATTTGTGTGTGTCGGCAGCGTGTACACAGTTGAAATTTAAAGGCAAATAAATCTGAAAATAAGGGCCTCTCCTTCTTGAAATGTTGCATTCGTGTTTCTTTGGTGGCTCACGTTCAAACGAGGCGAGGTGAGAAGTGGCTCAGTCAGTCATCGAGATGCATGTGTTGTCCTTAAAGCAACAGCATGCTGACTCATGGCGTGTGGGCGGGTTCGTCGTGCACGCGCACACAAACGCACACACTCGTGCAGCCAACATCAGGGATGCTCGCAAGAAGCTGACAAGCAAACAACAACAACAATCCCCCCTGGACGCTCGCATGATGGAGACGGGTGTCGGGTGTGCATGCAGTGGGCGGGAGCCGATCCCATTATGGACTGGAGGGGTGGGTTGAGGGGGGCGTTGCACTGAGTCACCCATTGCCATGTATCACAGCGGTGTGCTGCAAATGTAGTCTGTTCCCTTGGACCCAAAAAGAACAATTTTACTCTCATCCGTCCACAAAATGTTCTATTTCCGCCAGTTGATGTACGATTTGGCAAATTTGTTTTTTGATGAGTATTTTTAACAGAGAGCTTTTGCAGGGGGATCTTGTAAACAGATTAGCTTCACACAGACGTCTTCTAACTGTCACAGTACTTACAAAAAAAACTCCAGACTGTCTTTGATCATCCTGGAGCTGATCACTGGCTGAGCCTTTGCCATTCTGGTTATTCTTCCATCCATTTTGATAGTTGTCTTCCGTTTTCTGCCATTGTCTCTGGTTTTGCTCTCCATTTTAAGGTATTGGAGATCATTTTAGCTGGACAGTACCCTTCACAGCCAAATATTTTTTGCACCTCTTCATAAGTTTTCCCCTCTGCAATCAACTTTTTAAATAAAGTACGCTGTTCTTCTGAACAATGTCTTGAGAGACCCATTTTCCTCAGGCTTTCAAAGAGAAGTGCATGTTCAACAAGTGTTGCTTTCATCCTTAAATATGTGCCATTTGATTCACACCTGTTTTTTCACTAAATCGATCACTGATCACTTATTGAATGCCACACTGATATTTTTTGGACACACCCCTTTCAACTAATTGGCCAATTGCACAGCCTTATCATGCATATCATAAATGCTGGGTCTTGTTTGTTTCCTGAGAATCTACTGCACCTACTGGTAACTTGTTTGCCATGTAGCAATAAAAAAATACTAATAACAGTACGTAATCTGGTTAGTCACATTGCGCTGCTATTATATACATAATATAAAAGGAACACGATAATAAAATAACTATACATCATTTAAAAAAATTAAAGTAAATATTTTCAAAGCAATTGGCACAATTAATTTATGTTATTTTGTAGGGGTGTCACGAGACAGCCAACACAAGAGATTGGGTCAACGGGAACGAGACGAGATTTTGACTTTATTCTCTAGAAAAGAACAATGAAACAATATGACTGGACAAACAGACTTTTTTATTTAGCCGAGACACAAAAGAAATGCAGGTGTGTTTTGAAATGTTTATTGGGCCACAAAATTGAGGCTAAAAGATTATTGTCTACACTTTATAATAAACAATACAATAATAAACCATTGTTAGGATGATCTACTGTATAATAATCACTAATAATAATAAATCAGGGCTGTCCAGCTATTAGTTATTAGCATTTAGCTTTTTCTAGTCGCATTATGAATTTGCTCTATTTTTCCACATTTGCTGGGTTTTTGTTTAGAGATTTTTTAGTTTATTCATTTTTATTTCATTTTGTTTATTTAATTAATGTTTATTTAATTTCTGCAATGCGACACATTCCACAAATGGCACCCGTGCCACACTTTGGACACTCATGCATGTTTCACTCCCGTTTGCCTGCCCGGGGGATTCTTCACCTTTGTTAATGACTTTTTTTTAATGACAGAATTAACGCATGATGCAAGAAACACTTCAATATAGCGAGGATATCGCCATATTGTCCACACGGATCTCGTCTACGTATGAGGTGTGTTATGAAACGGAACTGGTGATCACTGGTGCTTGAAAGTTGCCGCTAAGCTGAGACAAATATGCAATGAGCCTCAATAGAACCGCTTCGATTCAGGGTGCAGACGAGTCCGAATGTCTGCGTGGTTTGATCTGACAAATCTTAAGTAAAACTAGATGAAATGTAGAAATACCACAGCTTCTGCTTGGACAAGCAGTTTAACGCCGATGGAAGAAATTGCCACACGTCACTTGTTGACACTGTAAACACCGAGGTAGGTTGGATTGCAAGATTTGCATAAAGCATTGCAAGTGCGCTTTCGATAATGCCATATATATTTACCGTACCCCTGATCATGTTTTTTTGTTTGGTTTATTCCGGTTTGCAGAAGCAAGAAATGGTAAGGCGGGATTGATATAACTGAATTCTATGGATTTTTGGAGAGGGGTATTGCGGGTGCCCTGCAGAGCACACCAGATGTTTGTGTAAAGATGTATTTATCAATTCCAATGCAAGCAGAGAGAGAGACATGAGATGTTTTCATGTTCTGATATTTGCACACGGTCGCTGGAGAACGCCGGCTGCCTTCAAGGAAGCTTTACACATTTTGGGGGAAAGTAAAATAAACACAGTAGTGTTTTATAAATGTTATGTTTTGATCTAGAGCCCTAAGAAATGCTAACTAACATTTGGAAAGCTGAATGCTAATGTGTGGAAACACAGGGAATGCCGCTAACCAGACACTACATTAGTGTTAGCGTCAGGCTAGCACTAGCTTAGCTGCTACGTCACAAATCACGTACAGACGCCTGCCCTGTGTCACATTTGGACAATTTGCCGTGGTTGAAAAGAAACATTTGGCATTCTAGGAAGCATTTGCTTGACATATTTAAATATTTGGGTGCCTAAATCGATAGACAAACTGTCATTTTTAGCGTAACACAAAAAAGACACAGGCTAGCTAGCTTGGCGCGGGCTTGAATTACAGAATTATTGCGCTTATTTGCATCTAAACAATGATACAAGTAGATAAACCACCGTTGAACCTATGATGTTGATTTTTGTATTCCTGATAGGCTATCATTGAATTCAAACTATCGCTAACAAGGCTTAGCCTAGCCGCTATCACTGGGTCAAAAACACACGAGCACAACGTGAAATCAGTTTCATTAATTAACATTTCTTACCACAACTTTTCAATGCACTTCCTGCCATTTTGTTCTGAATACTGGTTAGCATCAAGGTTCAGCGTGAATGAAACATGAAACGCATTCAACTGATTAACATTATGACAATGCGCCCCCCCCCCCCCCCACACACACACAATGATTTCTCTTAGCCTCTGGCAAAATCATTTCATTTGGAAGAATGCTAATTTTGTTGTTTTTCCCATTGCGTTGTGTTTCCATTTGCCTAATAACCCCGCTAGAATAATGTGAAAAACAACAACAAAAAGCTGTGTAGATGTGATAGAGGCCTGTTTCCTATTTGTACATATTTTTAGGCTTATGCAAAGCAAAGTGCTGTGGCACAAATGGGATGGAAGCGTTGTTTCATTAGCGCCAACATTCGTAGACGAAGTGCTGAAAAAGCCGCCGTTGTCGCTGCAAAACAACACCGGCGTCCACTTCCGGTGTCAGCACCGTTCCTCGGGGTAAGCTTCTAACCTCCTCGCCGTCGTCTTCGGGGGCGGCAATGCAACGACACTTTCTGCAGGCGAACATGAAACGGCGAGCGGGAGCGACACTTTGAATAATGCGCCCGCCCTCCCACTCGCCGGCTGCCGTCATTATCTTTAACAATGCACCCGGGCCGCTGAGAACATCGCCCGCGGCCGCTCTTGCAGGCCTGCCTCTCTGCATGCATGCAGGTGTGTGTGTGTGTGTGTGTGTCAGTAAACAGTGATTCTGCTAGCAGTTCACTATTTCATAACTGTTGGAGCTTTCCTCTCGGTGTCAAAAAAAGTGGTTGAAAAGGAAACAAAATATCTCACTGATTTGAAACATTCGGCAAGAAGGAGCTTGGCTTCACCTAGGAGGTCAAGAAGAAGACCTGCTGTAGTCCTTGCAGACGTGGACTACGTAGATTACATCTGCCTGATGCCTGACCGTGTGGAGGAGGCACAGGAAATCCTGAGCAGAGTAGGAGATGAATGTGCCAGGGTAGGACCCGAGGTCATCATGATCGGCGTCCCCTTGAACCATCCACCACTCGGGATGGCAGGGGGCCATGCCCTAACGGAGGTCAATGTCTTTAAGCGTCTGGGATTGGTTCCAGGGAGCATGACCTGGAGAGCCTAAATGGCATGAATGGCGTGTGGAAATCTAATCTTCCCCTACACATTAAAATCAGCTTCTTCCAAACAACCATCCGGTCCGTCCTCTACGGCTATGAATCATAGACCCTGGAGCCTTCCTTGCAGAAGTCTCTGGATGGGTGCAACACTAGAATGCTTCGGGTGGTACTACACCACCTGAAGACCAGACCAGAACGAGCACACTACCAACAAGCATCTGTATGGAGAGCTACCAGGATCCAAGAGGATGAACGTGGCAGGTCACTGCCATGCATGTCTGGAACTTCCAGCAAGCAAGCTGGTGCTAGGAGAGCCATCTCACGGGGCACCAACCTGGAGGACATCCCATGTCAATGGAAATGGAACGTGCTGAGGGGGGAGGAGTGGAAAGCCCTGTGGAACTGTTGGGGAGTATGGCCGATCGACAAGATTAGACTCTCTGTAGGCAAAACCACCTGACAGCAACCTGGAGAGAGATTGATCAGTCAGTCAGATTTCTTTTGTCTTGGGAGATCGTGGACTGGCCGATCCTTACATATGAAACCGATCTTATCTGCTGCCACAAAGGCCTGAAGGTCAACTACCGTCCCCTTTTGCTTTACTAGACTGACAGCTAGCAATCAAGCTAAGGCTAAAGCTATATCTAGTGAGAGCAAAGAGCTAGGCACCAACCCGATGTACATATAAAAAATGGGTATCGACTAAAATTGGGATCGGCAGGTCAGGCGTTTTAAAGTTCGGTGATTAGCCAGAAAATCGTAATCGGTGAACCCCAAATTGATTTCTACAATCTACTGGGGATATTTGAAAAAAAAAGTTTCAAATATCTTCTATTTAAACGGACTGTTTGCAACGGTTTTGCAGCTGGCCAGGCACGCTCCTTGCAGCATGGAAAGCGAAAATCACAGACAACAATGCGAGGCGAATTCGCAGTCATGGGGTCTTTGGATTCTACCCAGGCGAGAATCACTACCTCAGAATATGAAAAATGAATGCGTCCGTTACAGTATTTGTGTCTTTCCGCCATTCGCAGGGGATGTTAGAACGTAATCCTGGCGAATGGCATGGCTCGACTGTGTGTGTTAATAAGCAATAGAAAAATTATGTACCTTCGAGGACACATCCAATCACTGGTCTACACAGAGAACTAGATGCGTCAGAGCCGAGGCACATTAACAGCTCCATTTAAAAGGCTTTTAAAGCACATTGAGAGCATTGTGTGTGCGCATTCAAAAGCTGCCAGTCAATAGTGGCCGCCGGGGATAAATGGCGCTTCAGCGATGCTCCGACCTTACGTTTTGCCGCAACAAGATAACGGTCGATGAGTAGAAAAGGTGGAGAATGTCGCCGTGGCTGATGTCATGGCCTTTTAATCAAAGGAGGACATGAGCGGCAATGAGCGAGTGGCCTTTAGAGCTCGCCGGGTGCCATCGACCTCCTGAATGGAGGAGAAGAATGGCCTCGGAGATGTCGTAAATACTGCCGGCGAGCGCGGCCCCACAAGAGAGGGAAAGAAAGCGGATCGTTGGTGAGTGAGCTGTCCATAATACGCAGAGAGACAGGCAGTCAGGCAAGTGGAGTGAATGAAGACAAACCTGCCGCCGCCAAGGTCACCTGACTGACTGACTACCTGGTGTTGTTGCCTCTAATTGACACTTAATTATCTTCTTCCAGTGGCCACCCAGTCTTTGTGGAAGCTCTGTTGACATCCCCAAGGTGATGCAGTGAAGGATTGATCATGCTGGTCGCTACGCAAGAAAAGACCCCTTGTTGAAGTTCCGTTGTTCTGTTTGACCCTTGCAGTTGTGCCCTTAATTTTTTCACTTCCTTGTGCTTTCCTTTTCCTTTTTCACTTCTTGAGGGGGCGGTGCCACGAGGCGCACCTTCACAATTAGGCTACGTTGCCTAAGCAGGACCCGGGATTGTACTTTGTACTGTGTTCTTTTCATACATCCTTCCAGGGTCAACTTAGTCTGTTTTTGCCTGTCTGTCCTGCCATAAGTTTCCTGCTTCCCGTCCTTCTGGAGTTTTCACATGCTAACCCAAAACAAAAATAATAATTGAATTAATCGGATGAGATGAGCAACTTTCCTCAGCAGTGGAATACATCGAGTTTGCAGAGTACTTCTTTATTACATGAAAAATTCACCAATGTACTCTCACATCCAAAGTTTCCCTAAAGAAGGCGCGTCATCCTCTGGAAGTTTCATGTTCTCTTCAAAAACGTAAGTCAAATATGTTTTTGTCTAAATTGAGAAGACTTTATGGTTCCTCCGTTCATTTCATACTTGCGTTAGCAAGGGTGCAGCCAGGAATTAGAAATAAATACATTGAAAAATTCATTCATTTTCTATGCCGCTTATCCTCATTAGGGTTGTGGGTATGCTGGAGCCTATTTCAGCTGACTTTGAGCGGGAGGCGGGGTACACCCTGGACTGGTCGCCAGTCAATCGCAGGGCACATATAGACAAACAAAGACAAACAAGCATTCACACTCACATTCATACTTATGGACAGTTTAGAGACGCCAATTAACCTAACATTGCGCACAGTGGATGAGTGGGTAGCACATTGGCCTCACAGTCAGGAGATCAGGGTTCGAATCTCCCTTGGGCATCTCTGTGTGGAGTTTGCATGTTCTTCCCGTGCGTGCTTGGGTTTTCTCCGGGTACTCCGGTTTCCTCCCACATTCCGAAAACATGCATGTTAGGTCAACTGGCGACTCTGAATTGTCCGTAGGTATGAATGTGAGTGTGAATTAAATGATGTGTGATTAAATAATTTTTAATATTTGTGAATTTCCAAGCTTAATGAGCTCACATAACACAGTTTGTGTTCCACCTAACCAATCCGAGGTAGAGGTATTCAAATCAACTAAATGACGGGGGTGCCCAACTTTCTGCACCTGTCTAATTTTGTTTTGATGCATTTTGCATATCTTGTGCTCATCCAACATACCGCAATTCACTTCTCAAATAATACCGAGAGGAAATCATTGACATTGTACATGAATGTAAAGCAAAAACATTACCATATTGTAATGGAATTGAAATGGAAACGATAAAAATGGTTATCAATGAGATCGCAGAACCGCTGATGTACATCAGCAATTCATCATTCCAGACGGGTAAATTCCCAGACAAAATGAAGGCAGTAAACTAGTCTCGCCCATGCCCCAATCAAGCTGTTTTTTTGTTTTTTTTAACCAATCTTGCTTGGATTTTACTCACGTGTGCTTGACCCTAAAGTTACGGTGTGTGCATTTTGTAGAGCGCATTGAGCTGTAGGGGAAATTTCAAGTCAATCCCAGTTATGGGTTTCATGATGTTTGTCAGAAAAATAATAGCGCAGGCCACACAGTAGGAACGCGTGTTTTGACAAATGTTCACCCTTTTGTGTGCAGCGATTCCGGAGTGAAAGAGTTCGCTTATGCACAAAGAAATACACGTAGCACAACATAAAAGTACATGCAAATAAGGCTGATTGCTGTGTGGTTAATTGCACTCCACTTTGTCACTTCGCCACAGTGAACAGTAATGGGAAAAATGGAAGCTTTTGCTCACGCTGGTTCCTTCCAAAAACTCTCTGAAATGCGCTACAAAGCACAGTTGGAGTCGGGCTAAAAAGCTTCCGACTGCCTCGTTCTGAATGAGCCTGCTGCTCTGCCGTGAATCAATCTTGAATTATCCCGCGAGTTGAAGCCTCCAGCTGTTTAGCCTGCTGGGGGAGGGGTGCATAAAAAGCGCCCTCGCCACCGGGTCAAAGGGTGTCGGTGACGCACGACTGCTGAAAAGCTACCTATACGGCTACCTTAGCGTCAACATCCTTAAGGGGCACCTAACTTCAGAGGTCTCGATCAGGGTGCGGTGAAAACGAGCTGTGTAATCAGAAGCAGCCTTACAAGGTTCCGCTGCTGGTGAGTTCACAGGGAGACGCCCGTAAATGGCTTGTTTTTTTTCGGCTCTTATCAGCGTACTACTTTCACGGCTAACTTGGAACTAATTAATCAGGCGGATGGAGGAATGGGCTGGGATTTGCTTCCCTCTCTCGTGCGCTTTCATTTTCAGTGTACGGGAAGAGGTCGAAGAAACAGCAGGGGGAGGTTCTTTGGAGTATTTTCGGACTTAAGAGGCTCTATCTACCGTACATGTGTAATCTGTTTTGTTTGAATGATTAGAGATGCTCTGCGGGATCTCATTTGAATGCAAAACACCCAAATTTCATTTAGTGAAGAAAAAACATCTCGCCATGTTCAAATAATTGCTTTGATGTAATCTGAGCATTTCATCTATTAGCGCCCCGGGGTGTTCTCCGATGGAAACCGGCGCTGTACAATGATCAGACGTCTAACAGCTCACGCAAAGGAAATGGGGAAGTCATGTCATTTGGCACATGTGCATAAAATGCTGTGCAAAAGTTTGAGCACCCCTGAGAACTTCCATCATTTTCACTTATAAATGTTCGCAAATCTACTAAACTAATTTAAAGTGATAGACAGAGCAATATTTGAGGTGCGAAATGAGGTTAATTGGATAAACAGAAGATGTGCTATACGCATCACCACAGCACTTCGCACACCTCAAGCAACAATCTACAAGTTGATGTCATTGTTCTTTGGACGTGATCTTCGCCTTTGCCTCTCAGATATTTTCCTGGCCTTAACAGTAACTGTGTTTGTCCTCTTCCGTTTCCTCATTATGTTCATCAGAGTGGAAACTAATAGCTGACAGCTAATTGGAGCTTTTGTGTAAACCATGATGTGGAACGATCTTCATTTTCAGGTCGTTTGAGAGCTGTTTTGAAGAGCTCTCGCTGTTCGGGCTCATTTCCGAAAGTGATACCCATAAGGGTGACACCTCTCGGCTAAAGCGGAGTAAACACTTCTCAAAGTAGATGGTTGACTTTGTTCAGTATATTTTTCATCAAAATTGTGGTCATGCCAAATGTTGTGTTGCTGCTGGATATTTACAATAGCCAGGAGATACGGTAAGTTTGTTTCATTTTCCGGAAGAGAAAGGTTTAAGACAACAATGGATGAAGCAAGCAGGTGCAGAGAACAAGAGACAGATGGACACCCACCTTCAGTTCTGTTCTGTGGATCATTTCACTGGTGACTGCTATGAAGGAACACCTTTACAAGAAGCGTTTGGCTTAAAAGTTTGGTGTAAATGCATTTTGAAAAACGATGCTATTCTGGTAGTACAAAGTGAAAAAAAGACCAAACGAGCTTGTCAAAGTTGCCAC
Organism: Oostethus manadensis; assembly: GCA_024372805.1. Classification (NCBI taxonomy): domain Eukaryota; kingdom Metazoa; phylum Chordata; class Actinopteri; order Syngnathiformes; family Syngnathidae; genus Oostethus; species Oostethus manadensis. The sequence continues at coordinate 2,766,940 of QODF01000058.1, read as the reverse complement.
AGAAAAGAATATAAGTCAGGTCTTGATTACATAATGTTTTCTAAACACTATTCCATGATAGTGACGAGGCTGTGCAGCATTATACAAACGTCTTTTCACACTGATGTGTATATGTTTACCAGTGAAAGGGGTAGGGGGAAATACAGGTATAACAAATAAGGCTATACATAAAGACCACACATTTAAAAGAATCATTGAAGGATAAGCAACTCCAGAGTAATTTAGACTTAACATTGTACCTTTTGAAAGCCACCAATCTTCATCTTCATGTCTTAAGGCTTAAGTCTATGTTCTGCAAGTTCTCTATTTCATCTCCAAATGTTTTTTTCTCCTCAAAAACTATTGGCAAATTGTTCAAATCATCACTCTAATCACTCAGTGGCGAGAGCTAGCTCGTCGTGGCTGGCGCCATTAACTACAAATGTCAATTTCACAAATGTATTGGTTTCTTTCAAAAACTGAACAACGTAGAACATAATTACAAACAATATATAACATATATAAGCAAAGTTAAATCATGTCAGGGACCTTTTAAATTATTTTGATTAAATAATTTTAATATTTGTGAAATTCCAAGCTTAATGAGCTCACATAACACAGTTTGTGTTCCACCTAACCAATCCGAGGTAGAGGTATTCAAATCAACTAAATGACGGGGGTGCCCAACTTTCTGCACCTGTCTAATTTTGTTTTGATGCATTTTGCATATCTTGTGCTCATCCAACATACCGCAATTCACTTCCTAAATAATACCGAGAGGAAATCATTGACATTGTACATGAATGTAAAGCAAAAACATTACCATATTGTAATGGAATTGAAATGGAAACGATAAAAATGGTTATCAATGAGATCGCAGAACCGCTGATGTACATCAGCAATTCATCATTCCAGACGGGTAAATTCCCAGACAAAATGAAGACAGTAAAGTAGTTCCAATATTCAAAAATGGAGATAAACATCAGTTCACAAACTACCGATCGGTTTCGTTATTACCACAATTTTCAAAAATCATCAAAAATGTATTTAACCATAGGTTGGACCAATTCCTTAATAAGAATGACATACTTGCAGACAGCCAATACGAATATTGCCACTTCTATGGCACTGATTGAAATCACAAAGGAAATTATGAATGCTATAGATCATAGAAAGTGTGAAGCTTTTTAACTATACATCAACGACATCTGCCATTAAAGTGACATAACACCAAAAGCTAGTACTATTTGCAGACGATATACATTGCTTTTTGTTCTGTAGAAAACACACAAGAGCTAATAAGAAAAGTTTCAGATGAAATGATTACTCAAAAAAAATGGTTTAATAAAAACAGATTATCCTTGAATCTAAGTAAAACTAAAATGTATGCTATTTTGTAATAACAGAAGAGATAGAGAAACTTGAGAGAAAATACATATTGACGGGGAGGAAAATGAATGAGTTGGAAACCCCACATCAATAACATATAACATACATATAACATACAAACAAATTTGTCCTGGAAAATTTGCCCCTCCGTGAATCACTGCCTTATCACGGTGGAGGGGTTTGAGTGCCCGAGTGATCCTAGGAGCTATGTTGTTGGGTGCTTTATGCCCCTGGTAGGGTCTGCCAAGGCAAACAGGTTCTAGTTGACGGGCCAGACTAAGAGTGATTCAGAAGACCCTAATGAAGAAGAGCAAGGGGAGTGACCACACCTCGCCCGGACGTGGGATACTCGGGCCTCACCTTGGAGCCAGGCTTGGGGGAGGGGCTCGCAGGCGAGTGCCTGGTGGCCAGGCCTTCAACCGTGTGGCCTGGCCGGGCCTAGCCCGAAGAAGCCACACGGGAACTCCCCCCCGCAGACCCACCACCTGCAGGGGCAAGCAAAAGGGTCCGGTGCATTGCGATTTGGGCAGTAGTCGAGGGCGGGTGTCCGGGCGACCTGGTCCTCGGCGGCCAAATCTGGTTCTTGGGACATGAAATGTCACTTCTCTGGTGGGGAAGGAACTTGTGGAAGAGGCGGAGACATTCCAACTAGATATAGTCGGACTCACCTCAACCCACACTTTGGGCTCTGGAACCAAATTCCTTGAGAGGGGCTGGACCTTGTTCTTCTCTGGAGTTGCTGCAGGGGAGAGGCGGCGAGCTGGTGTGGGCTTATTATTAGCCCCCCCGCTTGGTGCCTCTGTGTTGGAGTCATCCCCAGTGAACGAGAGGGCTCGGGAAAGGGTTCTGACTGTGGTTTGTGCGTACGCGTCAAACGGCAGTTCAGAGTACCCAGCCTTCTTGGAGTCTATCAGAGGGGTTCTGGAGAGCACCCCAGTTGATGATTCCATAGTTCTACTGGGAGACTTCAACGCCCATGTGGGCAATGACAGTGTGACTTGGAGGGGCGTAGTTGGAAGGAACGGCCTTCCTGACTTGAACCCGTGTGGTGTGTTGTTGCTGGACTTCTGTGGGAATCACAGTTTGTCCATAACAAAAACCACTCCCCAGTGACAAGGCTCCGGGGGTAGACGAGTTCCGCCCTGAATTCCTCAAGGCTCTGGATGTTGGGGGACTGTGTTGGTTGACACACCTCTTCAACATTGCATGGAAGTCGGGAAAAGTACCTCTGGACTGGCAGACCGGGGTGGTGGTCCCCATTTTTAAAAAGGGTGACCGGAGGGTGTGTTCCAACTATAGGGGGATCACACTCAGCCTCCACTGGGACTCCACACTCAGCCTCCACACTCAGCCTCCCTGGGAAAGTTATACTCCAAGGTGCTGGAGAGAAGGGTACGACCGTTTGTCGAACCTCGACTATAGGAGCTGCAATGTGGTTTTCGTCCCGGTCGCGAAACACTGGACCAGCTCTAAACCCTTGCCAGGGTACTGGAGGGTATGTGGGAGTTTGCCCAATCGGTCTACATGTGCTTTGTAGACTTAGAAAAGGTATTCGACCGTGTCCCTTGTGTTGTCCTGTGGGGGGTGCTCCGGGAGTACGGGATTGGTGGCTCGCTACTACGTGCCATTCGGTTCTTGTACAATCGAGGGAGGAGCCTGGTTCGCATTGCCAGCAGTAAGTCGAGCTTGTTTCCGGTGAACAGTGGCCTCCGCCAAGGCTGCCCTTTGTCACCGATTCTGTTCATAATCTTCATGGACAGAATTTCTAGGCACAGTCAAGGTGTTGAGGGAGTCCAGCTTAGCGACCTTAGGATCTTGTCTCTGCTATTTGCAGACAATGTGGTCCTTATGGCCTCATCAGGCTGTGACCTTCAGCGTTTACTGGAGCGGTTTGCAGCTGAGTGTGAAGCTTCTGGAATGAGCTCCAAATCCGAGGCCATGGTTCTCAGTCGGAAACGGGTGGACTGTACCCTCCGCGTTGGGAGTGAGGTCTTGCCTCAGGTGGAGGAGTTCAAGTATCTCGGGTTCTTGTTCACGAGTGAGGGAAGGTTGGAGCGTGAGATCGACAGACGGATCGGTGCAGCATCTGCAGTAATGCGGTCGCTGTACCGGACCGTCGTGGTGAAGAGTGAGCTGAGCCGGAAGGCAAAGCTCTCTGTTTACCGATCGATCTACGTTCCCACCCTCACCTATGGTCATGAGTTATGGGTCATGACCGAAAGAATGAGATCGCAAAAACAAGCGGCGGAAATGAGTTTCCTCCGTAGGGTGGCTGGACTCACCCTAAGAGATAGGGTGAGGAGCTCGGCCATCCGGGAGGAGCTCAGAGTAGAGCCGCTGCTCCTTCACATCGAGAGGAGCCAGTTGAGGTGGCTCGGGCATCACTATGTCTCACAGCTGGTCTGGGAACACCTTGGTGTCCTCCCGGTGGAGCTGGAAGATGTTGCCGGGGACCGGGAAGTCTGGACTTCCCTACTGAAACTGCTTCCCCTGCGACCCGGACCTGGATAAGCGGAGGAAAATGGAATGGAATATAATGGAATGAATATAATTCTTTAGGACTGCAATGTAAGTAATTTGAGATGATAAGGACATTGACTATTCAACACACTGTCACATTACCTTAATTATGCATTCAAACTTACTAACTGCAGGAAGTGTACAAATGTATTGAAATAGGGGTAAAATTAAATAAGCGCTCTTCCTCCTCCTTTTGGACATGTGGAACTGTCGATTGTATTAAGTGACGTATTCCGATGTCATTTACATGCAAGTGCAATAAAATTAAACCATTACCATTTACTGCCTCATTCAGTTATATAAAAATGAAATAATAGATCCAAATAGCCATACGTACTGTATAAAGCTTGAAACTTGGTCTTGTAAATCGGACTTTCATTTGTATTTCATTAGTAAAGAGGAGCCTTGCTAAATTTCAGAAGTAACACGTTCTTCATGCCCCAGCGGGATGCTAAATGGACCAAAACAGAAGCATTGCAGAAGAAGATTCACTCCCACCAAAGCAAAAAAAAAAAACACCGAGAGGGAGTCTGCGCCCAAAGCTGGGAATTAAGTCACATCGCCACCAGAAATAGTTATACAGAAATTTGTGCATACTGGCTGTCATGTGGGTTGTAGACCAGAGTCCTCTGTGAGAGACTTCTGTTCCAACTCATTGCACACAAACTGGAAATAGAAGCAGTTTTTTCCCAGGCACCGCTCAGTAAATGTTTCCAGTAACACATACAAAGAAAGTGCAATCTCACTGCAACACCATTCTCTTAGATTCTATTAGATCTAGCATGATGAAGAAACATAATGGATCTTATCGAGCGAGGCAATCTCGCACTCTCGAAAGTCTGACGCTGTAAGGCGGTACCTTCAAATCTTCTACTTGTGTACCCTTCACATTTGATATTCACATTATGAGAACCACCTTGTTCTGGAAAGAGCTCCTTTGGAGTTCAATAATTAGCATCAAATGATACATTAGAGTAGACATGGGGTTTTTCTACGGATAAAAAAAATAGTGGTAGATACTATCCAGCAGGGAAACGTCCGTCCATGTTTACTCTCAGTTCTTCTTCCAACTGAAATAATTTAGTAGCTGAAATTCTCAGCTCAGTTCTTCTTGTCCCTTGTTGCTACGAGGAATTTGTGCAGAATCACTTGTACACACCAAGCAAGATTTTTTCAAAAAGATACAGAGAAAGGGCAACAAGAACCGGAAGAATGAAAACACTAATTAGGAACAAAGACAACCCCATATGATTTATGTCATAACTGAATCCCACAGTGTATTAAATATGAAAACTCCCTTGCCACTTTGCGCTTCAAATTTTGCGGCTTCATTCTGTTACAGTTTTCAATAATATATTATTCCTCGTGCTGTTTTGTGGTTAAATACAACATATTATTAGTCAAAATATGCATATTTAAGCAAATTGTATGTATTATTTGCCTACATTAATTTACAAGCATAAAAATTTAAATATTAGAGATTTAGAAGACACATTCGAGGATGTTGTGATGATATGTAGTATTCTACACAAGTTGCTAGGTGTCTGTAATATTACTGTCATGGTGAGTAAAACACATGACAACCAGACTTGATCACTGGAACAACAGGCTTTTATTGCACGTTTGAATGATGAAACAATGTCACACGAGCACTGGTGTTAAATTTTCTCTTATTATGTCTGCTATATTGGGTAATAGGAGTGTAAAGGAGACTGTAGGGGTGTTATTTCATGTCAATCGGACTCTAATCATGTTAAAACCCGTATTCAGAAGTTTTTATTTGCTATGGCGACCACATAGCAAATAAGGGATAAGCAGGGATAAGCCAAAAGGAAAAGAAGAAGATTCACTCTAACTATGAAATATTTGATTTCTAAATAACAAATCATACTTTGCAGAAATCCACTTATCACAGTCAAGTCTGAAACCATAACCGTGATAGGGGCGAGATTGGACAAAATAAGGTTGCAATCTTTATAGTCTTTAGTAGTTTTGGGGGTTGCGTCACACGTTTCTACAAGTACTTGTTAGTTTGTATGGCATAATCACTTATACCCCCTAAGCCAGATAGAAAATGAAAATATTAAGAAAGAACAAGGAGATACAGATGGAAGAAACTCAGAAAAAGTCTGCCAGACATTATTTAGTACATAAACCATGTGGTTAACGCCACAATTGGATCCTGATGCTGTAGTGAATATAAACATGTACTGGAAGAAAAAATGCAGAATAATCAGTGAATACACCTCTCCTTGTAGACCTCTGGGACCTCTTATGAATCAACACAAGTTAGCTTCTAAAAGTCTTTCTCACCACACAGCAAAACAAGCGCACTACAATTTAATTGGGCCGGTCGAGGCGGAACCAAGCACACTGCACGGGGTTCTGTTTTGAAAATCGAAAGCTTGTTTGACATAATTAAAGGTTTGAGTCCGTCTCTGGCGAACCAATGCTAATTGCAGGTGCAGACTGTGCGTCACAAACACAAACAGCAGATGGTTCACGCCGGGAGATTATTTATAACAGCGTTGTTTACAAGAGACGCCATTGCAGCTACACGCACAGCAATGCTCACTATCAAACCAACCAACCCTAACATCCTACTTTTTGTAACGGGACAACTTGGATAAAAGTGGCAAACGTTTTCCCGTGTAATCTGTCTCTGCCCACCACCGTTCAGAATATATCACGCCTATGCGTCCATATAGTCTGAGCGCTGACAGTGACAATTACTGGGGGACACTGACGGGAAAACGTAATTATAATGTCATTAAATGATAATTAAAAACACGACCGTCTTAATCCCAGCAGGGCCACTGACTCCACACTTTTGCCGATTGCCAGCTCAGAAACTCCAAACGGCTTAGAAGGTGGACACAATCATTGGGAAAGACTTTCTCTTTTGGAATAATGTTAAGAAATTACAAAAATGGATGCCATGGTATGGTTTAGGATGTCATACTATCATGGGGACATGAGAAACATTCATTTATTCATTCATTTTCTGTACCGCTTATCCTCATTAGGGTCACAGGGATGCTGGAGCCTATCCCAGCTGGCTTTGGGCGAGAGGCGGGGTACACCCTGGACTGGTCGCCAGTCAATCGCAGGGGACATATAGACAAACAACCATTCACACTCACATTCATACCGATGGACAATTTTAGAATCCCCAATTAACCTAACATGCATGTTTTTGGAATGTGGGAGGAAACCGGAGTACCCGGAGAAAACCCACACACGCACGGGGAGAACATGCAAACTCCACACAGAGATGCCCAACGGAGATTTGAACCCAGGTCTTCCAGATCTCCTGACTGTGTGGCCAATGCGCTAACCACTCAGCCACCGTGCGGCCACATGAGAAACATCACAAACATAACCTCCTTCTGACAATTTTAATTACACTTACTCACTATACATAGACTCTTAGACACCTCACACTCACTTTTGAGTTGGCCGGACTACTATTGGGGGGGCTATATAATTTTATCTCCAAAAAGGGGGCGTGACAAAAAAAAGTTTAGGAACCACTGCTCTAGCCACATGAGGTCGGGCATTGTCGTGATCCAGGAGGAACCCAGGTCCCACTGCACCAGCATAGGTTCTAACAATGGTTCCAAGGATTTCATCCCGATACCTGATAGCAGTCAGGGTGCCATTATCTAACCTGTAGAGGTCTGTGCGTCCTTCCAGGGATATGCATCCCCAGACCATCACTGACCCACCACCAAACCGGTCATGCTGAATGACGTTGTAGACAGTATAACGTTCTCCACGGCATCTCCAGACCCTTTCACGTCTGTCGCATGTGCTCAGTTTGAACTTGCTCTCATCAGTGAAGAGCACAGGGCGCCAGTGGCGTAGTTGCCAATTCTGGTGGTCTATGGCAAATGCAAATCGAGCTCTACGGTGCTGGGCAGAGAGCACAGGGCCCACTACAGGACGTCGGGCACTCAGGCTACCCTCATGGAGCCTGCTTCTGATTGTTTGGTCAGAAACATTCACACCAGTGGCCGGCTAGAGGTCATTTTGTAGGGCTCTGCCAGTGCTCATCCTGTTCCTCCTTGAACAAAGGTGCAAATACCGATCCTCCTGAGGATTTAAGGACCTTGTACAGCCCTGTCCAGCTCTCCTGGAGTAACAACCTGTCTCTTTCAATCTCCTCCATGCTCTTGAGACTGTGCTGGGAGACACAGAAAACCTTCTTGCAACGGTACGTATTGATGTGTCATCCTGGAGGAGTTGGACTACTTGTGCGACCTCTGTAGCGTCCATGCTATCAGCAGAGATGTTGATCCAAGCCAAATGAAAAACTACAGCAATACAAAGTCAGTCAGTAAAAAATCAGCCAAAAGAGACGAGGAATCAGCGGCCTCAACTTGGAAAAGCATTCCTGTTTTGGGGTCTGTCTCATTGTTGCCCCTCTGATGCACCTGTTGTTGATTTCATTAACAACAAAGCAGCTGAAACTGATTAACAACCCCCTCTGATTAACAACCTCCTAAAACATTTAGGCAACACACAGTGTACATACGATACAATTCAATTCTATGGGTACGTATGTTGATGTAGACCAGGGGTCTCAAACTCAGTTCACTTTAGGGCCGCATGAGGCGGAGTCTGGCTGATGCTGGGACGCAGCCTCGATGCACATGCACGCATGCGCGCACAGTTTAATTTTTTTTTTGTAATCCAATCTTCTCAAACTTTAACACAAAATAAGATAGGCAAGGACACTGGGGTAAACAAGTTGTGTGCAAAACTACTAATAAAACTTCCCTTGGGTAAATGCCTTCTTTGGTAGTCAGTTTGTATGGAACATACTCTACTGATAACTGTTTTCTCTACAAATCTACTAATAAAACAATCAATCCACAAATACATATACAAATTAAAAACGAATAACTATTTAAATCAGTAATAAATTCATTTTCAGTACATTTTACACTTCTTTAACTTGTGTTCAATGTTTTTTTTCTGAAAATGGCTTCTCTTGCTTACTTTTATTTTGCATTTTAATTCACTTGGCGTGTCGTGTTTAGCGGATGCACGGAGAACGGTGCCGTCCTTTATTACTTGGCCCTGACATCAAGTCCACTCCCACACCCCGGCGTAGGCTACGGCGCAAGATAAAAAAAAAAAAAAGCAAGGAATCCATCAATGCAATCTGCACTGTGAACCAGACCAGATCCACGTGAGGGTGCGCCACAACCAAAAGGAACGAGCCGTGCACCGCAACCCCCATCTACTGCCAAGCCATCCAAGCGCCTTTTTATCCATTTAACATGAGAGCTAATGGAGAACACGACGCGTGGCGTGATCAGCCCGACTACCCCAACCCCGAAAGCCCACCCCCACATAGATCCAACTGGACTCAGACGGCAAACCAGCCACAAAACATTGTCTCCCGCGGGCCGCGAGTTTGAGATGCTTGATGTAGACTGCCGAATGTTGATACTATGTGGGAATGCATAAAAGTAAGATATGCTAATGTGCATATTTGCTCAGTGCACCTGTCTGAAAAACTCCAGGTTGGTACTGGTGGATGGTGACTCTAGGCTCTAATTTCGTAGAACAGGTTCAGGTGAGGCTCACCTTCGTTTGCGCCTCGCCAATGGGCGAGTTTTGGACGCATTTTGCAATTTTGTGCCACATGCAGCCTTGCATAAGTACGCCTCCGTTTCTGCTACCGGCGCAAGTGGGAAAGAGGGAGGAGAGAAGGCGTGACTGGGATTAACACAGCCGGGTCAAATATTCACCAAGCTCCTCTCCTCACCTTTAAATGCGCCGCTGGCGAAGCGAATTGCAAGTTTCGTTTAATATGGATGAAGACAGCGGAAGACGACCAAACTTCTCCCAGACAGAAAGGGATGTTTTGGTCCGGGAGGTCCAAGCTCGCAATGAACGAATATATGGTCAAGCGAGCAGAGCTCCACTGGCTGATGATGCAAACGCAGCATGGGAGGAGATTATAAGTATCGTAAATCAGGTTTGCCCTGACATACTGAGGACCGTTGCCCTGTGTAAAAAACGCTTCAATGAATTGAGAAGAAGGGCTCCTTCGGCGAAGCCTTTTGGCGCAAAATTGTCACTACGCCAGGCTGAATCGGCACCTCCTACTACTCCGCCACCACACCCATCGTGGTGCGCCACCGTCCAAATTACCAAATTGGCTGCACACTCTGCTACACCATACGGAATTAACACTACGCTAACCTGCGCAACCCACTAAGTTAGAGCCCTCTGTGTTCATTTAGTGCTTTTCATTTGTTATTGTTCCTGTCTTTGTTTTACACAATACATAATGAATAAGACACATAAGATCGCTGTAATGTACAAAATCTTTCCGGCAGCACACTGATAATGCTATTTAGATCCATTCTCGTCTTCAGTCATGCTAAGTGTGACAATCATTTCGCCAGCATCCCAGGCTCTGTTTAAGAGACGGACTGTAAAGTGTTTGGTAGTCATGCGATATCTGGTGCATGTCTGTACAATCCATTCTTCTAAGGATTTACCCATCGGTTTATGGTTCACAAACCTAGTATCAAGTATGATATAGACCAAAGTTTGACTGTTTCGAGCCTTTTCACGTTGCAGTTCATAATATAAAAGTAACCCAGGCTGTTAGGATGTGCCTTCCTTGTTATGCTATTCTTGAGTCCCACCCAGGCAGGGGCAGTACCATTTCCTGTGTGGATATGTACGTGGCTCTGTCTGCATCTAACTGGCTCCAGCTTGTGTCAGTACAGGGTGGTGTGCTTTCTACGTGTGCAAGCAGCAGCAAGCTTATTAAGGTTGCCAAGCAAAATTCAAATTACAGTGAATCCATTGTTAAACTTAACAGTTCTACTATCATCTAATTCTAGTCAACTCTAACACGTTCTGTGCAGCGTTTCTCGGTTTTGTAGTGAATATGTGGAGGACTAAAGTCATGCAAATGGCCAAGTAAACAGCCGTGGGTGGTGAGGGTATTAGCAGAGATTATACAGGTGGTGCCCTGCGGGGCTGGCTGGCAGCCATTACCATCGATACCCTCTTGGCTTTGGAGCGCATGCAGCGTGATGCTCCTAAGCCCACCCCCGCCCCTCCCCGCTCCTGGGGGCCCACCCCGACACTCCACTACAGATGTGCATCTCAGTTAAGCCCGCTGACATCCGACGAAAGCTGGAATAAAAGGCTTAGAGTCCTTATTTGCATGCTGGGTGTGCGTCGGCTGGGTTGGGAGGAGGTTATTTCGCAACTCGTCGTGTGAGCCCCCGCAGGCAGAAACGCACAAAGTATCTTGTTAAAAGCCGAGTCAATTAAACTTGCAGTGCCGTCTTCTCAACCCCTGCGCTTAATTTCACATTTGCATCAGTAAACAGCAAATGTCGGGCAAGGAATATCCGAAAACAAGCCACTTTTGTGATAATTCTTTTCATCTTAGAGCATTGACTTGTTTGTGTCAAAACAGTGTGACATTAATTATTTCAGATGCTTTAAAAACATCCTCATTTGTTGTGCCTGGCATGAAAATATGAGCTCACAAAGGAAAGAAGGAGATGAAGCTTTATCTGAGAATGCATTGATTGCCAATTACAGCGTCTTTAAGCAACGTCCCAGTTCAGGTTTTGGAACTATCGATCATACCTGTCAACTACGAGTACACAGTACTTGGCTACAGTTTTGTGCATAAAGACAGTACAAAATCTCCCCCAATTCTCTCTTTATTCTCTACTGAACAAAAGCAGCACGTTGCTTTTATCTTATACAGTCATCTTGTCCATTTAAGGAGGCAAAGTGTTTAAATCAGGTGCACCACACCTTCATATTAGGTCCAGGATGGGTGCTTTTCTCACCTTTTCGTCCGCTTTTGGGGAGACTGTCCTTCACTTTAAATATGTACTCATTCCCTCCTGGACAGGTATGCACAAGCACACACAGGTAGTGTTCACAATTAATTGTTTTCAGACCTGGGCCTGCCCGGGCCCAGCCTGAAGAACCAACACGGGGGCTCCCCCCCCCGCAGACCCACCACCTGCAGGGGCAAGCATAAGGGTCCGGTGCCATGCAATTTGGGCAGTGGTCGAGGGCGGGTGTCCGGGCGACCTGGTCTTTGGCAGCCAAATCTGGTTTTTGGACATGGAATGTCACTTCTCTGGTGGGGAAGGAGCTCGAGCTTGTGAAAGAGGCGGAGACATTCCGACTTGATGTAGTCGGACTCACCTCAACCTACAGTTTGGGCTCTGGAACCAAATTCCTTAAGAGGGGCTGGACATTGGGTGAGGCGGCGAGCTGGGGCGGGCTTATTAATAGCCCCCCGGCTTTGTGCCTCTGTGCTGGAGTCAACCCCGGTGAATGAGGGGTTATTTCCCTACGCCTTCGGGCTGTGGAAAGGGTCCTGACTGTGGTTTATGCGTACGCAACTAACGGCAGTTCAGAGTACTCAGCCTTCTTGGAGTCTATCAGAGGGGTACTGGAGAGCACCCCAACTGGTGACTCCGTAGTTCTACTGGGAGACTTCAACACCCATGTGTGCAATTACGGTGTGACTTGGAGGGGCGTGGTTGTGAGGAACGGCCTCCCTGATCTTAACCCGTTTGGTATGTGGGTGTTGGACTTCTGTGCAAACTACAGTTAGTCCATAACAAACCCCATGTTCGAACATAAGGATGTCCATAAGTGCACTTGGCACCAGGACACCCTAGGTCGCAGGTCGACTTTGTGGTCGTATCATCAGACCTGCGTCCGCATGTTCTGGACACGTGGGTGAAGAGATGGGCTGAGCTGTCAACTGATCGCCACCTGGTGATGAGTTGGATTAGATGGCGGGGAAAGATGCCGGACAGACCTGGTAGACCCAAATGCATAGTGAGGGTGTTGTGGGAACGTCTGGCAGAGTCTCCCGCTCGTCGAGTCTTCATCTCTCATCTCGGGCAGAGCTTCGCCTGCATCTCGAGGGTGGACCAGCATATTGAGTCCGAATGGGCCGTATTCCGTGCCTCCATTGCTGAGGCAGCCAGTCGTAGTTGCGGCTGCAAGGTGGGTGCCAGCCGTGGCGACAAGACCCGAATCCGATGGTGGACACCGGGGGTTAGAGCTGCTGTCAAGCTGAAGAAGGAGTCCTATCAAGCATGGATGGCTTGCGAGACTCCCGAAGCAGCTGACAGGTACCGGCAGGCCAACCGGCATGCAGCTTCGGCGGTGGTGAAGGCAAAAACCAGGGTGTGGGAGGAGTTTAGTGAGGCTGTGGAGCAAGACTTTCGGTCGGCCTCGAAGAGGTTCTAGCAAATCGTCCGACACCTCAGAAAGGGGAAGCAGTCCCCAGTTCACACTGTTTACAGTGCGGACAGGGGCTTGCTGACCTTGACTGTGGAGATATATATACATATACATACATACATATACATATCCTCCGTGGAGGAAGCAGAGTTTGAGGACATGTACGTGGACAGTTTTATAACCGTGGCTGAGGTAATTGGGGTAGTTAAAACACTCCCCAATGGCAAGGATCTGGGGGTGGACGTATTTCGCCCTGAATTTCTGAAGGCTCTGGATGTTAAAGGACTGTCTTGGTTGACACGCCTCTTCAACATTGCATGGAAGTTGGGAACAGTACCTCCGGACTGGCAGAAAAGGGCACGACCGTTAGTCGAACCTCGGTTACTGGAGCTGCAATGTGGTTTTCGTCCCGGTCGCGGAACACTGGACCAGCTCTACACCCTTGCAAGGGTACTCGAGGGTATGTGGGAGTTTGCCCAACCGGTCTACATGTGCTTTGTAGACCTGGAAAAGGCATTCGACCGTGTCCCTCGTGGTGTCCTGTGGGGGGTGCTCCGGGAGTACGGGATTGATGGTCCGCTTCTACGTGCCATTCGGTCCTTGTACAATCGAAGCAGGAGCCTGGTTCGCATTGCCAGCAGTAAGTCGAGCTTGTTTCCGGTGAACGTTGGCCTCCGCCAAGGCTGCCCTTTGTCACCGATTCTGTTCATAATCTTCATGGACAGAATTTCTAGGCGCAGTCAAGGTGTTGAGGGAGTCCAGCTTGGTGACCTTAGGATCTCGTCTCTGCTATTTGCAGACGATGTGGTCCTTATGGCCTCATCAGGCTGTGACCTTCAGCGTTTACTGGAGCGGTTTGCAGCTGAGTGTGAAGCTTCTGGGATGAGACTCAGCACCTCCAAATCCGAGGCCATGGTTCTCAGTCGGAAACGGGTGGACTGTACCCTCCGGGTTGGGAGTGAGGTCTTGCCTCAGGTGGAGGAGTTCAAGTATCTCGGGTTCTTGTTCACGAGTGAGGGAAGGTTGGAGCGTGAGATCGACAGACGGATCGGTGCAGCATCTGCAGTAATGCGGTCGCTGTACCGGACCGTCGTGGTGAAGAGAGCGCTGAGCCGGAAGGCAAAGCTCTCTATTTACCGATCGATCTACGTTCCCACTCTCACCTATGGTCATGAGTTATGGGTCATGACCGAAAGAATGAGATCGTGGATACAAGCGGCGGAAATTAGTTCCTCCGTAGGGTGGCTGGACTCACCCTAAGAGATGGGGTGAGGAGCTCGGCCATCCGGGAGTCCAGAGTAGAGCCGCTTCTCCTTCACATCGAGAGGAGCCAGTTGAGGTGGCTCGGGCATCTAGTCCGGATGCTTCCTGGGCGCCTCCCTGGTTAGATGTTCCGGGCATGCCCAGCCGGGGGAATGCCCCGGGGAAGACCTACGACCCGCTGGAGGGCCTATGTCTCACAGCTGGCCTGGGAACGCCTTGGTGTCCTCCCAGTGGAGCTGGAAGAGGTCGCTGGAGACCGAGAAGTCTGGACTTCCCTACTGAGACTGCTGCCCCGCGACTCGGACCCGGATAAGCGGAAGAAAATGGAATGGAATGGAATGGAATGTTTTCAGACCCGACTGCGATCAATTATTTTCTGTGATATAGGATTTAATGTTAGTAAATTGATTATTTTTGTAGTAAGAGAATAGAAAACCTGTTTATGACTTTCTAAATACGCTCAACATTAGTAGACCCCTGCAGACATGAAATAACTCCTCTATATACATTTACACTCCTATTAGTCAGTGTTTAAATCACATTGCGCAACTTTTATGCTGCAGGGACTCGAGATGAGCTAACAAGCAAGGGAGTTTAATCAGTTAGCTTCAAATGTATTTGTTTTAAACTGAAGAAACCAAAAATATACCACTTCCACACCAAATGGGAGGATACATTTTTTTCCCACTCTATTATGTCGAACATGTCATGTCATCTCCCTTACAATCTGGTATTTTACTGTGTACTGTTGCATCCCTACGGTCAACCCTCCCGTTGTCACAGGGAAATTACAAGGGGTCTAAATCTTTTTGTGACAGCGGAATTGACTTAAATCTAGATACACAGGTTACGATAAGATTCAAAAACTATACATTTTAAAGACAGAATGACTAGATGCAATTTACAAAAGGATAACATTTTATTCGATTCTACAGTTAATGTTTGTTGATGTGACATGAATCCTACATTATAAATAAAATAAAGATGCCAGTGATATGAAATACTTACAGTATTTTCAAATGTGTAAAAGAGTACATCATATCCCCAAGCATGCGGTAAGGCACTGTCAAAAATAACTTAACAGAATAACATGTCAAATGTGTATAGTGTTTAGACACAGAACAAAAAAGACCTGCTGAATCTTTTTGTTTGATGGATCAATATTTTGCATTCCATATCTTATATCTATATATTCATACCTTTGGAACATTTGAGTTTAAATATGTCAAATATACCGTATGTAGCAAAGCCCCTTGCACAATGACACATCTTTTCAAGGACAGATAAGTAAATAGAAGTATCTGTCCCATGGGTGCCAAGAGAAATGCTGTTAGCTTGGAAATATAAGCAATCCCATACTCAAAATGTCATAGCAATTGTAACCATGGAACATTTGAGACTGAGGACTGACTCCAGGTGGGTTTAAAACGTTTTCAAAGTGGAAAAAAAGTTACCATACTCGCCTCTGACTGATCAAGTTTTGCACCTCTCTTATAAAATCCAAAGACGTTACAAACATTTGTTGTTTTTACGTTTCTTTTTTGGTGATGTGTTGAAAATCTTTCAAGGTGACACTAGCTAGCGGTATTTACGTCCATTTTGGTCTTTAGCCATGGCGAACTATGGAACATGCCTTTGGAGAAATCTTTTTGTCGGCAGCCGAGACTCTCACAATGTTTACTGATTGTTTCTCTTGCGATACCCGGTGCACGTTTTCACAATCGATTAATATAAAGATTTATGGTTGATTCTTACTGACACGGGAGGCGCAGCCAAATCATTCATTTGTCAAACCAGATATGCGGTCGCACTGGTTTATTGTTCACAACCCTAGACACTACCCTATTTTGCCTATTTTCGTTCCTTCCTATTCTACCTGTTTCATGTATTACTCCTGTATTTTGACTCTCATAACAATTTCCCTCTGCTGAGCAGCACCGCTTCCAGACTGCCTGCAAAACCCAGGCATCATTGGCTGGTTGGAAGACCAGAATCCAGAATTTCCCTTATTTTCCCTCATTTTTGCTTTATTCCAGAAAATATGCTATTGATGCCCTGAGGGTGGGGGTTTCTTGCTGTGCTTTTGTGTGGTACGACTGAGTGCATTTGTGGTGCCACTGGATGAGGGGTGCGTAGAAGCACACTCTTCTCTGAATTGCACTTGTCTTCTTTTCAAGCAGAGAGCTACTTTTTGAATACAAATTGGCTCAAAAAGTGACAGCATTTCTCCCCCCAAGCATCCAAGAACTCCTCCATCAAATCTGAGATCAATTTGCAGAGCTACACTCATCAAATCCTCCGCAGCACAAAAAGACTTGTTGGAATCATGAAGACATTCTCTTATTGATGGGCGACATCTGCTGAATAAATATGAGCTTGTGTCAGTGCTTTCCTCTGGCTGACAATGATGAAATATTCAAGCATCTTTTATGAAGTGTGTCTTACAGAACGCCTCTGTTTAGCTTGCATGTGCACCCGCATTTGGCATTGCTGGAATATGAAATGTGCAATTAGCGATACGCTTTGGGCCTTGGGGTGACTTACAGTTTCCACACTGTGAGCAAAATACTAATATATGCATACATGCCATTGGACTAATTAAGTGTGAAATATTCCATTAGAACAAACGTCCTCTATGCTATGCTATGCTAAGATCTAGTATCATATAGAACAGTATACTGTATGCTGAGATCAGGTCTGGTATTGGATGGTATGGTATGCTGTGCTATAGTAATACATTGTATGGTATGGTATGGTATGCCATTGGTTCTCGAATGAGGATACTTCAAGGCCCTCCAGGGGGTGTTTGGGGATTAAAAAATAAAAAATATCCAGTGGGGGAAATATGCTAGCATATGCAAAGCTGTAATAAAGGTATGCTTTGCTCTCAGTATGGTATGCTGTGCTATATGTTACAGGTATGGTATGCCATGTTATGGTTTAATAAGGCATGGTATGCTACAGTATGCCATGCCATTCTATACTTTAATGTTACATGCACAAATAAGGCATGCTAGGCTATAGCATGGTATGCTGGGATATGATAATGTATGGTATGTTGTGCTATGTTATGGTGCAGTATGGTTTTGCTATCTTCAGTGATGCATGGTGGACACTACCCGCTGTTACAAATCTAATAATGTCACAATAAAAAGTGATTTTTGTGTTACTTCAATAGCAAATCATTCAAATGTGTAAAAGAATTGGGATTTAGCTTTGTGGTGGCATGTGCCGTTGAAAGATGTTTTATGAGATTAAAGCTGAGGGCTGAGATTGTGACTTGCGATTCTCTAACAAAACGCTAGGGGCCGGGTTTTCCTGAGAGTGGGTAATCACGACCCTTGTTGACTAGCTGTTTAGCTTCCTGTGTAGTAGCAAGGGGTGTCGCAAGATTTTCAGTTCACAAGACGAGATGATGATATTGGGTCTACAAGATGAGATTTTATGAAAAAGTACAATGAAAAAATGTGAAAAATATTCCAGTCTATTACTTTAATTTCTACTACATCCTTCCGCACTCTGTGTGTATGCCATCCGCCTGCACCCAAGAGACTGTGGAATCCAATGCACAGAGTGAAACTTCTTCCTGCCTGTTTGGAGGCGAGCAGCGAGGTAAACAGACATGCATGCACATAGCAACATATTGACTATAAACTGCATTTTTCTTTCTGATTAACTGTGTGATTCATTAAATAATTTCTTATTGTCCCAGGCCTAGTGGCCACGAGAATGAGAAATCTCTTTAATCCCGCAAGATCTTGTGGCACGAGATCTTGTGACACCCGTAGCACTCGTGTTGATACCAGTGTATATTAGCGCACCACATTTCACCATTGTTGTAAAGTATTTGTAAAAATAGTAATAAGTTATTTTGAGTACCTGCTACTGCGTGAGTAATGCCGCTATTTTTATCACTGCTAATCTTCCATGCAATGTTATTAGCGGAACGCATCGGGTGACTCCTGGCAGAGCTTTTTTTCCTTCAGCGCTGCCTCTAGGGACACGTGACACCACCACATCACACGTTCCCGGTGTAAACATAGGCTCTAGACTTGCAACAGTCATGAGACAGAAAACAAACTCAATGACAGGAAAACTGTGTCGGAAATTCCTGAGAGCGCTTGATGGCGAACATCCAGGAATGCAAGGACAAATAACAACGTGAAATGAAGTGATTTTTGTATGGAAATGAGGGGAGATGCCAAGGAAGCTGATTTGAGGACTTAGCCAAAATATTTACTAGTTCCTTTCCATTTATTTGATATTTTTTTCAAAAAAAGGTGAAGGGTAAGGACATGGGAGGTTTAGAGCACATTCCGATCGTTACCTTTGACTTCCTGTCACGGGTCTTACAACATAAAGGAAATGGATTGGAAATGGTATAACTGGTAACCTGATAACCACATAATCATATCTGTATGTTGACCATAAGATTCGCTTATGGGCCATGCAGGGTAGAAGATGTTCTCGTGCTCGCATGTAAGCGAATATTTGTCTAATATTTTGGGACAGTAATCAGTCACGGGTTTGTGGTGCAATAAAATAATCTATACACAACACTTGGCATTTCTTGATTGTCGTTACGGGAAAAGCTTGTCGCTTGCATTGCGTGCCTGCCTGCATGCAGAGCCAGCTCTACCCATAATGGGCGCCCACCAGTAATTTACATCGCTTACAAAAAAAATGAATGGCATTGTTTTAATTTGTGAAAATAACGTGTCACCCAATTTATATAGTTTACAAATTACAAAAAAAATACATTCAAATCTGAAATGCACTTTAAATATCACAACATAAAAATCCCATGAATAAATTATTCAATAATAGTAAGAGTAAAAAAATAAACAAACAATTTAGATAACCACACACTTTGCACACAATAATGTATATGTGTATGAATATATATATTACATTTACACTATGCAGTCACTGTATAGAAAATGTGTACAAAATACCTATACTGTATATAACAACATGCCAATAGATAAACAAAAATGATGGACAAAGAGATACGTATTTAATATTAATTGGGCAATGTTTTACATCTGAATCAATGTGAGCATTTGCATTTAAAGAGTTAATTGTAATAAATAATTTTAATATACAGTCGTCTTTTGCTATATTGCAGTTTTGAAAAACTAATTTATTAATAAATTATTATTATTAGTCAAAAAGATGTAAAGACGAAGGAATATGTAGTATTCTATTCTACGTAGTATATTCCATTATTTAGACATCACATTAGATTACACACTGCATGTAGTCAACCATGGCATGTCCGACATGATAGAGTAAAAACAAGCTCTCCTACCTGTCAGTGTGGAAGTGGTAAGTTTTTGGCTTCTTTGCCCTTCTTCCACACGTTTTAAACCCTTTCTTAAGTTTAGAATAAAGTAAATAAATTGGAGGCTAACTAGCTTGCTAATGTGTCATGTGCACTTTTTTTGTCATCCACAATCCTTATGTGAGGCATAAACACACGTGTCTTTCTTTTTTCTGTGCCATCTAAAGATATAAAAACAGATAACAAAATAGGCAGCTAAGAATGCATGTAACACACCTATTCCGCTTATAATGACTGGTGAAAAAAGCTCAAAAAAGTGCCAACAAGGCTCCTTTTACATCATGTGACCTGGATATTAACCAAGCTACAGCGACATTATTATTGGTATTATTATTAACATTGTTACGCCCAATGACTACGTTACTGGCGTCTCGTCACACCACACCGGCTTGCTTCTAGCCGGCTAGCAACTGGGATCACCTCACACTCGTTCACAAGGTTTCAGGCTTTTCACTAGAGAAAGGTAACGCTACATATTGGAGCTGCTGTGTTTATGTTTTTAACGTTAGGTGTAGCGTTCCTTTCTATTTTGCTACGTGAAATCAATGCACTCAGGAAGGAAGAAATGAGCAAAAGAGTCTAAGTATTCCATGTTATCGTGAATTTGCCTGTTACTACATGCTCACAGCATGGACAGAAAACCACACAACATTGTTGGAGGTTTTTGGAGGTGTTTTAAAAGCCTCCTTTCTAGGCGGAATAGGAGTGTCCCATTACGTGCATTAATTAGCTGCCTTCTGTTTTTATAGCCTGCGCATTACAGCTGAGCAATGTGAAGTAACCATGTATAAAAGTTACTGTAGGGGTGTTATTTCATCTGTACAGGGTTCTAATAATGTCAAAAGCCATACTTAGAATATAATAAACAGGTTTTGTATGCTCTAACTAGAAAAATATTCAATTTAATAATATTTTATCCCACCTAGCAAAAATTCACTTAAAGTTCACTACACTTCATGAACGAAGGACGAGTGTAACTACACATTTTTTAATGGTTTTGGGCGCCCCCTAGGGCCACGGCCTATATTGATTGATGGGCCAGTTGGCTCCGCAACACTTGTCCTGGTACAAGATTATAGCCAAAAATCCAATCATTTTTCAGTCTTACTTCATTTTAGCACAGAAATATAAGAAAAAATGAGAATATGTTTGGGTATACTGCACACAAGTATACCTAAAGATGTGGCCCACGCCAGGAGCTGAGAAGAAAAATACAAGGAGGAGGGAGTCGCTTTGTTTTCATTAACTGTAAATTAAATGGAACTTTCCTCCTGTGGGCCGCAGCTTCAATCCGGCTTGATGTATTGGCTTTGGAAAAACAGCGCAGGAGTTGCGCAACAGATGACCGTCCAAATCCTGTGAGTCGGCTCCTTGGAGCGCAAGCCGGGCGGCGCGTCCCATTTGAAACAAGCCTTATCCGCCTGGAGAATATTAGGCGCATTACTCATTATTAGCCGAGAGCGTCTATGCTGGCAAACTGACAGCGGATGAAGCCGAGTTGTCAAATGAGACGGCGAGGATCTCCATGCAATCATACGTCGTCTCTCCTTCTCTGCCTTTATGGCTTTTTAATCAAGTCCGCTCACCACCAGCGCACGGGTATGGAATGAGATCGGTACATCAGAGCAGGGAGATCTGGGACGGAGAACCACCCCATCCTCTTAACGAGAAAAACAGGAGGCTGGCCAATATGTCTGATACTGCATTTAAACAGCGACTGGTCGAATGATATAAATAAATAAAACTGGGTTATATCATTTGGGATATAGGATCTTCCTCTTATTATAACTAACGATCCTCAGATAACCGGTGCATATGCCCCCTAAAGGCTGTGTAGAGCATGGGCGTGACATGAGAAACATCTAACTTTTGGATGTTGCCTACTTATCCAAGTCTCGGTAAGCACGCCATTACGCGTCTTTATAGGTCGGGTATATGCGACCACATACATATCGGATTTATAGCTACATCTAGGAAGAGTGTTCACTCTGTGCATTGCTTTAAGCACATTGGCGCGTTTGTTCCATAAAACAACGACATGAACAGAGTGAGCCCTTTTGTCAAGACAGTGGGTGGAGGCGGGGCCACTAGCATACACAGAGTGTATCATAGTAGAATTTATATTAGCAGACCGCAATATACTTTTGTATTTTTTTGTTGTGCTTAACAGTAATGTTTAAATTTCGTCTCGAAGACCCAATCTTGTGTGTCATCTTGTAAACTGTGTGTCTCGTGACACCCATTTTTTTTATTGATCTCCTGAAAAATAACACCTCCTTCCTACAAACCGGAAATTTTACCAAAATCTTTAGTAAAAATACACAAGGCTTCACAGCATCAAACTGGTTGTGTTTTTCTTTTGTTTTTTTTGCTTCTCGAGACTTATTCCCAAAAGACGGGCCGCCATCATGGATGATCTTACTCTAAGGAACTCAGTTCAGCCGGTATCAAGCGCTTCAGTCACCATACAAGTCCTCATCTGCTAACAAAAACAGTGGTTAACATATTTTTACACTTGTGAGACAGCTAATCCCACCAAAATGTGACCTTAAATGGTGCCTGTACAGATAATAAAGGATTGCGGTGATGACAGTTTGACTCTGTGACAGATTCTAATTCAAATTTGCATTTTTTCCACGTGCTTTGGCTGCAGCTGAGGGCGGTACTATGACCATGAAATCCATACATACGTGTGAGGGAGTTTCGCTCTTTTCATGAAGAGCTGTCTCTGGACAGTAGCAAGGCGTCACCCTAGATGAACAAATACAATCAGACACATGGTTTAGGACTCCCCTGGCTTTTCGTGTGAAACGGTATACACTTGATTGGACGTGACAATGCTGTGATTCAGTCCTCTGAGACACACAAACACACTATGTACAATGTCGGTGTGTGTTTGTGTGCGTGCGTGTGTGTGTGTGTGCGTGCGTGTGTGTGTGTGTGTGTTGTTCGTCTGTATTATCGTTATTACCATTACCAATACACTAAATGGTATTGTTAATCACTCCTGGGTAACATTTGCACACAAACCAGCTGCTGTTTTACTTGACAATGGCAGGGGGCGGTAGTCCACTGTTGTCCTATTGTGCTTGAAAACCAACAGACAGTGTCAAAACAATGTATACGTTTGTTTGTAATTATGTCACGTTCCCTCCTTTTCCTTTCGGCTTATCCCATCAGGGGTCGCCACAGCGAATCAATTGCCTCCATCTAACCCTGTCTTCTGTATCCTCTTCTCTTGCGCCAACTACCTTCATGTCCTCTTTCACTACATCCATAAACCTCCTCTTTGGTCTTCTTCTAGGCCTCCTGCCTGGCAATTCAAAACTCTGCATCCTTCTACCAATATATTCTCTATCTCTCCTCTGGACATGTCCGAACCATCTCAATCTGGCCTCTCTGACTTTATCTCCAAAAGCTCTATCATGTGCTGTCCCTCTGATGTGCTCATTCCTGATCCTGTCCATCCTGGTCACACCCAAAGAGAACCTCAGCATCTTCATCTCTGCTACCTCCAGCTCTGCCTCCACCCCTCAAGCTTCTCCTCCACCTGTCCCTGCTCTCACTACATATCACAATGTCATCTGCAAACATAATAGTCCACGGAGATTCCTGTCTAACCTCGTCAGTCAGCCTGTCCATCACAATAGCAAACAAGAAGGGGCTCAGAGGTGATCCCTGAAGGAGTCCCACCTTCACTCAGGACTCCTCTGGCACACCTACAGCACACCTCACTACTGTCTTACAGTCCTCATACATGTCCTGCACCGCTCTAACATACTTCTCTGCCACTCCAGACTTCCTCATACAATACCACAGTTCTTCTCTGGGCACTCTGTCATAAGATTTCTCCAGATCTACAAAAACACAATGCAGCTCCCTCTGACCTTCCCTGTACTTCTCCATCAACATCCTCAAGCAAACACTACATCTGTTGTACTCTTTTTTTGGCATAAAACCGTACTGCTGCTCAGAAATGCTCACGTTTGCCCTTAGTCTAGCTTCAACTACTCTTTCCCATAACTTCATTGTATGGCTCATCAGCTTTAATCCTCTATAGTTGCCACAATTCTGCACATCTCCCTTGTTCTTAAAAATGGGCACCAGCACACTTCTCCTCCATTCCTTAGGCATCTTCTCATTATCTAAGATCTTGTTAAACAACCCAGCCAGGAACTCTGTTGCCACCTCTCCTAGACACTTCCATACCTCCACAGGTATATCATCAGGACCGAGTGCCTTTCCATTCTTCATCCTCTTCAATGCCCTCCTCACTTCTTCCTTACTAATCTTTGCTACTTCCTGGTCCACAACAGTCACCTCTTCTACTCTTTGTTCTCTTTCATTTTCCTCATTCATCAACTCTTCAAAGTACTCTTTCCATCTTCCCATGACACTACTGGCACCTGTCAATACCCTTCCATCCTTATCCTTCATCACCCTAACCTGCTGCACGTCCTTCCCATCTCTGTCCCTCTGCCTTGCCAACCTGTATAGATCTTTCTCTCCCTCCTTGCTGTCCAACCTAGCATACAAGTCATCATAAGCCCCTTGTTTGGCCTTTGCCACCTTTACTTTCACCTTACGCTGCATCTCTCTGTACTCCTGTCTACTCTCTTCAGTCCTCTCAGTGTCCCACTTCTTCTTAGCTAACCTCTTACTCTGTATACACTCCTGCACCTCCTCATTCCACCACCAAGTCTCCTTATCTACTTTCCTTCCAGATGACACACCAAGTACTCTCCTACCTGTCTCCCTGATCACAGTAGCTGTAGTTGTCCAGTCATCTGGAAGGACTTCCTGGCCACCCATAGCCTTTTTCAACTCCTTCCTAAAAGTCACGCAACACTCCTCCTTTTTCAGCTTCCACCATTTTGTCCTCTGCTCTGCCTTTACCCTCTTCATCCTTCTCACCACTAGAGTCAACCTACACACCACCATCCTATGCTGTCTGGCTACACTCTCACCTACCACTGCTTTGCAGTCACTGACCTCCTTCAGGTTACACCTTCTACACAAGATGTAGTCTACCTGTGTGCTCCTACCTCCACTCTTGTAGGTCACCCTATGTTCCTGTCTCTTCTGGAAGAAAGTATTCACTACAGCCATTTCCATCCTTTTTGCAAAGTCGACCACCATCTGTCCTTCAGCGTTCCTCTCCTGGATACCAAACTTGCCCATCACCTCCTCATCATCTCTGTTTCCTGCACCAACATGCCCATTGAAGTCCGCACCAATGACAACTCTCTCACTTCTAGGGATGTTCTGCATCACTTCATCCAGGTCTGACCAGAATTTCTCTTTCTCCTCCATCTTACATCCTACCTGTGGAGCATACCCACTAACCACATTGAACATCACACCTTCGATTTCTAGCTTCAGGCTCATCACTCTATCTGACACTCTTTTTACCTCCAGGACGTTGCTAGCAAACTCCTCCTTCAAAATCACCCCTACTCCATTTCTCTTCCTATCTACACCATGATAGAACAGCTTGAACCCTGCTCCTAAGCTTCTAGCCTTGCTACCGTTCCACCTGGTCTCCTGGACACACAATATGTCTACCTTCCTTCTCTGCATCATGTCAACTAATTCTCTACCTTTTCCTGTCATAGTTCCAGCATTGTAAGTCCCTACTCTTAGTTCTAGACTCTTAGCATTCCTGTTTTGTCTCCTCCTACGGACACACCCTTCCTCCTCTCCTTCTTCGGCCAACAGTAATCCAGCTTAAAAAAGTATCTATCTTTGTTTATTTTTAATTACTTTAACAGAAAGTACGTTTTTTACACGTTTAAATATATTCTAAAATGTCCGTGTGTCACCAGACAAGAACGTTTGGGAAAGTTAGCTGTTACGTTGCTAGCTAGCTAACATGCTAAATACAGAAGCCGTAACGTCACCTCACTGCCATCTTGTTAACCAACTTATTAGTAAAAATTTACCATTTTAAAAGATACGAACTTCCAAAATGGGTCCATTAAAACACTTTCCCCGAGGATGTTATTGACGTTTATCGTATCTTACCTTCTGTTATCCCCCCAGTAGGCATGTGTCGGTCGTGAACGAATCGGCTCTAAGAGCCGGCCATTTCAAATGAAAGACAGGAGCCGGTTCGCCAACTGAGAGCCGATTTGTTTTTTCCTCGGCTATTTCCTGTTAAATTGTGACGCATCAGGGGTGGGGTTAAACACGCAGCACACATTCCGGGATTATTTTGACACAACTGTTACCTGGCTGCTGTTTTTTTCTTGTTTTGCACATTGTCATTTCAAACAACAAAAAAATCTGAGGCGCCACTTGGGAGCCGAAAGATTTTCCATCGCTACCTCATAAGTCCTGGCGCGCTCCGGTGTCCTTTACGTGGGAGCATACCCCACCTTCCTCAGGGTCCTAGTGCCTGTTGCGTGACATTGTGAATGATGACAGGCAGTTTAAGGGCAATGGGGAGACAAAAACAGGAACAAAACAAATGTATATCCGTCACACTGATTTTGGTTAGTGTCTTGGTTTTGGTGAAAAGCTGTCGTTAAAACAAAAATATCGGCCGAAGAAAGCTTTAATAACAAAAAATGGTGCATTGCAGAGACAAGAAGATGCTCCCTTTGGCATTGAGCAGCATTGCAAGGAATCCAAACTATCCAAACACAAGGAGCAGTGCATCATCAGGATGACCGCAAACATGGACTCAGCTCGTGTTTGCTTGACATTTAACCCCTCCACAGACAGCTATCTGTCGATTTGCGCTGGTGCGACGTGTTTGGGAGCGGCCTGCATGCCCAGCATCCATCACAGCCTTCACGGACACACTTTCAGCCTCAAGTCATAGAAAGAGCATGTTTGTTTGACGCCAAAGTGGGGGTGTGGGATAACTCATTATGGTTCATGCAAACACGAGGCGGCGGTGTGGGACTAATTCTTCTTTTGTGGAATTAATTAATGGCTTAATTGCTTCGGTTGTGCAGCAAGCGGTTAACGCTGATGGAAACTGAGGCTCGGTTGAAAAATAAATGTCCCTTCTTGGTTTAGGTGGCCTAAATGAATGTAAGATATCAGCTTTAAAGAGCACAAAAAAGCTGCTTTGTGTCGTATAAACATCCCACATTCAGTTTTGTTGTTCCAAAACATAAAACTTGAGCACGTGTGTGCCTTTTTGGGAGTTCACCATCCTGCCTGTGAAATATGAGCCCTGGAATGTAACTCCACGCAAATGGCACCCCGTAATAATCGACTTTGTGGCAAAATGAAACATTTTGCCAGCATTTTTCCTGAATTAATCACGCAACAGCTTATGCGGAAAGCAACCTACTGCCATCTGGTGGCCGAGGACTGCAGCTGCATGTGAGCCCCTTTGAGCTGCACGTCATTAAATGTGAGTATTTCAACAAAAAGGCTTCTTTCACTGAGTTTGAGCGCTGTCTTATTTACTTTGAACGATCTGTGTATTCTTTCTCTCCCTCTTGTTGTATGCCAACACCATCCAATTATTATTCATTCATTCATTTTCTATACCGCTTATCATTAGGGTCACGGGTATGCTGGAGCCTATCCCATTATCCATCCATCCATCCATTTTCCTCCGCTTATCCGGGTCCGGGTCGCGGGGGCAGCAGCTTCAGTAGGGAAGTCCAGACTTCCCGGTCCCCAGCGACCTCTTCCAGCTCCATCGGGAGGACACCAAGGCGTTCCCAGGCCAGCTGTGAGACATAGTCCCTCCAGCGTGTCCTAGGTCTTCCCGGGGGCCTTCTCCCGACTGGGCATGCCCGAAACACCTCACCAGGGAGGCGCCCGGGAGGCATCCGGACTAGATGCCCGAGCCACCTCAACTGGCTCCTCTCGATGTGAAGGAGCAGCGGCTCTACTCTGAGCTCCTCCCGGATGGCCGAGCTCCTCACCCTATCTCTTAGGGTGAGTCCAGCCACCCTACGAAGGAAACTCATTTCCGCCGCTTGTATCCGCGATCTCATTCTTTCGGTCATGACCCATAACTCATGACCATAGGTGAGGGTGGGAACGTAGATCGATCGGTAAACAGAGAGCTTTGCCTTCCGGCTCAGCTCTCTCTTCACCACGACGGTCCGGTACAGCGACCGCATTACTGCAGATGCTGCACCGATCCGTCTGTCGATCTCACGCTCCAACCTTCCCTCACTCGTGAACAAGAACCCAAGATACTTGAACTCCTCCACCTGAGGCAAGACCTCACTCCCCACCCGGAGGGTACAGTCCAATTATTATTATTATAGCTCAACGCTATGGTTGAGCTAACGCGCAGCTTGACTGTGCGCTAATCATATATTCTAAAGGTCACCGAGGTCACTTACCTGAAATACCATTTAAAAAAATGTAAAGCATCAACATTCGGTGATCGTTAGAAATTCGGAGTAGGTTTGCAAATAGATGAGAATAAATTTGCAGAAAAATTGCAATTTAGTCAATAGAAGGATATTTGCGAAAAACATTGAAAAAATACAGCATGGTTTGGATTAAATCAAGACATTTTTGAGGCAGTTTATTTAGAATGTATTATTATTACTATTTATATTGTATTATTTATTTAATATACAACTGTAATTTTAAATATATTTAATTAATATTATTTTATTCAACATATTAATGGTTTCATTATATATTTATATATTACACTGCAGGGGCTGTGAACATATGAAATATGTTCTTTTTTTGTTTGTTTGTTCAGTGAAATAGATCACTTCCAATGCTAGTCACAATACTTTATTATGTTTTATATCCACGTCAGTATATAATTATTCACAAATACAGCCTATTTTACCATTTTGATTCTTACACATGCAGTTTAATTTCAGGCAATAATGCAAAAAAGTTTAACAGGAAGAAAAATATGAAAAGTGTTTCAAAAACAACGAGAATATGCCAATTGATTGAAATAAATAGTAAAATTGCAGATTTAGTCAATAAGAGGACATTTTGATAACACTGAAAATGAACATATTTTGAGGTAATTTATTTAAGAATAATTAGATTATTTTATTGATCAATGTGTTCAATATTGTTTTATTTTGATATATAATTATTCCAAAAATAAAATATGATTTTTTTTACATGATGGAAACTCCAACTGTGAAAGTTTGCAAAGTTTCTTTCATAAACGTTCATTCATCTTCATATAATCCTAACCATAAGAGATTTCAATTATATTCATTATTTATTATTTACTTACTATTTATTTACTTTTTTTTTTACCATTTTGGTTCACACAAAAGGAGCCTTTAAGCAATAACAATCATTTTTTTTTAAAAATTGTATAAAATGAGAAGAATGTATGACAATTAATTGTGATAAATAGTAAAATTGCAGATCAGTCATAAAAGGACATTTGCAAAACAAAAATACAGCATAATTCTGGTTAAATCAACACATTTTGAGGCTGTTTCTTTAATAATAATCAGATTATTTAATTAACTGCAGGAGCTGTGCACATAGGCATGATGTTCAACATTGTTTTATATTGATATTTTATTTTTAGAAAGAACAGATACGATTTTTTTAATGGGTTCTTTATGTTCCATGGATATTTTCATCTTCATGTAACCATGAGGCATTCAGATAATAATTATTAGTTTTACTGTTTTGTTTCTTAGACATATGCGCCTTAAGAGATTTCAAGAACTTAAACAGCCAAATAGGGAAAAAAAGCAAACAGTATCACTTGATCAAAGTCGGAGTTTCACGTCTCAACCCCCCATCCTGTCTCTCCACTTCTAGCATGCCCCCCACCCCCAAAAAGCCTTCTTGAGCGTCTTCAGCCTTATCTGCAACACCTTGATCCCCATGCATACAATTACCTCCGACTCTCCCTTCCCTCCTGACCATTATTAGCTTCATTAGCATGAGCACAATGAAGTGGGGAAAACCCCAAACATAGCTTGCTATTGTTGTTGCATGCATGCCGCCTGTATACCTCAAAGTCTAAATTTGCATCTGCGGCTGAAAGTCTACCCAATAAATCAAATAAAATGGAGCAGAAGGAGCAAACAAGTATCAGTTGACGGTGGTTTATTCTTTTAGCAACACAGTACATACAACAAAGTAAATACAACAGCTCTGTAGTACTTTTTCCTGCAACACCGGAGCGACTGAAGTCGTAGCTTATCGAAGTAGGTAGTTTTGGTCGTAGAAAAAATAAAACATTTTCATTTACATTCAAGTCGAGGAGGCATCAAATCCAAGGTCAGGATTCGTTCGCCGGGTGTGTGTAGTGCAAGTCACGATGGTGTCGATTAGCACACTAAAAAAAACAATCACGTGCAGCTAACATCTGTCTGAAAAAGACTCCGAATTAGTCGTTTAAAAAAATGCAAGGAGGGTGATAACAACATTCCAAAAAAAGAAGCACATGGCATACAATGAAAAGTCAAGGGTGCCCGGTACGGTGCCTGGCGGGGAGCCAAAGCTTTGAACTCCCTTTTGCCTGCAGGCGTCCGACACGCCCGCAACATTTCCACACGTGCAAATTTTACACATGCAGTGTGTAGGAGGAAGGGGTGCGAATAAGCAACGTCGTGACGCTTCAGCCGTGAACCAGCGACACCCCATGGTGCAGAGCCCGCTTCCACATGTAGTACGTAGAGCGCGGCGTGAAGGGAAAGTAGGAGCGGAACTCCTTGAAGGTGGGGAAGGATTTCTCCTCAAAGCGCTGCTGCAGGAACAGCTTGGCCTTGGCCTTGAAGTTGGCCAGGGCCACCACATCCACGGCCAGCACGCGCCCGTCCATCGGCGTCCCCGCCAGGCTATGCTGGTGATGTGGGGTGTCGGAGGAGGCTACGCCAGGATGATATGCGTAAGCGAGGGTCTCCCCAAAACGGAGCACCTTGTGCTTGTTCGCCATCGTTACTTCTGTGGTGGCGGCTGAGGGCCTTTTCTCAACCTTGAGGGCCTCTTCCCTCTGATTAGCTGCCTTCATCTTCCTGTTGCTGTTCCTCCACAGCCAGAAGAAACAAAGCGACAAGGACGGGAACCTGAGCTTGAACTTGCTCAAGGACAACTTAGACTTCTGGACCAGCAGCTTAGCGCCGTCTCGCAATTGTTTCTTACCCATGTAGGCTAAACGAAAACTTCTATGCTTCTGCCTGCAGACCCGCGTGCTGGGTGCAACGTCCCGGGCGACCTTCTCCGGGACCGGCGAGAGACTTTTTGGACTTTGGCTCTTGTCGACATCCGAGCTGTCCTCGCTGCTGCTGGCTTTGTAGCCTCTGTTCAACAGCAAGGCTTCCCTCCTCCAGTTGTAGTAGGTGGATCTGGAGATTCCCGGGAAGTTGCGTTTGAAGATCCTGAAGGGGAAGGAGGTGTTCACTGCGATGCAGTTCTGCAAGCAGCGCTTAGCTTCCTGCATGTGGGCCACATTCTGGGCCCGGTCCAGATCCAGGTTGGCCATGCTAAGGCCAAACATGCTGGCCACGCTGTCGTGTTGGTCCGACTCGTCCTGCTTGGCTTCCGGTGAGGACCACACTTCTTGCTCGGTGCTCTCTCCGGGACTGATCTCTCCTGTAGACGAGGCCGTGGAGAAATTTCCTCCAGACTTTTGGAGCTCATGCTTCCAGTTGTAGTAAGACGAGCGCGAGATTTCGGGAAAGAACTCTTTGAACTGGTGCAGTGGGATGAGCCTCCCTTCCAGGTAACACGCTTGGAGGAAGTACTTCGCCTCGTAGCGAGCTGCCGACTTTTTGCAGTGCTCCTGAGATTGCCTCTTCCAGCGGTAGAAGGTCCTCTTGGTGATGTTGTACTTGTCCTTCAGGCTGGGATAGGAGAACTGCGGCTCGTGGTTTGGGAGCTCGTCGCTTTTAGTAGGGGAGGGCCTCCGGTCGTTGTCAAGACTTCGAAACGTGACGTCGCTTGACATTACCAGCGCCACGAAATGATCTGGTCTGAACAAGGACCCGGAATGCAGCTCTCCAGACCACATGATGTGCAGGGTTTGTGGCTTGGATTTTTGGGGCCATGTCCTGGGTCGTATGAGTCTGTTGAAGTAAGGCCGGATCTTCAGGTTGAACATAGGGTAGATGGAGTAGATGTTGAACTGTAGCACCGACGCCAGCGCGTATACGTGCCACATGTTGGCGTAAGAGCCCAGGAAGCACGACGCCTTGACGTCGGCGTCAAAGATGGCCTCCAGGACAGTCGCCGGGAGGTTGAGCATGTCCTCGGACTCCTCGGCGCAGAGGCTGAAGCGGACGGCCTGGAGCATCATCTTGGAGTCAATCATGCCGGACAGGTAGTACCTCTTCCACAGCAGCATTTCCATTACGGTCCTTACCTGTGCGGGATTTAAAAAAAACACAGCTCAAAACTGTTTCTTGCTAAATCCAGCGTCCCTACCAAGAAATCCGACACAACAAATAAAGGACACACCATCGGGTGGCATATCGATGCTGGTGTCGTGGTACATTCTTCTGAATTTCATGCCAGAGGGCATGGGGTTGCTTCTCGGCCAGGGTATCTGGCGTGACTTCTTGTGGCGAGCCAGGCCGGGGTGGGTGGGGATAGCTTAAAGTAGAATCATGGTTTTATTGCTACCCTTCGAAACAGGGGTTCCCAACCCTTGTTCATGCCCCCCTAGGTTATTGCGTGGTTGCCAAAACCAACCTACTAAGTTAAGAGTCTTGCTGGATATCGAGTTGACAGTTTGATGCCTGGCGCTGTTGACTCTTATTCAGTGGACCCTGGTTCAAGCCTCGCTTGAACATTTGGACAAGAAAAGTGGCACAAATCTTAACCGAAATGCTGTGTTTGGATGGTTACCTGAAGCTCCAAACTCAGCGCACTGTTGCCCACTAGCAGCACGCTAGCCGCGTCAAACAACAGGTTCCCTTTGCCTTTACAGCGCAGGGGCAGGAGATCCGCAGGGGCGTCGCTCGGGTACAACCCTTGAGCGACGTCGTCCACTCCGACCCACTCTGGGAAATCCTGGCAGGGGGTGCGCGGCAGCTGGAAGGGAGCCAGGACCTGGTCCGCTTCCAGGGCTTTTCTGGTCAAAGTGTTCAGGCCTGAGTGCTCCGTAGCCTCCTGGAGATCCCTCAGGATGGACAGAACCAACTCGTTCCTCTGGATCATGGCTGCGGTGGAGTTCTGAGAAGCGTACAAGAGAAAACAGCAGGTCAGTTATCACAAATAGCAATTTCCACTCGACCGACTGCGGCCGAATTAGCCTTTTTCTTGACATGAGCTGGAAACCATATTTGGAAACTTTTAGGACATTGCACAGTAAAGTCATGTCTTTTAGTTTTAAAATATTACATACTACAACGGTACAATCAAATTAAGGCTAGTAATTAGTTCTAAATCACTGACTCACCAAGTTAGGTTCCCGACAAAGACCTATATTAGCACTCATGTTTCAACTTGTTGAAGAACTTGAAGGTTTCACTTTCTTAGCACTTTTCCCACAAGCAGAAAATGTTTCCAATTTCCACGCAAACAGCTACAATTGAGTTCTTTAAATAATCTGGGAACCAAATTTGGTAACTTCTAGCACATTACACAGTAAAATCATATCTTCTAGTATGGAAAAATTACATAATAGTAATGAACAATCAAATCAGGGCTTGTAATTAATCACTGCCTCATCAGGTTAGGTTCCCAACAAAGAGCTAAATTCACACTTGTGTTTCACTTTGCAGCTTTTGATCTTCTTTGCACTTTTCACATAATAAGACTTCAAATCAAGGTTGGTAAAAAGTTCCAAATCACAGACTCCCCCAAGTTAGGTTCCCCACGAAAAGCTAAATTGGCAGTCACGTTCCACTTTGTTCTCGAACTTTCCTTTTCTTAGCGCTTTTCACGCAATAAAATTGTTATGGGCCTTTCACAATCGAGTTGTCCTCTCCCTTCAACTGAGCCGGGAACCACACTTTGTCGTGAAGGTCTTCTTTCTGTATCCTGTGCGTGCATTGGAACGGGTTCCGGTTAAAAACGAAACTGCCGTTGGGGTTTTCCGAACACGAGAAAAATGCAACTCAAACGCGACCTTTTGTGGTTTCTCGTGGCCGATCGCGCGTAATGACGCGTTTGGGTTGCTTGCATGAGCTCACTTGAGCGTCAGGGACGCCTGCAAAGGTGCGAACCTACCTGAGATGATCCGCCGGTTCCCCAAAAAAGCCGCGTCCTCACTCCATCGTGTGTGCGCAAGTCTCACCATCAGCACACTCCAAAAAAAAGAAAACAACTCTTCAGGAAATTGTCCATCGCGTTTTTTTGTCTCCACCTAAAGAAAGACCTCCTACCTCCTTCCTCCTCCTTCCTCCTCCTCCTCCTCCTCCTCGTCAGGGTCAACTTCAACGTGAAGTGCTAACAAAAGGACAAGAGTTGACTTGAAACACCAAAAGGTTCAAGGTTGCTTGTTAAAACCTCGCAGGCTGTTGGTAAAGAAGGCGGATTGAATATTATTATCAATTATTATTTATGCGCACTTTGAACTTGTTCATGTCATCTTTCATTCACCTTATTTCTAATAAAGGGACATTTTACACGCTACTTTGCCAAAGCAATAACTACAAGCAATAAAATAAGGAACATATTATTGATCATTGGTAGTCATTATAAAAATATCTTCAAGGGAAAACTTGTGTCATTTTTTTTCATTTTACATCTCATCCGATATTATTGCCCAAAAAACATATATACTGTATATATGTGAGGCATTGTTGTGATTTTATTCCACTGTTAAATATTTCATTCGGTTGGGGACTTATTTGTATGTTATTAATGGCAGTATTTGTATCATGTCACTTGCTATATAATGAACGGACCCCACTTTTCTTGCAACAGGTAAATAAAGGAATGTAAATTACGATAAACCGTAACGTGACACAAAAATGAAAAACAATAAAACTTCAATTATATTTTTAAAAAAGGCCAATAAAATAGAATAAAT
Organism: Oostethus manadensis; assembly: GCA_024372805.1. Taxonomy (NCBI): domain Eukaryota; kingdom Metazoa; phylum Chordata; class Actinopteri; order Syngnathiformes; family Syngnathidae; genus Oostethus; species Oostethus manadensis. Next base: position 2,732,273 of record QODF01000058.1, on the reverse strand, counting down.
GTGTGAAAAAGGGTAGAAATTGCAAGAAATTTAGAATGAATCGGGGCTTGAAGGTATAGTGCTCTTTTTTCATGCTGTAGTCTACCTTTCTTGCAACTAAAAATAATCATGAAACAATCAAATACAACAAAAATCATTTTACATCAAAACCCTAAATATTGAAATGTATTCAATATGTTATTTTTTATATGTATTTTTTATAAATTATATTTTAGTCACTAAAAATAAAGGCAATATAAACTACTTTTTGTGTCATCCTTCTAAAAAAACAGCAAATATCAACTCAGAGTTTGTTGTTGCAAGGGTGGATTTCATCTTTTAAAATGCTGTGCTGGTTTCAGGCGGCCCTGGGTGGACTTTTTTGCACGGTGGTGCTGCACCGACTTTGCGGATTGGAGCGTAAAATGTCCAGACTGGGCGTGACTGCAGCTTCTTCTCCACCGTATCGCTTTTAACACCTCCTCGCTCTCTGGCCTTTTGCAGGATTTCAGTCATCAAGGCTCCTTTTGTTCCACACAACAATCCACAGGCCTGAACCCCCGCCCCTCATCCACTCCCACACACACACACACACACACACACACCAGGGGACAGCAGCATTTGTCCCCCACTGATGCGTCCACCAGCAGACAAGCTGGTGCCTCGCTTGGATGCTCTTCTCGGCTTTGACCTTATCAGCTGTTTGGACAGTATGTGTGACACACACACACACACGCACACACACACATAATGCATAGGTGTGTTACGTTCTTTCGCAGCGGAATGGAAAAGTTTGCGGATTGTGTTGAAAGCACAAAGATTTAGAAAGAGTGATGGTGAAATGTTGTGTTGCAAGACCTCGCTTGTCCTAAAAGAGACGACCATTTCTAGAACTTTCAAGTTATTTCTATGAGGGTGGGCCTGGGGGGTGGGAAAGCAACTTATTAGGTCTCGGTGGGACACTCAAATACTTCACACTAGAAAATCTTCATGTATATAATAGAGCCCCTTTATGATTTCTTTTTTTGCATGTTTATCCAAATGTTTCAGATCATCAAATGAATGTAAATATTAATCAATGACAACATAAAATGCACTTTTTCAATGAAACGTTTTATTATAATCGTAGAAAAATATCCAAAGGTACATGTCCCTGTGTGACAAAGTGTTGCCCCGCACTCTTGTTATTACATAACTAAGACAAATTGAGATCTATTAGTGTGGAAAAGGTTATAAAGCCATTTCTAAAGCTCTGGGACTCCAGAAAACCACAGGGAGAGACATTATCCACAAATGGTGACAACATGGAACAGTGGTGAACCTTCCCAGGAGTGGCCTGGCAACCAAATCATACCAAGTGTCACGATCCGGCGCTCGGTTAGCTCGGCGCGGCATAGCGAGAACCCCGGGGAAGCAGCGAGCAGGACGTCAGGCAGGTAAGGTGCAGAAAAAGAGTCCTTTAATGATAAAGATGCGGGGCAGGAACAAAAACAGGAACAAGAAGCACACACGACATCCGATGGCAAAATGACAAAATTACAATGACCCGACAAACACAAGATGCACACACCTGAACTTAAATAGCAAGAAGGACAAATGAGGAACAGGTGTGTCTAATCAACGGAAAACTAACTAGCAACGAAACAGGAAAACACCACAACCAAGGAAACCCCACATAAAACCTAAACTGTCACGCGCACAACACCCGGATCGTGACACCAAGAGCGCCTTGACAACTCATCCAAGAGGTCACAAAAGACCCCTCAACAACATCCAATGAAGTGCAGGCCTCACTTGCCTCAGTTAAGGTCAGTGTTAATGAAAACAGCCTGCATGGCAGAATTCTAAGACCAAAACCACTGCTGAACAAAAGAAACATTAGGGCTCGTCTCAATTTTGCCAGAAAACATCTTGAGAATCCCCAAGAACTTTGGAAAAATATTCTGTGGTCTGACGAGACAAAGGTTGAACTTTTTGGAAGGGTCGCTTGTGTCTCATTATTCCTGGCATAAAATTAACTTAGCAACAGTAAAATATGGTGATGGTAGTGTGATGGTATGGGGCGCTTTTGCTGCTTCAGGACCTGGAAGACTTGCTGTGATGAATGGAAGCATGAATTCTGCTGTCCACCAAAACATCCTGAAGGAGAAAGTCCGGTCATCTGTTGGAGGAAACTTGGGTTGTGCAGCTGGACAATGATCCAAAACACACCAGCAAGTCCACCTCTGATTGGCTGAAGAAAAAACAAATGAAGACTTTGGAGTCTGACATGAATCCTATTGAGATGCTGTAGCATGACCTTAAAAAGGCGCTTCATGCTGGACACGCCTCCAATGTGGCTGAATGACAACAATTCTGCAAAGTTCCGTCCACAGCGCTGTAAGAGACTCATTGCAAGTTATCCAAAACGCTTGATGGCAGTTGTTGCTGCTAAGGGCGGCCCAACCACTTATTAGCTTTTTCACACAGGGCCTTGTAGCTTTGCATTCTTTTCTCCCTTTAGTAATAACAAGTTTGATTTAAAAACTTCACTTTGAGTTGTCCTTGACTAATATTTACATTTGTTTGATGACCAGAAACATTTAAGTGTGACAAACATGCAAAAAAATAAAAGAAATCATAAAGGGGGCAAATATACCCAATATACTTTTCTTAGTATATTATACTATATGATACTTTTCTTAGTATATTATACTATATGATACTTTTCTTAGTATATTGGGTATGATACACTTTTCTCCCATACGTAATTCTCTTTTTATTGAAATACTTCCAGGTTTACATTTGAATGTGATGATGTATTGTTTAAGAAGACATGAATATTAATTTGATAATATGAATATTAGTATATAGAATACGGTGTTACTTATCAGGCTCGGTAGTCACTGCCATAAAAAGCAAATTTATTGGAAAAGTTCCTTTTCTTGTCAGCATTTGTGTCCTCACTGCTGTCTTCAAACGCCTTTTCCAACACACACACACACACACACACACACACACGTCTCTTAGGTGTGTAGATGAGCTGCAGTGCACTGTGAACACGATTAAAAACGAGTGAAAGCATTTAAAATGTAAATGAAAGCAACACCGGGAGCGGCTCCGCTGGTCTCTCGCCTGCTGAGTGAGTGTGCGTGTGCGTGCGTGCGTGTGTGTGTGCGTGTGTGTGTGTGTGTGTGTGACACGCATGCACACTTTAACACACACCAGGTAATGCAAATCAATGCAATACTACAATATTTCAACATAACCTAACACAATATAAATACAAACACACATTACTCATGCTAAATTATGCCCGAACTGTCTTTGCATCATCAAATGCACCTGGTGGCTCATTTATATTCCACTTTTTAAAAAACATTATTATTATTATTATTTTATTTATTTTTGGGCTTGTGGTTGAGCAAAAAAAGTAAAGAAAAAAGTCATCAAATTTGGATCCATTATTTTCCAAGGACCCGAGAAAATGATAATTATAATATTGAAAATGTAATGACAATGATAGTAAAAAATAATAATAATAAAATCTTGTTGTTACTTAATGGCAATAATAATAAATACTTGGATTATTGTAGCACTTTTTAAAGGACCCAATAAATGATAATTATAATATTTAAAATGCAATGACAATGGTAGTCAAAGAATATAAAATAATAACAATAATAAAATAATAAACAACTAATAAAATGTAGTTACTTAACGGCAATAATAATAAATGCTTGTTAGGTTAATTGTCCATAGGTATGAATGTGCGTGTGAAGGTTTGTTTGTCTATATGCGCCTTGCAATTGACTGGCGACCAGTCCAGGGTGTACCCCGCCTCTCGCTCAAAGCCAGCTGGGATAGGCTCCAGCATCCCCGCGACCCTAATGAGGATAAGCGGCATAGAAAATGAATGAATGAATGAATGGATTATTATAGTACCTTTTAAAGGACCCAAGAAAATGATAATTATAACATTCAAAATGCAATGACAATAATAGTAAAAAATAGAAAAATAATAATAATAAAATCCTGTAGTTACTTAATGCCAATAATAAAAAATACTTATTATATTACCTTTCAAAAGACCCAAGAAAATAATTACAATTTATAAAATGCAATGACAATAAAAGAACATTCTGAACATTCATGAAATTCTGTATTAAATTTTTATAACATCTTTTCTTCGTTTTCGGGCTTATGGTTGAGCAAAACAAGTAAAACAATGTCAATTTGTATACATTACTTTCCAATGAGTTGTAAGTAGTAAGTAGGTATTAAGCTCACTAACTTTAGATACACACACAAAAAAATTACAAATAATAATAATAATAAAAGAAAATCCTGCAGTTACTTAATGGCAATAATAAAACAAACACAAAAAAAACCTTACACTTGTATAGTACCTTTCATAGGACCAAAGAAAATAATAATTATAATTCAAAAATATGCCATTAGTATATTGAAATTGAAATTGTTGGGCTCATGGTTGAGCAAAACAAATAAAAACAAATTCAAATTTGTATCCATTACTTTCCAGTTGGTTGTAATTATATAAAAGTAGGTATTAAGCTCACTAGTTTTGACACAGAGAAAATGGAAATAAAATGAAAATAAAAATAATAAAATTAGTTGGCAATAATAGTAATAATATTAGTAACTTGAACTATTATAATACCTTTCAAAAGACCCAAGAAAATAAAAATGATTCTAATTTCAAAAAATGCAATGGCAATAATAGTGAAATTGTATGTTACATTTTCTTTTCTTCATTTTGGGGCCTGTGGTTGAGCAGAACAAGTAATTAGAAATAGTAATAAAACTGTTATCAGTCGGTTGTATTTATTTAGAGGTAGGCATTAAGCACACGTACCTTGATATACACACAGAGAAAATGTAAAAAAATAAAAAAATATTATAAATAATGAAATAAAATCTCATAGTTACTTAATGGCAATAATAAATAAAAAAAACAAATGTTATGCAAATCCTGTAGTTACCTAATGGCAATAACAACAAAAATAATCATTTTTAATTTTTATAGTACATTTCAAAAGGTACCAGATAAAATAATAATTATTATAATTTTAAAAAATCTAATAACAATAACAATAATGAAATGTAATATTTGTAAGGGAAAAAAAAGCAACAAGTAGATGATTGAACAGGAGGTGACTATTGAAACTGAGGTTTCTGAGGTAGATGACTGAAATAATAATCATAATTATTAATAATACGTCCTCGTAGAAGATTTCATCACTTAAAGGAGGACTACTGGTAGCGAATGCAAGCGTACTCGGTGGCGTCGCCCTCGCAGGAAAACACACCGTCGGCGGCCGCAGGGAGGACGACGTCTGCGTAGACTACGTTGTCCTCCACCTGGAGACGTGTGCTTCAATTTAGAGACATTTTCATTGGGAGGGGAAGGAATGGCGGACGGAAAATGAACTTACGTTGTTGGAGGGGCAGGAAGTGGATGCCTCGGCCACATCTGAAACCATCAATCAAATATTCATATATCCGTATCCTCACACACACACAGGACACAGCAAACACACATCAACGCTTTTGCCGGGACGATTTTCTTTACCTTCTTCTACGATTTTCACTGTCACATTTGTAGGGTAAGGTTTTGGAAAATGAAATCATTATATATTATAATAGTGACATATTGCTACAATATACAGCATGTACTTTTCATATAACTTTTTAAAAATGACTAAAAATAACTGTGGTACATAATTTTTTTAAACTACAATTTCCCATATATTTATAATTATATTTACATGTATTATTTTATGCAATTGCATAAACAAATGCAAATATATGTTTTATCCAAGAAATACTACAAAAAAGTACCAATAAAATACAAATAAATATAACACAAACAAACATGCATATAAAATTATTATTCTAAATTATTCATGATTATATTTCTCAGTGTTGTACTTGTTTGTGGTGTAGTTAAAAAAACAACTTCAATCATTTTCAGTGTATCATAGTAATGACATATTGCCAAAGCATGCATTTCATACCCAATTACTGTCATTTAAACACATGAAAAGACATGATTTGCAGTATACGACTTTCGTGGGTGATTTTTGAAAGCAATTAATTGAAAGCAAAACGACTATCTTGTAGGTTCCTTTATCAGTAGTCTGACATAAATACTGTAAATACATAAATTGATTTGAAAAAGTCTGCTATTATATTAGAACATTTTAGAAGTATTGTTATTGTATTGTTGTTTTATTATTATTATTATTTACTATATGGCACATCCCAAGTGGTGGTGGTGTGTGTGGAAGCCCCGCGCCAACTTACCAGCTGTGTTCCTCCGCCTGTTGACAACAAACGTGGCGGCCAAGGCGGTCAAGGCGGCGCTTACCAGCACCCCCACCACTATGCTGATTTGATAGTGGCTGGATGCTAAGAGCACAACACGGCAAACACCTTAGACGTTAGCCTTTATTGGAGAGGAAAAAAATTTAAAAAGATGGGACTTAAAATAGTACCCTGAGGTTCTACTTCCACGCTGAGGCCTCCTCTTCCTTTCCCTCTGGGAGCTGCACAATATAAGCAAATTAGCGTCTATTTATCAACATCAGACGTCATCCGGGTGCTGACGTCCACTGACCTGCCACTTGGACTCGCAGCTCCTCTGAAGTCCAGACGTTATCTCCAACCTGTGCTCTGCACTTGAACATCTCCCTAGCAGGATCTTGGTAGGTGAGGTTCAAGGTGACATGGCATTCGGACTGATACTGGATGCCATGCTGAGAGTCCTCCTGGACCGCCACGCCCGCCCGGTCCACCCAACTCAAGTGGACCAGTCTCTGGCGTGTCGTGCGGCAAAGTTCCTGCTCCAAGTAGGAGAGCAGAATGCACTGGAAAGACCACGCCTTGCCCGGAACCACGCTCATCTCTGGAACCTCTACAACAAAAGAACCCAGGACAACACGTTTTTTTTTTGGCTTTTAGACAAAGCACCAGACATCATGCATGACGTCCGCGTGTCCCACAAGAGCGCCAGCTGTCTTACAATAAAAGTAGACCTCCATAGCGGCGCACCGGTTGCTCGGAGCATGTGCCCGAATAGAGTGCACTTTGCTGGGCCACAGCTGGTGGTTTGTCCCCCTATATACTCTGGTTGTCCTGGTAGTAGTGATGTGGTAGTAGCAATGTCATGGTATGATATTTTTAATATCTTTACTATATAACACTTCTATTAACTTAATAAAAAATACAACTTGTTTCTTGTACAATTACAAATGTTTCCATCATATTACATTCCTGTAAACCAATAATATTTTCTACAAATTTTAAATTTGTGTTCTTGTTACATTACAACTTTTTGGCTTTAAAAAATTATGATTTTTCACAATATTATTAATTAATTTTTAAGATTTTTTTATTTTTACAAAGAGAAACTTTCCTTACATGATGACAACTTTTTTCACACGCCTTTTATTCATGTTAAATTACAATAAACACAATAGTTCTTGAGTTTCCTCTCGTAATATTCTGACTTTTTCACAATAATACCATCTTTTGTTCAACAGATTATAAGACAACATTTTCCACACTTTCAAATTACATTCAAGAAAATTGCATGAGTTTCCTCTCATAATATTACTTTTTTTTGGAGAATCACAACTTTTTTTTATAATATAATTTTTTTTTTCAGCAGAAACTTTTTCCTTATATAAGGATAACTTCTTCGACACGTTATTACGTCTTTTATTCATGTTAAATTACGTTCAATTACATTACATACAGAAAATAGTATTTGAGTTTCCACTCATAATTTTCCGACTTTTTTTTTGCACAATTACGACTTTGACACAGTATTACAACAGTATTCTCATAATTGCACATTATCCTCTTAACAATACGAGTCTATTCCCGGGAAAGTGAAACTTTTTTTGAGTAGGTTTTTCTGTACAAAATATTCGCCGGGACTTTTTTTCTTTTACAATTATAACTTTTCTGTGAAGATTTTCTCTTTTTATGATTTTTTTCTGCATCTCCAACTGCATCTCCTAAGATTTTGGTTTGTTCAATTGGTAGAAATTTGACTTTTCTTGACAGTCCCTTTCAAATCTTTACTCAACTCTTTTGAGGGGTGAAGTCATCAGCGGTGTGTTTACAGTAATGTCGTCCGTCGTCATCGTCTTCTGTCACATGTCGGATGTGAACCGTGCAATGTGTGTCCTCGTTGCTCCGTCCCGCCTCCTTGATGCGTCCATTGCTAACGATGGCGATGTCTACTTTCGTTTTTTTCACCCTCAGGCTCCATATGTGATAGCAGACCAAATTGGGACAGGGGAAAGCGATGTCGAAACCTCCAGCATCAGCGTTGACTCCTGCCAGACAGACAGAAAGTGAGGTGATGGTTAAGCTATGGGAAGATGCACGCTGGAATGGTCTTACCTGTGCTGATGAGTGGAAGCAGCAGCAGGTTCACGACAACACGCTGCAGCATCTTGCAAATGATTTAGCTCTGGAAACGGTGATTGGCATGGCTTCTCAGCAGAGAGGCAACACTTCCTGTTTGGCCCAACATCCTCCTAACTGCTATTGGCCTCTTTGTGCTGTGGCAAAAGTGACACACGGCCACGTTCAGTCTTTATTCTTTTGGTCCCATTGACTCCTCTTCTGTTTGTGAGGAGGTCATTTTTGAATAGCCTATCATTTATTTTCACATTGTGATGCATTGTACTGTTTTAAAGGATAAAATATTTGCATAAAAATGAGAATGAGTTTTTTCCCCATCGCTTACTCATGTCGCTGTGCCCTTTTAGGGGTGTTAGCAACACTGCCTCCTGGTGACCATGAAAGCTATTGCATGTTTACGTTGACAGCCAATAAGAGTCGCCCCCTGGTGGTGGTTTAAAAGAACACAGGTGTAGGATTCAATAGATCCATTTTCTATACCGCTTATCCTCATTAGGGTCGCGCGGGATTCAATACTAATAAACTGATTTTTGTCGTACTTACGGCATAGAAAACCGGTCCTCTGGAAACAGTTTATAACAATATTAGCGCCCTCAAGACTTGAAACAACACTCCTGTAGTCATACTTAGTCCCTGGGGCCAAAATAGAAGATATAATCAGAAAATTAGCCATAACTAACAAAGGCACACGTTGGCAATTCCTTGTTTTCCGCCATTACATCAGTGTTTTGTAACGGCAACACACCATAGTAGACCTAATATGCCTTTTAGGACGTAAACCAAAAAAGTCCCGCTCGAGCAGTGTGACAGTAAATGTAAGGGAACCTTAGCGACCGGAGTTTTAGTGGACGAACACCGACCCCTAGTGGCCCACATTCAAATTACAACGCGTCTTCTGCCTTGTTTGGGATTTTACTTGAGTTACAACGCTCAGCCATTTGTATGCTTGAAATTGCTTGATGTCGGACAAAAAATAAGTACAAGTATGCTTTTTAAGAAACTAACGGGCTGCATTCAGTGTCCGTTTATAAATAAGTATCGCCCCCTTGTGGCAAACAAAAGCGTTGCAGCTCTCACAGATAGTTTAGAAAGTAGAAACCGTTTTAGAACGTCAGCAAAGCCAGTTACAAAAGTGGAAAAGGTTAGAAAACATCCCATTAAACACGTCACGCATGATTGCAGCCGTAGGATTTATTCCCCCGTGTTATTTCAAAAATGTTACTGTACACAAATACAAATATAACTAATATCTATGTACTTTAAATTCTCACAAACGGATGAGAGTAAAATGTTCAACCTGCACACTTTATCAGCATGAAAAATAACTTTATCCTTTTCTTTTTACAGCTCTGCTTTAAGAGGAAGTTTGCTTGGACACGGTCATATACAGTACAAATGAAATTGTCACATTTTACCATTTTTCATCATTCTTGTAAATATGCTTTAGAAATATTATTGCGTTTGTCTTGCCAACTTTAGTCATGTTTACTTTATTTTGCAGAAATGACATCATGTAAAATTACAGCCTTTGTGTACACATGTTTTTTTTAAATAACAACCCCCCCCCCCTTGCAAAATTATGCCTTCATTCTGTTAAAAACAGAACTTTATTTATTGCAACTTACCACTTTTCTTTTCATACAATTACAACATTTTATTTTAGAGTTTAGTGTGGCCCTCATTCTCCCATTTGTAAGTGTTCAAGTGTCCCAGTAAGAAAGCAGACAAATAAAAACAGACTTCTGTGTGATTAGTGCACGCGGGACATCCCACTCTCTAGCTATAAAAATAACGCCAGTTTACGTAACCCTTCGAGTGTGCACCATAATCTCTACCATCATTTAGTCATTTAAAAAAACAAACATTAGATCAAATGAAAACTCCCCGATCCAGATTAGGTGCGAAAATATGCACCATTGGAAGATAAATACAGTACATTCTTCAGTTATGCTCCATTCCAATCCCTGGACACACACGTGCACCCAAACAATCTCGACAAAAACAAACCGTGATAGTGTTTAGGCTGCGTTCACAAGAAAAATAAATACGTGCTGTGCCCTTTGGTGCAGTTATCTTAGCAATGTTTTTGTCATGTGACCAAGCGCTGCGGAAGAAGAGAACATTTGCATAAAGTACACAATTGATCAGACTGCTTTCATGGCATCAAATGTATACATAGATTTTCTTGCGAGCTTTGATTCCAATAAAAAAGAGTTTCCGTGACTTACTTGCCCTACCTCAAACATTCCAAAACAGCCATCTGCTGGGTTCAATATGTAGGTCATTTTTATATTGTGCTACTTTTACCAGTGTAAATTTCACCAAAAGCTTGTCAGACATACTTTTAAAGAGCTTCGGTGTCATATTACGTGACGCAGCTCAAACATTCCAAAGCAAATTACCATCTGATGGGGTTAACACGCTGGGTTCTTTTTATAATCTGCTACTTTTACTGGCAGAAATTTCAGCAAAATGTACTTTTAAAGAGCCTCCTAACATACTACATGGAATAACTCAAAATATTCCAAAGTGAAATGCTGTTTGCTGCGTTAAAACATGTTATTTTTATATTCTGATATTTTTACCATCTTAGATTTAGGTCTCATATTACTAAAAAACAAAACAAAACCTGGGATCACATTTCCAAAAAATGTAAGTGGTTAGGGGTCTCACATTTCTTTCAGTTGAATACGTAGGCTATTACTTTGAGAATCTGATATTTTGACCATCTTAGATTTCACCAACAGATTGTACAATATACTTTTAAAGAGCTTTGTGACGTAGCTTGAATATTCCAAAGCAAAATGTCGCCTCCTCGGTTGGAAATGAAGGTTATTTTCAAATTCTGCTACATTCATGTGTGTAAATTTCACCAAAAGCTGGTAAAATATAATTTCAAAGAGTTTTGGTCTCACATTATGTGACTGTGATGTATTCCAAATCAAAATGTCGTCTGCTGGGGTGAATACGTAGGCTATTACTTTCAGAATCTGACATTTTGACCAGCTTAGATTTCACCAAAAGGCTGTAAAATGTACTTTTAAAGGGCTTTGGTGCCATATTACATGACGCAAATTAAATAATTCCAAAGCAATAAGCCATCTGCTGCATTGAATATGTAGGCTATTAATATCATATATGATCATTTTAAGTTTAGATTTCAGCAAAAGGTTGTAAAATATACTTTTAAAGGGTTTTGGTGCCATTTTACATGACATAGCTCAAATAATCCCAAGCAAAATGCAGACTGCTGGGGTGAACACGTAGGCTATTACAGTCATAATTGAGCATTTTAGGTTTAGATTTCAGCAAAAAGCTTGTAAAATATACTTTTAAAGGGCTTTGGTGCCATATTACATGAATGCCGTCTGCTGGGTTGAATACGTAGGCTATTACTTTCAGAATCGGATATTTGACCAGCTTAGATTTCACCAGAAGATTGTAAAATATACTTTTAAAGAGCATTCGTAGAATATTACTACAGTATATTGCGTCTACTGGGTTGAATATGTAACGGAACTGAACATGAGCTGTGTGAGCAGCAGCCTTGATCCCTTCTTGCAAGCACAGAAGCCCCCTCCAGGCATGGGTCACTCCACACGCTGATATACATGAGCTACGTAAAATAATGAAAAACACGACCGTCTTTTTCCCCAATACAGCTTTTTGTTTTGTGGCGGCCAAGGTGCTCGGTTCTTCCGTCACATACAGTAAGGCAGGGAAAAGGTTGTCAGGTACGCATAGAAATATTGAAATACTGTATTATATTTGAAAGATGTATGCAGTGAGGATATGAGCGGCACTGGAAGCTTCCAGGAAGGAAATGTTTTGTTGCACCTGACAGGTGAATTATTGCTTGGAAATAAAAAGCAGCCCCGGCGGCAACGGCGCTTCTTAAAGGGTCCGCGACTTCCTACCTGTCTGCGATAAAGTGCCATGTACTTGAAGGCGCGGTGGGCGCCCCCTTACAGGTTGGAGGGTTGGGTCTGAGGTGACTCACAGTCCCCGGGCGCCGGCTGGGGCCCGCGTGCGTACATGAGGACCAGCGTGACGGTGGCAAAGGTGGCGGCGTTGACGGGGAAGGCCCGCAGCAGCGTGGAGGTGAGGCCCCGCGTGAACACCATGTAGCCCTCCGCGTGCACGCTCTGCCGCACGCAGTCGGCGATGCTGCTGTAGCGGTTGACGCCTCCCACGCCATCCGCCTGGAGACGCGACTTGATCACGTCCACCGGGTAGGTGGACAGCCACGAGGCTATGCCCGCCATGCCGCCTGCGAACAGCAGCTTGGGGATCATGTAGCGGTCCTCGGGCTCGCACCCCAAGTGGCGCGTCAAGACGTCGTACGCCAGGAAGTAGAAGCCGAAGCCAGGCGTCTCGCGAATGAATGTGGTGACCATGCCCCTGTTGATGCCCCACAGGCCCTCGCGCTTGTAGATGCGAGCCAAGCAGTCCAGGGAGTTCTTGTACATCCTCTTGGACGACTTCATCTCGCCCGTGCCCTGCATCTGCATGCGCGTCTTGGCCAGCTCCATGGGGCAGCAGATGACGCACTGGATGGCGCCGGCGGCCGCGCCCGCCACAAATTGGTTGGTGGGCGTGTCCCGGCCCAGCAACCGCATGGTGTTCCCCTGGACGCCGAAGACGATGGCGTTGATGAAGGTGAGGCCCATCATGGGAGAGCCGATGCCTTTGTACAAACCCAATACCTGCAGAGTCACATTAAGCACAGAAAATCAAAACAAATAAGAGTGCAACGCCTGTGAACTCAGACATTTCAAAGTAAAACATCCTGGAAAATACGCCTCAAAGGTCGCACTTGAGCATTTCAGACAGTAAATGTCCGTTTAATTACATATTTTCTAGTGAGAGGCAGTCTCTCTTTCTAAAAAACATTATGAGTGGTCTCACATTTGTATAAAAAAAACATGTGAGGGGGGTCTCACATTTCTTTAAAAAAAAAACACACCTCATATTCTAAAACATTTATAAAAAATGTCAGTGGAGGAGGGGTCTCATTTTTAAAAATATGTGAGAAGGGGGTCTCTCACTTCTAAAAAAATGTAAATGGGGTCTCACAAAAAAAAACAATGTGATGGGGTCATGTCTTTTTTTTAAAACAAAGAATGAGGTCTTACATTTGTAAAAAAGAAAAATGCGAGGGGTGTCTCATATTTGTCAAAGAAATGTGTGTGGGGGTCTCACATTTGTCAAAGAAATGTGGGGGAGGGGGGTCTCACATTTGTAAAAAATAAAATAAAATTTGAGGGGGATCTCACATATATAAAGAAATGCTGAGGGGAACTCACAAATATAAAAAATAATGTGAAAAAGTAGAGGGGGTCTCACATTTTTAAAAATTGTGAAACGGGGTTTCACATTTCTTTAAAAATGTGAGGGGGTGCTCTCATTTCTAAAAAAAAAAGAAAACAACATGAAGGGGTCTAACATTTCTCAAAAAATGTTACAGGAGGTCTCACATTTCTAATGAAAATGTTAGAAGGGGTCTCACAATTCTTAATAATATATAAAAGGCGGTGTCACATTTTTCAAAACATGTGAAAGGGGGTCTCACATTTCTCTATTATTTGAGAGGTCCTCTCATTTCTAAAAAAACAACATGAGTGGGGGTCTCACATTTGTAAAAGAAAATGTAGAGGTGGTCTCACATTTTTTTTTTAAAGTGAAAGGGGGTCTCACATATGTGTGTTGTTTTAAAGTTACACCCCAACCCCTACATACCGACTCTTGGCGTATGATAGACTGGAAACAGTGAAAGGTTCCGCGGTACAAAGGCTTATTTACATCCTGGACCTGCAGTCTCACCTGGAACAACACACACGCACACACACTTGAAAAGGTTACAAATGCTCACTTCCTGTGTATCAGCAACATGTGTCACGTTTTGAAGGAAACATGTGTTTTTTGTAGAAAAGAAGTGCAAATAGTGTTTAACAAGATGCTTCTCCAACCTTTACTGTGTCAAAAGGGTGACCAACCAGGACTCCAGCCGCACCTGAGAGCAAGCAAAAAGACGTGTTAGACAAGGTTGGAGTGGATGCACAGTATTTTTTTTTGGTTTACTGGGGGAATGCGGAATGAAGCCAACATCTCGTCCTCCTCCTGCTGGGTGTTGTTGTCACCACCATCTTTCACACATGAGAGATGTTATTAACGTCACTAACGGGATGGATAGGCGGGGTGAGGTGGGGGCAGGAGGTATAGTATTTATAGATTTATATATCAGGAGGTGCTGAAGGACATCAAGTCGCGACAAAAGTCACATGGAGCGTCTTTAACAAGAGCCCTGATAAGAGCCATACCACAACAATCCGCCTTCATAAGGACAAGAATACAATTATGTAAAAATGGGCATATTTCAGACATAGTTCCAAAAAGTGATTAATCATGATCAATTAATTTAAAAACTACGATTAATCGGATTGCAATTTTTTAATTATTTGACAGCCAAATTAACCATGCTTTTTAGCTAAATAAACAAAATAATATCAACTACGACAGACCCAACAGCGCCTCCACTGGCCGGAGCCGAATACTGCATGCTGGTTTTACCTCCAAACCGAGATTTGTTTGCTGCAAGACTTCTTCTGACTGTCCCTGTGCGATATCACACAAATCTATTTTAAAAATGTTAATTCCCTAACAAAGAAAGCCATATGCATCAAATAAATAAATAAAACTATCTAAGAATATATTATTACTCAGCATCGTAATCCCCACCGAGGTGAGCAATAATTGAACACATCAAAGACTTAGAAATGACGTTATTGACGAAGGGCACGTTGCGTCACAAAGCGTGAGTGGGGTAATTCTCGGATCTCACAGGTTGTAAACAAACCACGCTACGGTAAAGCTAATCCGACATAAGCGCCTGCTCTCGTCACATGACCTGTGTGTAAAGAGAAGCCATCGGCTCAGAGCGCAAGGAAAAGAACACAAGCTGGTGTGTTTGACACATAGACCTCCGCCATTCCACTCCAGCACACACACCAAAAAAAAAAAAAACCGCAAATAGAGGCCTTCGCGGGTGAAACAAGCGTAGTGTGGTCAAAGGCCGGGATTGGCTGATGTGGGGGAGTGCGCATGTGTGTGGACAGCCGCTGCCAACTGCCATGCTCAAGTTGACCATACGGATTTGTTTTCTGTCACTCCACAAGGACGACGTGAACTTGACGACAGCATTCGGTCTCCACATTGACTTCCGCGTTGGACCAGCCATGACCTACCGCCATGTTAAAATCCAAAAACAGTCATAAAGAAACAACAAATGTAATACAGAATAAAAAAATTAAGTTATGATCTGTGATTGAAATTTTACAAATATTGCAAGAACAAAATTGGAACATAATGAAGAAAAAAGTTACAATAAAAAAACAAAAATGTTTGAGAAAAATATAAAATTCCTGTGGTAAATCATAATAGTCAGAAAAAATATTAAATATAGTGATAATAATATTATTAAATAGTTGCAACTTTATGAGTACTGGAGGAAAATAATTGGACATTTACAAGAATGTTTCAATAACAAGAATAAAAGAAGTGGTTGTGTTGCAAGATTAAAATCCTAACATTATGCGCAACAAGAAAACAAAAGTCATATACACAAATCATAGTTTTGGGGGGGAAAGGCATAATTAAGTGTGCTTTTGAGAAAGAAAACATATGACAAAAAATGTGCTGTAATGTGGTGGGATAAAAATAGGACATTTAAGAAAGCAGTAGTAAATAATACAACAAATGTTATATATAATTTATAAAAATTACTGTGCGATTGAAACCGTAAAATATTGCCAGAACAAAAGTTGCAATGTTACCAGAACAAAGGTGGAACGTTAAAAGAGGAAAAAAAATCAGAAATTTAACGATTAAAAAAAAGACGTAACGTGACAAGCATTGTATGTGTTTTTGAAAAAAGTAATAATGTGGCAAAATTAAAATGACGTAATAAAGCCGAAAAGCCTTAAACACAAAGTTGAGCTATATGAATCAATAATGACTGAGTTTACAAAATTCTAATTAAAAAAACAATATAACGTTATTTACATCATATTTTGTAACATTATGTCTGTACTATCACAAAACTGTACTTTCAGTTGACTTTACACACATTAGTGCAGTACCCCCCACGACCACATGAGGCGCTGGTGGACTTGAATGTTGTGTACACCATGAAACGTTCCCAAACACTTGACGGGCCTTCAGTGTTCCGTGACCTTTTCTAGGCTAGCTAGTCCGAACACAGCATGTCTAACTTTGGAGTACCGCCCACGTAATTCCAAGGCGTGCAGCCTCACAAATCGGAATGCTTGTCCTGGGACGATCCTTTGCGGGCTTTGCTGGTTTCACCTGCTGTCATTTCAGTTAGCAAAGCTGCACTCTTGGGCTTGCTTTGTAGTGATGTGTCGTTGGCGAACGAATAGGCACTAACATTACAAAATACAAAATAATTTAGTAATAAACTGAAGACAGCCAAATAAAATAAAAAATCTGAGGAGCCGCTGGGGAGGCGAAAGAGCCGTTTTTTGTGAACAGAGTCAAAAGAACCGGCTCACTTAAAAGAGCCGGAATTCCCAAACCAATAGTTTGAGCGTGCCGTTCTGCGGCGGTATTTTGAAATTGGCATTGGCAATCTGGAGGGAGAGTTGCATCACTTCACTGAGAAAAGCGCGGCATGGTCTGTTCGGAACCTTTGCCTCGTGTGTGCACAGCAGCAACAACAAACTACGGAGACGTGCAAGTCCCAAGAGCATCCCCACCTGCTAGCTTAGCCTTCAAAGGTGAGCTAACAAGTGCTGTCATGTGATGCGGTGTAAAAAAAAAGGCAATGGTTTACCTCCGATGCAGCCAGCCACGAAGTCCATCCCCGCTCGTCACTCAGTCACTTGGAATAATTCAACCCAAACCCAATTCCTCTCCACACTTTGACTTCCTGGTTGTAATCTACCTTAATCAACTAATTGACACGACGTTAGCTAGCTACCACTGGCTAGCGTCCCTTCTAAAAAAAAAAAACACCTCCGTCTTAACAAACACTGTCGCTTTCACTTCTTGTTGTTGTGTATTAATTTATTGAAGACAAGCGCCACTGTTGACCTATACGTCCTAGAAGGTTTGTGTGACGCTCTCGCTTCCGTGTGCTTCCAAGTGGTTGCCTTGGAGGCAGTAGCAGGCTGTCGTGACGTCACCGAAAGGGACTTACAGAGGGGGGAGTTTACTAGCCCGCGTTGGTTTTTTGACCAATCAGAATCGAGGGAAGGCGCCGACACCCTTGCTGCGTTCACTTATTTGGCCTGCGATTGGCTACAGGGGGGGAAGTGGTCCAAGGGTTTGAATGAGGTCAAGTGTGTGTTTGACAGAGATGGGAGACTTGAGTCATATGACTTGTCTCGAGTCGCAACTTTTAGAACTTGTGACTTGCTTTGACAAACGTTCCAAAAAGACGTGACTTTGACTTGATGTTCTTGACTTTAGACTAAACTCGGACGTGAGCTAACTGATGAATGAATGAAATGACTTTTTTTTGGTTTAACGCTTTGTTGTATATTTTAAATATCTAAAATATAACCATTGGCGCCTTTATTGGCAGCTTTTTTTTTACGCATGTGCTCACTTCGGCGCAATGCTGCAGAACACAACATGGATAAGCCGGAAAGAAGACACAGAAAGATTTTGTGAATGTTTGTTTATATACCTTGTTTCCAAACAGTGCCCATGAAACTCAAACATAACAGAAAAGTCGTTTTTATTCATCCCCTTTCCTGTGGAAGAGCCTCAGTTACCACTGCAGTTTTGCTGTTCTCCTCACGTAGCAGTCCATCCTTTTCAGATCAGTTGGGGAGAAGAGTCGTATTTTAGCCTTTGACCCAGGTCAAGGGTCACACAAGCCCCCTGTGTTTATAGCTGTTTCGGGCAACGCCTGTTAAATGAAGAATAAAAATCATCAAGATTTTGAGAATGAACGTAAATTGAAGTCAATAATGTTGTATATTTACGAGAAAAGACGTGTCGAATTACAAGAGTAAAAACGTAACTTTACAGGAATAGAAGTCGTAATTTCATTGTATTGGCATTGCCTGAGACCGCTATAAACCGGGGAGTTGTATGTGGCGGGGCGGCGTATTAAAGTGTAGCGGTGAGACGACGCCAGCCCACGCTAACCTGCTTGTACCCAACTGCTCTGTTTTGCTGTCTTGTTGTAAATAAAAGCTTGTCTGAAGCCAGAGGGAAGCTTCCTTCCTTGCCTGAGACAGCTATGAAAGTTATGTGGAGGAGCGGGATACGTGAGGGTAACGGTGAGATGATGCTAAATCAACCTGTTTGTACTCAAATGCTCTATAAAATCAAATTAAAGTTTTTAAACTTTGAATCTGTAAAACTGGCCAAAATAAAACGTGTATGACTTCAACACAACTAGCGGACGAAAAGCAGTGACTCGACTTGACTTGCTTGACAAAGAGAAGTGACTCGACTTGACTTGCTTGGTTCTCATAAAATTGGACTCGAACTTGCTTGTAACTTCAAAATAAGGACTTGGTGCTTACTCGTGACTTGTACATCATGGGTGACTCAGGTGTTTGATGTTTTGCTTCTAACTGTGTAAGGGAGCACAATTGGATACAGCATAGCTGAGTGGCGTGGAATGTGGGTCAAAAACCAACCACTTTCTTTCAGAGGGAGTTCTGTAACGCTTGTTTTCGTGAACATAGCTATTCGGCAATTCTCGGATGCAATCGGAAGTGTTGGTGTGGCTGTTTTTCGTGATCCGGATCAGTTGCCTCGGCTCCCAAACGCTCCTTTAACATTACACCCAGCTTCTATAATTTAATATTTATAAATAAAATGTAGTTTGATTTTACCTATAAACGATACACGGGCATAGTTATAATCTGAATTCCTCGCTCTAATCATACTAATAGCTCCGAATGTGGAACTGTGTCTCCCTTGCCACCTCGTTCGCGAACGACTCCTCACCACGTTCTGACAGAACCAGAAACTCCTCCGCTGTCATGTATTCAGTCAAGGTGACGCCGGAGCGGAGAAGGATAAGGAAGCAGCATGACCGCAACACGCCCAGCGGCTACCACGACAACATGCCGGCCGCTCACATTCTGACACGATGCACATCGCCGATTTCGTGTCCGGCTCGTTGGCAGGTAAAGAGCTACACGGCGTGTCGCTGTTAGCCTGCTAGCATACAAGACGCAAGCATGGGAACTCGTGTTTTGTTAGCTTGTTATGACTATTCCTAAGCTAACTAAATTAAGATGATATATTTTCAATTTTGTAACCTACGTTTTTTAAGGCATGCGGAACCTGAAAAGCCGGTTTAAACGCCAGATATTTACTATTCGATCATCTTCGCACAGATCATGGCTACACAATTATATTGTTCTTTTATTGTCAAACAAATACCTTCACATTTCACCCAAAGTCTAATACTGTCAATTGTTTGTTGTTTACACTTGTTAAAAACAGGAGCACGCTGCTGGTTCTATGGACCTTCTGTCAAAAGCACTAGACAAAGATCCTCTATTAATGAGAAGCGCTTCGCTGTTTTCCAGATCGTTTTTTTTTAAAAACCGCTGCACAAAGAAGAAAAAAAAAAGATCTGGATCTGGCTCAATGTGTTTTGGGCAAGCGCCTGGGTGACCTGGTCTTCGGCCGCCAAATCTGGGTCTTGGGACCTGGAATGCTAAACTCCTCAAGAGGGGATGGACCTTGTTCTACTGTGGAGTTGACGCAAGGGAGAGGCAGCGAGCTGGTGTGGGATTATTCATTATTAGCCTGGTTGGCATTGCCAGCCGTAAGTCCAGACTGCTTTCGGTGAGCCAAGGCTGCCCTTTGTCACCAATTCTGTTCATAATTTTCATGGACAGAATTTCTAGGTGCGGCCAAGGCGTCCAGGAGTCCAGTTTGGTGGCCTTGGGATCTCGTCTTCTCTGCTATTGCTAGATGATGTGGTCCTCATGGCCTCATCAGGCTGTGACCTTCAGCGTTTATTGGGGCGGTTTGCAGCTGAGTGTGAGGCTTCCGGGATGATACTCAACAGTTGAGAAGGCTCGGGCATCTAGTCCGGATGCCTTCCAGACGCCTCCCTGGTGAGGTGTTCCGGTCATGCCCACCCGGGAGGCCCCGGGGCAGACCTAGGAAACGCTGGAGGGATTATGTCTCACAGCTGACCTGGAAACGCCTTGGAGTCCTCCCGGTGGAGTTGGAAGAGGTGGCCGGGGACCAGGAAATCTGGACTTCCCTACTGGTACTGCTGCCCCTGTGACCCGGACCCAGATAAGTGGGGGAAAATGGTTTGATGGCTGTATGGAATATTTGGACACCCCTGCACTTGTGCGGATTGATGATTGCTGAGCATACAGAGCAATAATGCAGATCAATTGCAGACATGAGTAGACAAAGTCAATGCAAGTTGTATGGTGTGTGCGTCAAGATGTGTGTTTTCCGCACCTTGAACTCCGCTTGTGTGTCCTTCATGCTGTCATCTCTTTGTGGACATACACAAACACACACAGGGGCCTGCGGCGTGGTGGTGGGATACCCTCTAGACACCATCAAGGTACACACATTTCGTGTCAATTATGCAAACGTCCGAAGCATTTGGAACCTTCATGTGCGTCCTTTCCAGGTGCGGATCCAAACCCAAAAACAGTTCACCGGAATATGGCAATGTGCAGTGGCCACCTTTTCCAAAGAAGGGGTAAGAAATGCCAGACATTGTTCCTCTTGTCGCTTTCTTTTTGTGTTTAATTTCACAAGGAAGAAGATTGGGGAGCAGGAGCTTAATGTCTTAAATGGCTTTTTTTCCTCTCATTATGTGTACTATATTGGTTAAAAGGAGTTTAACAGTAACTACGGAGCTCTAATGAAACTGTATTTAGAAGTTTTTATATGTCTTATTTTATCTTATTATGTCTACTATATTGGTTAATAGGAGTCTAAATGTAACTATAGGTGTGTTATTTCATGTCTACCGGGCTCTAATTTAAAAAAAACGTACTTATAAAGTCTTATTTTCTTTTATTATGTCTACTATATTGGTTAATATGAATGTAAAGGTAACTATAGGGGTGTTATTTCGTGTCTAGAGGGCTCTCTCTATGTTACAAACTGTATTTGGAAGATTGTAAACAGGTTTTCTATGCACTAACTAATAAATATATATTATATATAATATGAATTTCATTCATAAAAATGAATTTCTACTTCTCGGACATTCACTTATCACAATCAGGTCTGAAACCGTTTACCTGCAATAAACGAGGGACAACAGAATATGTAGCAGTAAATATATTAATATACTGTAGCCCGTGTTGTGTTCAGGTGCACGGCTTCTTCAAAGGCATGTTGCTACCTGTCACCACCATCTCCATGACGTCCTCCGTGGTGTTTGGCACCTACAGGAACTGCCTGCAGTGTCTGAAGCAGGCCAGAGGAGATGCTCACCGCCCCGACACCAAGCTGGAAGTGTTTCTCTGTGGCCTGGCGGGCGGAATAATGCAGGTAACGTGAGGGCGACGCCACTAGCTGGTATAGCTAGGTGAGCTACAGTGTTAGCATTAGACTTTTATAGTTTGGTATTCATTACATTTGTGATAGCACTTGTTCCATTCCCCCCTCCCGGTGAAGATATCAGTGATGTCTCCAGGCGACATCGTTAAAGTGCGTCTTCAGTGTCAGATGGAGTCCATGAGGCGAGGAGGCGGCTCTGCCAAACCCAGGTACCGCGGGCCGATCCATTGCCTGCTGAGCATCGTCAGAGAGGATGGCGTCCGGGGGCTTTACCGTGGTGCTGCGGCTCTCATGCTGAGGGACGGGCCGTCCTACGCCACCTACTTTTTGACCTACAGCAGCCTTTGTGATTGGCTGACGGAGAGCAGCAGAGAGAAGCCAGGTAAACGATGAGTCATCATATTTGATAGACGTGATCGCATCTCTACCGTCTTGTCCAGCCTGGAGCGTGGTGATGCTAGCTGGAGGCGTGGCGGGAATGGCGGGGTGGACCGTCGGCACTCCCATGGACGTCATCAAGGCCCGTCTGCAGATGGACGGCACCCGGGAGAGGAAGCGCTACCGAGGTTTTTTCCACTGCATCGCGCAGACGGCGCGCACTGAGGGCCCCGCCGTCTTCTTCCGGAGCCTGGGCATCAACTGGCTGCGCGCCTTCCCCGTCAACATGGTGGTGTTCGTCATGTATGAGCTGCTCACCGGCCTCCTGAAAGCCACGCCCGCCAGCGCGGATGCCCCTCGGATCAGCCTGGAATGACACTCCTTTTACCTTTTCTATCATAACGCCTTGAAATATGGTGTACAGGCAACATCTCAAGTAACATAGGTCATGCTATGCTCATGTCTGTCCTTTTACGATGTGTAGCAAAGCCTGTGGAAAGTTTTTTTTATGACACATGTGAAAATAGGGCTAATACAAGCTCTTACGTGTTTTTGCTTCCATTCTACTGTAGCATCACATGCAGGCACACAAAAGCACTTGAACTGCACGTGAACCAACAGCCACACGTGGCCGCTAGTGGGCGTCCGTCGACCATCAAACTGTCGCTGGAACAAGAACAGGCTGCTCGACGCACAACTAGAAACTATTATGCATATTTCTTTTTTTTTAACCGTTACATAAAAGCATGTATCGTTGTGGGTGAAATGTGGGATGTAGGAAAGTTAAAATAAGTGTAATTATGCATTTATAGCACAATAGCGAAATGTGGCTAATAATAATACTTTGGGTCAATGCCGCCTTAATTGTGTGTTAATTTCGTGCGTTAAAAGTGAAATATACTCACAGTAGGTACATTTACTAACAAATACTACGAAGCCCGAATGGGTCATAAGAAAAAGAGATAACGAAATCATTTTGCGAGAGCTAACAAAACAGCTGACATTAAGAGCGTTGTACTTCCGCTACCTCAGCGTTCAGAGAGGATGTTTGCCTTGAAACTTCAAATTAAGAGCAGCGCAATGGCTGCGTTTCTTTTTTCCGTTTACTTGCAGAACAATCAGTGCACTAAAGTGAAATAAGCCGATTTATAGTTAATCAATGTCATATTTTTCCCGGTACAGATTTGTTTCCAACAACACTAGCCAGGAGCCGTTTTTATTTTGAAAAGGCGAGCCTAGGGGTGTAACGGTTCACGTGGGCGTGCTGAACCTAAATCATAACAAATGCCGGGGAGAAGTCGGAGCTGGAAGAGCATCCCATCGCAGTTAAAATGACAAATGGACAAAGGCAAGCGGGTAAATCTAAAGTTGTGTGTCGACATTATTCCACAGTTTGAACCTGTTAATTTATAACGTTACACATATTTCTATGTATATAGAGACCTGGAAGTCTGGACTTCACTACTGAAACTGCAAAATGGAAACAAGGAAGATGGAATGGAATATTTGTATTTTTTTAAATGCAAGTTGATTTTATTATTACTTTTCTATTTAAAAAAGTCAGTCTGAGTTATTTGAAATATCATCAAAATGGTCGCCTTTATATTTGTCTTTGGTTCCAGATTCTAAGTGAATTATTATGAATCCTCATTAATAAATGGAATATTTCTTTAGTTAAAG
Organism: Oostethus manadensis; assembly: GCA_024372805.1. Taxonomy (NCBI): domain Eukaryota; kingdom Metazoa; phylum Chordata; class Actinopteri; order Syngnathiformes; family Syngnathidae; genus Oostethus; species Oostethus manadensis. Next base: position 2,708,258 of record QODF01000058.1, on the reverse strand, counting down.
CATTGAAAAACTGTTTATGATGTTCAAAATATGGGTTTTAACATTATTAGAACCCTCTAAACATGACATTACATGCCTTCACATTGCCCAACATTTATACGCCAGGGACTCCAGGCAGCCGCTAGTCAGCAAGCCAGCTAACCAGTTAGGCTCGAATTTATTTCTTCTAAAAGCACAAACGTACCACTTCCACATGGAATGGGAGGATAACTTATTTTCCATTATAATAGATTTAATTGAATAATTGATTTAAGTGATAAATGAAATAAATGTCTTGTATTCTTTATGTTATGGAATGAAATACGCTACTTTTTACAATTGACCACTATTGTCTACAGCAGCCGGAATTTTACTCGGTACCCGAACCGAAATGTGAGGTGTCGCACATGACTGCCATAGTCTACCACAAAAGAGCCATCATTTAATCATTAATTTCTGAAAAAACACGATATAGTGAGGGCGTGATAATCAAACATTTTTGGAGGATGACTATGTGGTTTTTATCATTATTAGAGCCCTCTAGCCATGTAATAACATCCCTCTAGTCACCTTTACACACCTCAACCCCCCAATATAGTAAACATAACGAGAGAATATAAGACTTTAGACGTTTAGTTTTACATGTTAGCATTGAGAGAGCTCCTCTTTGTTCTTTTGTACTTTGTACAGGTTTCTGTTTCCGTCTCAACACTGTATCATTACTGACATCTAGTGACCAGTGTGGAAAACTACACATCATCATATGCGTCTTCGGAAAGCCTTACATTTGTATTTTTATTTCATTCATTCATTCATTTTCTATACCGCTTATCCTCATTAGGGTCACGGGGATGCTGGAGCCTATCCTAGCTGGCTTTGGCGAGAGGCGGGGTACACCCTGGACTGGTCGCCAGTCAATCGCAGGGGACATATAGACAAACAACCAGTCACACACACATTCATACTGATGGACAATTTAGAGTCGCCAATTAACCTAACATGCATGTTTTTGGAATGTGGAAGGAAACCGGAGTACCCGGAGAAAACCCACACACGCACGGGGAGAACATGCAAACTCCACACAGAGATGCCCAACGGAGATTTGAACCCAGGTCTTCAAGATCTCCTGACTGTGTGGCCAATGTGCTAACCACTCAGCCACCGTGCGGCCTATTTGTATTTTTATTTCATTTATTTTTATGCTTAAGAATGCTACATTTGTGCAAGAAGACATATGCAACATCTGCTTAAATATGCATATTTTTGGACTAAATTCATGTCTGGGCCGATTTAATGGTGGTATGAAGAACACCCACGGCCCTAAAACATGTTTTTCTCCAGCCCGCCGGTTTTGTTTTTTCAAACCTCCCTGGTAACCTCACGGCACAAAGATGTCTGCTTTACGGCCCCTTTTTTTTGTATCACCGCCGTGTTTAAAATGAACGTACGTTCAAATTCTGCGAGGAAAAAACGCCTGACAAATCCTGAATGTTGCCTTTTGTTTGCGGCTTCTGATGAAAGCCTGCATGTCCGCTTGGGTCTTTTTGCTAACAAGAAGCAAACATCTCTAATATAAACATAAGCTTGTTAGCCACGTTAGCTTCCACTCCAGCTCCTCAAAGGGTTACATAAGGTGAGTCTAACCCCAACATGTGATTTCACATTTGCACAGGCGGCACAGCCGTGAGACCATGCTGATGCATAGTTTATTTCCTACCAGCACAGATGTCCTGTTCTGATACATTTTTTTTAATGATTTTATCTTTCTAAATAACAAAAGAAAGAATTCAACTAATATTTTGGAGTAAAAATTCACAAATATTTTGATGTACATTTTATTTAAGTGAAACCAACATTTACAGTATAAGTAAAAATACAAGTATTTAGACATACAAATACACCAATGGGCTCTAATTTTGTGGGTTGTGGAGGTTGGCGCAGGCAGTGCAATGGTAATTTCGTCTGGCGTAACACCGTGGAATGAGCCGCGTCGTGATGGGTGTGGCGGTGCAGCAGGGGGAGGTGACGACTGATTCAGCCTGGCTTCGCCGGAGGTGCACCGAAAGCTCACCGGCTCCAACCTGGTCTCTTCTCGGCGCAAGGCGAATCGCAGCCGGTCTAGTGATAAACCCCACAGGCCAGTTTACACAATGTCAGGCACATTTTGCATCAGCAGCCCGTGGAGGTCTGCTCACGTGACTGTATATTCAGCCACTGCGAGCTTAGACATCCCGGACCAAAACATCACTTTTTGTCTGGGAGAAGTTAGGCCGTCTTCCGCTGTGTTCATCCATATTCAACAAAACTTGTAATTCGCCTTGCCCGTGGCGCATGTAGAGGTGAGGAGAGAAGCCGAGTAGGAGAGAGTGAGAGAAAGCAGAGTGGCAGACATGAAGGATGTCGTAAAGCCCAAACTTTAATAAGGTCCAGGGCTGGGACGATTACGAGCCAGAGCGGTATCGTCATGATATCACGTTCTCACTTTACAGTCAAGCTGTGAGCTTTAATGCCGACACAATAAAAGGTCCTGAAAGAGACATTAACAAGCGACGACCTGTGCTCGCTGGCATCACATCGGCTCGCCATTTGGTCCTTGTTGGCCACAGTTTGGTGTCTGGGCTATTTTTGGACGTGTGCTGCTGGGTAAATTTGCTGCAAAAAGCCTCGCAGGGCATCAATCAGCGGGGACGTGGAGGAGGGTAGAAGGACGCCTTGAGATGCCAGCATGACGAAGGGAAAGAGGAACTGAATGGGAACTGATGGGCGAGGAAGATGAGGCGGACATGAACACATCATAAAGGGACTGCCTGCAAATGCAAATTCGTACACTAGAGGGCATCGTAACTCTGCCCTGTCGAAGAAGAACACGTATCAGGAGGGATCAGTTATGCCTACTTAGCCACTTTGTCGCCATCTTTACCAAACACTCACACCCTTCTCGATTCTCTTATTTTTATACATATTTTTTTATTTCATTTATTTTTTATAAGAATTAATAAAAACAAGTCAGCTTTTTTCGTTATGTTGTGCTTTTTTGCAATATTTTCATCCTTATTTTCATAAGGATAAAAGTTGCAATATGGCAAGAAAAAATTCGCAATTTGATGGGAAAAATAATGTAATTTTGCCAGAATAAAAGTTATAAAATTACAACAAGAAAGTCGTGATTTCACGGGGGAAAAAATCATATTTATATGTGAATAAAAGTCGTAAAATTACAAAAATTAATTTTACAAGTATAAAAGTTGTAATTTCAAGAAAAAACACATAATTTTACAAGAATAAAAGTCAGAATAATACAAAAAAAAATACTTAATGAGAAAAAAAGTCTTAACTTCACAGGAAAGAAAACTGTAATTTTACAGGAATACAAGAAATTACAAGAATAAAAGTTTACATTTTAGAAGAAAGAAAGTCCTAATATTACCTTTGACCCAGGCCAAAGGCCACACAAGTTCTGTCTTTATAGCCGTCCCAGGCAATGCCTGTTACAAAGAAGTATTAAAAAGTATTAAAGCGATCGTGTGTTAAAATGTTGTATTGTCAGTGAGAATACAAATTGCAAAACAGTATGTGCTTTCACAATACCTGAAAACTCCCCAACGACGCAACAAAAAAGAGCTAAATTTGTCGCTAGTCGCTTTTGAGAAAATATGCCGTCAAGGGGGTTGGAATGTTGGCAGATCTAGCGACAAAATCTGGCAACTTTGCCATTAAATGATTCGTTTTGCAGTGTTCATTTCGTTGAAAAAATGATAAATTGATATGTCGTGTTTTACGTCTTCGTTAACCGGAAGTACGATTTAGGAATAATTTTGTGTACAAACTTGCATAAACTATGGCATTTTTATCTAAACAACTTCTAATCACTTTTTACAATTTTGAAATATTAGCAATGTTTATTTAAACCCAGGGCCTTATTTATTTAGAAAAATGCCTCAAGCACAGCACAATATTGTCACGCGAGAGCGTTGGAGCAGGAGGGATGGTTCCCAAGATGCGGAGACGAGGCCGTGCAGGTCTGGTAAGTCTCTTTACTCAGTGTAGTAACAGACAGAGCAGTTCTCGAACATAAAGCGTCGGTGCATAAAAAGAAACTACAGGAGCACCGCGGCCAGGACAAAGAAGACTAAACATAAAACTACCTGCGAGTCAGGCGAACTACTATACTAGCAGGAGGGTAGAAAAACAGACAAAACTAACAGAATCTAAACACGTAAAGATAGAGCGATGGGGACACAGGCGACAAAGGTGTGGCATGGGCACCAGACATGGAAAAATAATCCAGTAACCTCTAGCAGCAGTCACAGGTATAAAAAGATGTGGAGCCGGATTGGAAACAGGTGCGACTTATGCAGAAGAACCACCTGACTCACGGCTGGCCAATGTCTGCAGAGGGTGCACAAGACAGAGCAGTGAGTGGAAGATAAGACCAACCCGCCTATGTCACAGAGGAGTGTGACAGTATTTCCCCCCCCAACTCAACGCGCGCCACCCGGCGGGCCCCCCGGCTTGTCAGGAAATTTTTCATAGAACTCTGAGATGAGGGCGGGGTCAAGGATGAGCGAACGAGAAACCCAAGAGCGGTCCTCAGGATCGTAACCCTCCCAGTCGATGAGATACTGCACACCCCTACCCCGTCTCCTGGCGTCCAATATGGTCCTAGCTGTGTTGGCCGGATGACCATCAACCAAGCGAGGAGGAGGAAGCACAGGTGGCAGGTAGAGGTCACTGGACACCATGGGTTTAATGCGGGACACATGAAAGACTGGGTAGGTCCTGAGAGAGGAGGGCAGCGCCGGTCTTACCGACGCTGGATTCTCCCTCCGCAGCACCTTGAATGGTCCGATAAATCTGGGGCCCAGCTTCTTAGATTCCCCTGACAGCGACAAGTCCCGAGATGACAACCAAACTCTCTGCCCCGGTTGGTAATCTGGTGCAGGCCTTCGGTGGCGATCTGCCAGTCTCTGATTACGCTTGGCGGTGCGGGATAAGGCAGCCCGTGTGTCCCGCCAAACCCGATGGACCCGACGAAGGAGGGCAGCCACCGATTTCACCGCAGACGTGGACTCCTGGGCTAGAAACAGTGGCGGCTGGAAGCCATGAACCACATGAAAGGGGGAGAGACCAGTAGACGAACACACCAGCGTATTATGGGCATATTCAACCCAGGGCAGGTCACGGGCCCAGGATGTAGGGTGCAAATGGCACATGCACCTCAAGGCAGATTCCAGGTCCTGGTTAGCCTGCTCCGTCTGGCCGTGGGCCTGAGGTTGGTAGCCCGAAGAGAGACTCACAGAAGCCCCCAACGACCTGCAAAATGCCTTTCAGGTAGCCGCGACAAACTGGGGACCCCTGTCCGACACTACGTCGACCGGTATGCCATGGAGCCAAAACACGTGCTGGACCAAAAGTTTAGCCGTCTCCATGGCGGAAGGTAGTCTGCGGAGGGGAACAAAGTGCGTGAACTTAGAAAACCTGTCTACAATGGTGAGCACGGTGGTGAACCCCCTAGATGCTGGCAGCCCCGTTACAAAGTCCATGGAAATGTGCGACCACGGGCGGGAGGGAATGGGAAGCGGCTGGAGCAACCCCGCCGGCGGCTGGTTGGATGACTTACTCCTAGCACAGACGGAGCCGGCCGCCACATAGCTCTTGGTGTCGGCGTGAAGTGAAGGCCACCAAATCGGCCGAGAGAGAAGAAAAGCGGTGCGTCTGGCCCCGGGATGGCAAGCAATCTTGGAGCAATGGGCCCAAGTCAACAACTCTGAACGGAGGGTCCGTGGAACGAACAATCTCCCCGTAGGGCACCCAGCAGGGGTAGGGGTGTCCCTACTGGCCTCGGTCACTCGCTTCTCGACCTCCCACTGGAGACCACCCAAGATACGGGACTGGGGAATGATGGGTTCAGGGGAGGGATCCTCCACTTGTGGAGCATGTATCCTGGAGAGGGCATCCGGTTTGCCATTGAATGAGCCCGGGCGACAGGTGAGTGTAAAATCAAATCTGGTCAGAAACAGGGCCCACCGAGCCTGACGAGGGTTGAGACGTCTAGCAGAACGGATGTATGACAGGTTCCTGTGGTCCGTGTAGATAACGAAAGGATGAGCCGCTCCCTCCAACCAGTGCCTCCACTCCTGCAGGGTAAGGACCACCGCCAACAGCTCCCGATTGCCAACATCATAATTGCGTTCAGTGGGTGTGAGACGCCTGGAGAAAAGCGCGCAGGGGTGCAGCCTCTGGTCGGTACTGGAATGCTGGGAGAGCACGCCCCCAACCCCTGTCACGGAAGCATCAACCTCAACAAAGAAAGGGAGAGAAGGATCAGGGTGGACAAGAACCGGTGCCAAGGTGAAAAGAGACTTGAGCCGCCGGAAAGCCCCCGTCGACCATTCAAACGGAACCTTAGCAGATGTTAGCTTGTTTAGCGGGTCGGCCACTCTACTAAAATTCCAAATGAATCGCCGGTAAAAATTGGCGAAGCCCAAGAACCTCTGCAGAAGCTTTCTAGATGTGGGAGTGGGCCAACCAACCACCGCCTGGATCTTGACCGGGTCGGATCAAAGTTGACCCTTCTTCACAATAAAACGTCCAAAAAGGACAACAAAGGTGAGTGAAAGACACATTTCTCTGCCTTGACATGCAGCCGATTTTCCAGCAGTCTCTGGAGAACGAGACGCACATGCTACTGGTGAAGTTCAAAAGAGGAAGAGAAAATGAGAATGTCATCCAAGTAAACAAAAATAAACTGACCAATCATATCGCGGAGGATGTCATTAAGAAGATGCTGAAAACCCGCAGGGGCGTTAGTAAGCCCAAAAGGCATTACACAATACTCAAAATGCCCTAGCGGTGTGTTAAAGGCGGTCTTCCACTCATCTCCGTTGCGGATGCGGATGAGGTGATAAGCATTACGTAAGTCCAACTTAGTAAAAATGACGGCGTTGTGAAGCGGAGTGAAGGCGGAATCTAGGAGGGGCAAAGGATACTTATTTTCCACCGTAATAGCATTAAGGGATCGGAAATCGATACATGGGCGCAAGGAGCCGTCCTTCTGGACAAAAAAAAATCCTGCCGCCAACGGAGAGGAGGAAGACCGAATATGACCTGCAGCGAGAGAGGAGGAGACGCACTCCTCAAGGGCCCTCTGTTCAGGTTGAGAAATGTTAACAGTCTGGATGCCGGGAGTGGTGCACTGGGCAAGAGGTCTATGGCGCAGGCAGACTCGGGAGCTGAGGCGGGTGCACTCCTCGCTGATGGTCACGCTCCCGCAGACGGTTGTCCAGCCGGATGGAGAGAGAAATTAGTTCCTCAAGAGTCCGCGTCTCGTCCCGACGAGAACTGAGGCTGGCCAAAAACACACACCGTAAGGACGTCTCGCACCAGCCGCTTTCTGCCGCTAAGATGCGGAATGTGATCGAGTGGTCCGCTACCGCGCTCGCACCTTGGCGTACGGCCAAGAGGCGTAATCTTGCCTCTTGTTCCCTGAGAGGATGGTCGAACACACTCTTAAGCTCCTCCACAAACAGAGGTAAACTGGAAAGAAGTTCGGGCTTGCTCTCGCATACCACCATTGCCCATTTGGCGGTGTGCCATTTGGCAAGCAAGCCAATAATATATGCCACTTTGGCGGAGTCAGAGGAATAAGTGTGGCTCTGTTGGTTGAACACGAGGAGGCATTGATGTAAAAATAGCCTGCAGCCGTAAAGTCCCACTCATACCTTGTCGGGTGCGGGATGTTGGGCTCCCGTGGAAGGAAACCCCTCAACGCCCTGGCTGCGCCTAGAAATTCTGTCCATGAATGTAGTGAACAGAATCGGTGACAAAGGGCAGCCCTGGCGGAGTCCAACCCTCACTGGAAACGCGGACCAAACTCTGACACCGGTCATACAGGGAACGAACCGCCTGGATTAGGCGGACTGGTTGGGCAAACTCCCTTGCACCCTCAAGGACCCTGCCGAGAGTATAGAGTTGGTCCACAGTTCCACGACCAGGACGAAAACCACACTGCTCCTCCTGAATCCGAGATTCGACTATCCGGCGGATCCTCCTCTCCAGAACTCCTGAATAGACCTTACCGGGAAGGCTGAGGAGTGTGATCCCACAATAGTTAGAACACACCCTACGGTCCCCCTTCTTAAAAAGCGGGACCACCACGCCGGTCTGCCAGTTCAGGGGCCCTGACCCTGACGTCCACGCAATGCTGCAGAGTCGTGTCAACTCTGATGCGCCCACAGCATCCAGGACCTTAAGGAACTCCGGGCGGATCTCATCCACCCCTGGGGCCTTGTCATCAAGGAGCTATTTGACCACCTTGGTGACCTCAGCCCCAGAGATAGGCAAACCCGACTCAGAGTCCCCGTGCACTACTTCCATGTTAGAAGGCGTGTCGGTGGGATTGAGGAGGTCTTCAAAGTATTCCCTCCACCGGTCCACAACATCTCGAGTCCAGTTCAGCAGCACATCGTCCCCACCATACACGGTCTTGACTGTGCACTGCTTCCCCCGCCGAAGACAGCGGATTGTGGTCCAGAATCTCTTCGAAGCCATCCGGAAGTCGTTTTCCATGGCCTCTCCGAACTCCTCCAATGTCCGGGTTTTTGCCTCAGCAACCGCCAGAGCTGCAAGCCGCTTGGCCTTCCGGTACCTGTCAGCTGCCTCCGAAGTCCCATGGGCCAAGACGGCCTGATAGGACTCTTTCTTCAGCTTGACGGCATCCCTCACCACTGGTGTCCCCCTAACGGGTTCTGGCATTACCGCCACAACAGGCACTGACCACCTTACGGCCACAGCTCCGATCAGCCGCATCGACAATGGAGGCACGAAACATTGCCCACTCGGAATCAAACTCCACTGCCTCCCTCGGAACATGGTCAAAGCTCTTCCGTAGGTGGGAGTTGAAACTCCTTCTGACAGGGGACTCTGCCAGGCGTTCCCAGCAGACCCTCACAATGCGTTTGGGTCTGCCAGGTCTGACCGGCATCATCCCCCACCATCGGAACCAACTAACCCCCAGGTGGTGATCGGTTGACAGCTCCGCCCCTCTCTTCACCCGAGTGTCCAAAACATGTCGTCGCAAGTCCGACGACACAACCACAAAGTCACTCATCGAACTGCGGCCCAGGGTGTCCTGGTGCCAAGTGCACATGTGGACACCCTTATGCTTGAACGTGGTGTTCGTTATAGACAATCCGTGACGAGCACAGAAGTCCAATAACAAAACACCGCTTGGGTTAAGATCAGGGGGGCCTATCCTCCCAATCACACCTCTCCAGGTCTCACTGTCGCTGCCAACATGAGCGTTGAAGTCACCCAGCAGAACAAGGGAATCCCTCAAGGGTGCACTCTCTAGTACTTCCTCTAAGGACTCCAAAAAGGGCGGGTATTCTGAACTGCCGTTTGGCACATAAGCGCAAACAACAGTCGGGAAACTACCCGAGAGGGTAGGTATTTTCTGTCCCATGTTTTTCCCTAATTTGAATGCATTAAAATAAGCATTGCGCTTACCCTACACTGTCATGTTTGTTTTGTTTTTTCCACTTTTTTCTCTCCTTCCCCCTTGGCATCCCTGAACTATAGTAGTGCATTAAAAAAAAGCGGTTGGGCGTGTGGCGGCGCTACTTCCATTTAGCGGCTGGCTCAATTTAGAGGAGCAAAGCCTGTAAGATCCCTGACCCCACAGCCTGAGGAGGGCCGGGCACACGACAGGTAGTATGGAGTGGTATACATATATACCTACTTTGTTTGTGTTTATTGTCATGGAATAAGTATTTCTACATATGTCTGACCAGAAGTTGTGGTGGGGAGATACAGTACACCTACATCATTTTCCCATTTAAATTTGTGCCATATGGGTGTATACTTACATTGTGTTATTGAGGAATTCCGTGACTTTTATTGTTTTCCACCAGGTTGTCAGAGTCGTGGATATAGTAATCGATTTGAAATAATTGAATGTTTTGATTGACTGGGGTAAGAAAGGTAGATCTGCAATTGGTGTATTCTGGCATTGACTCTGTTCTAGATGTATCCATGGTTTGTTGTGGTATTGTTTATTCATCCAAAAAAACAGGTATTGTAGTTGAGTTGCTAAACAAATATTGAGTCAAATTTGGGGCTTCTGGGCCTCCATATTGTTTGCTATTTTGTAATGTTGAGAGAGAGATGCGAGGTTTTTTGTTTTTCCAATAAAATTGTGTGGTTATGGTATTAAGTGACTTGAACCAGTTATCAGCGGGTGTGGTAGGGATCATGGTTTACAGGTAAGTAATTTGTGGTCTTCTATTTTTTTCAGTAAGGGGGTATAATTCAAATGAAAGAGCTCTGACAGCCTGGAGGAGATTTTAATACCAAAGTATTTTATACTTCCTAAGTGGAGGAGTGAAAATGATGCTTGAGCTGTGCGGTCCCACGAGTCTTAGGATAGTGGAAGTATTGTAGATTTTGACCAGTTTATTGTGTAATTGGAAAGAGTAGAGAAAGGGTTGATAGCTGGGAATGACTCTTGCATTGACGTGTAAGGGTTTTGTAGGTGCAATAATAAATCATCGGCATACAAGGTAACTTTATATTCATTTTTTCCATCGTGTATTCCTTTGATATTATTATTGTTCCGTATTGTTGTTGCAAGTGAGTAATGCAAAAAGGTACGGAGAGAGAAAATAATCACATCTTAGTAGCACACAGTTGAAATATTTCAAAGTTGCAATTTTATTTTTGTAGTTTTCAATTTTATGAGAAAAGATTGTAACATTATGAGAAAAAATGTCATTTTAGTAGTAGTAGTAGTAGTAGAAGTAAAAAAAAAATTTTCACCATAGTAGAAACAAACAGAACTATGGTTGTAATTTTGGAAATTAGGTTAGGGATAACATTTTTATCTTAGGGAGTTGAACTGGTTGAAATTTTTTTTAAATGTGATTTCAGTAGCATAAAATTGAAAATAAAATTTAAAAAAAACATTTTTAAAGTTGTAATGTTATGAGAAGCAGAGAAATCAATGAATAAAGTTGGAATTTTTGGAAAATTAGGTGGCAGAAAAAGCAAAATATCGAAATAAAGTCATAATTACGAGCAAGTTGAAATGCTTGGAAATGTAAAAAAAAAAGAGCAGAATGGGGAAAAACTAATTTTACTAGAAGAAAGTCAAAATATTAGAAGAAAAAAATAAAATTAGAAGTTGTTGCAACATAAGCGGTATTCCAACAAGGAAAAAGTCACAATTTTACAAGAAGAAAATCGTAAATTTTGCATTTTTGTTGTATACAATTGACATATTAAAGAAAAAATAATAAATATTACATTTTATAACATTACTTGGAACATTATGAGAAACACATTTTATTTTTAAAAAATTTTGGGGAAATTAGGTTGCAGAATGAAATGAAAGAATGAAAATACGGGAATAAAATTATAAATAAAAGCAAGGGGGAGATGCAATAGCAATAATAATTTTATGAAAATGAAATCAAAATATTATATAGAAAAAAAGCTGTAATTTTATGAGAAACAAACAAAACAACAAAAAGTGATGTTAAAGCATATTATTTTTCCTCAAAACATACAAAGTTTTTTTTTAACCTCTGATTTTTCAATTGTTGCTGTTTTCTTTTATGAAATTATATTTTTAGAATGTGCGGCGAGGCAACATAAAAACAGCCGCGGACTGCACTGATGAACAAGTAAGTATCATTTTGTAATTCAAATAACTAAATACACAGTCCCCGTGAAAAGTTTGGAGACACTTTCTCGTTTAATAGAAGGCCAAATTGTTTTCAAACTTTTGACTTGAGTAGTGCACGGTACAGTAAAGTTGCCGAGCTTCATGTTTGGAGGAACGAGGACACACCTCATCATCCGATGACAGTGAAGCGTCACGCTATGGGGATGTTCTTCAGCGGCAGGAACTGGGAGGAAGATGAATGCAATACAGACACATTCTGAATGAAAACTTTCACCTCAGGCTGCAGCGAAGGCTCATCTTTCAGCAGAACAACGAACTCGAGCACGCGTCACAGGAGTGTCTGCAAAATGGACGCCTCCAAAACAACCTGGTGGAACGTGAGAGGAATGGGTGAACATGTCCACAAGGTGCATCAACAAAGTATTGGGCAAAGGCTGTGAATACTTATGCATATGCTATTTCTTGATTTTTTTTAAATAAAATATATTTTTCATGTTGTCAATATGGGGGTGTGTAGAATTTCTGTGAAAAAAGGAATCTGTTACATTAAGGAATAAGGCTGTAGCACGACAGAATGTGGAAAGAGCAAAGCGCATGTTTTATATAATACAATATTTAAAATATTTCTACAGTATATATTATAATGTAAATAAATTATACAGTGAGAATAATAAATATAACATGACAAATATAAATGATTCATATTTAATTATGCTGAGTTGGCACAGTGATGGAGAAACGCTGGTAGATGAAATCAATTTATTTCATTTTGGAATAAGGCTGTAACGTGGATGTAATGTGGAAAAAGTGAAGCACCTGCTCTGTATGATACATTATATAAAATACTTATATAGTATATTTTATAATGTAAATCAATTATATATAAAGAAAAAGTAAAAAATAAAGAAAAATATACATAAATGATCAATATTTTAATATACTGAGACGGCACATAAAGGCGAAGCACAAGCAAAATGGCTGTAGGAAGCTGTGAATACTTAAAAAAAATCTACAGAGAGAATAAAAAATGGCACATAAAAATAAGCTGAGGCTGCACAGTGATGGACGCTCATGGATGAGGTGTACCCAATGTTGTTAATTTAATTTGCAAGTGCCGGCGACTTTATCTTATGTTGTTCTCAGCACCTCTTAATGCTATTGAGGCCTTCAAGCGGGTAGGGTGTCCGCTCCATGCACCCACTTGAACCCGCCGAGAGCTCAGGAGGAGACTGGGCTTCCTTACAAAAGAAGCCTTGTATCCCTTTGGACGACCGCGTGAGGCCGCCAGCTTTTGTTTTCCTTCCGACCAGCTGTCATGTGACGGCCACCTCCCCTTGACGTGAAGATAATAGCGAGGACCCAATTAATGACATAAGACATCTGACCATGGAGCAGTGTGCACGCCTAGGACATTCTGTGACGTTCCCATGGAGAGACGCCGTCCACGTCGGTGGCGTAGCTGTGTTTGTCCGACAACAACGCTAGCCCACTTTTATAATTGAACTTTTGATGCTGGCAACAAATAAAGGCACTCTGATGGCCGCTGAAGCATTGAGTTTGACATATGGGTACGCGCCGCATGTAAACAAGAATAATGGCCGGCATTCTTCCGCATTCCCGGCTTTTACGCTCACACAAAGCAATCGCTTTGGTGTCTTCACTGCAACAACATCTTTGTTGTTGGGGATTTTTAGCTGAAGCAAAACCTTCCGGCGGTCTTATTGGGACTGAATGGTTCTTCCCCGTATGAGTCACTGGAGTCCAATCTCCTGTGATTGTTTGACAAGTTTAGAAGTTCAGCAAAAAAGAGAAAGTTGCAAAACTTTATGCACGCGACATGGAGACACTTAATACCTGTTAATGTTATTACCTAACATTCGTTACGGGTCAGAGACTACATACTGACTTCCCATTAGGTACACTTTATGGGCCAGGAAGTGACATGTCCACCCAGCAAACAAAAGCAGTGCAGCCCAAAGCATTGGGCTAGCACTGGAAACTAAGCTTCAAAAGTCTCTTTCTGCGTTAAAATCTCCTCTGTGGGAACATCAGGCCCTCCCGGACAAAGACAAGCGGATTAAACGAAAGCCGTGTGCTGCCATTGTTCAGTAGTAGAGACGGGAACGAGGCTACAAATTGGAACTCTATATGTGGAACTACAAAAAATAGGGAACTATAAAAATCTAAATAAAATAAAATAAAATAAAAATTGGGGATGAGGGCTACAAGCTGGAAATATTAATGCGGACTTACAGCAAACAAGGAAAAATAAAATAAAATAAAAATGACGGCATAGTTCAGTAAGGATGGGGATCAGGGCTACAAGCTGGAACTCTCAATGCATAACTACAGAAAATAAAACAAAATAAAATGAACTGAATTGAATGAAAATAAACTAAATTACACTATGAAAAAATAAGGGTCTCTAAAAATCAAAATAGAATATAAAATAAATTTTATTAGGTTGGTAAAGTGGGGAAGGCTACAAGCAGGAACTCTAAGCAGTCTCAGTAGGGAAGTCCAGACTTCCCGGTCTCCGGCGAACTCTTCCAGCTCCACCGGGAGGACACCAAGGTGTTCCCAGGCCAGCTGTGAGACATGGTCCCTCCAGCGTGTCCTAGGTCTTCCCCGGTCCCCCAATCCCAGACTCCCGGAGCACCCCCCACAGGACACCACAAGGGACACGGTCTCACGCCTTTTCCAAGTTGACGAAACTCATGTAGACCGGTTGGGCAAACTCCCACATACCCTCCAGTACCCTTGCAAGGGTGTAGAGCTGGTCCAGTGTTCCGCGCCCGGGACGAAAACCATATTGCAACTCCTGTAACCGAGGTTCGACTAACGGCCGTACCCTTCTCTCCAGGACGCTGGACTAGACTTCAGATTCAAATTCAGATTTTATTTGTCACATATATATACATTGAGAGTACGACGTGCAGTTAAATGTATTGTACAACTGTCCAACCCGTAACCATTTAAGGGATAAAAATTGATAAAAAAAGAAATGAAATGTAAGAAATGAAAAGAAATGAAAAATAATAAACAATAAGAAAATAAACTAGGTATTAATTATGAAATAATTAACAAAAATACAAAAAATACAATATAATACAGATAAAATAAAGTACAAATGTACAGGAGATGTGACGTGACGTGCAAGAATGGCAAGTGGTATGTGTGTGACAGATGGTCACTAAAGTGTCGTAGTGAAAGTCTTTAAAGTGACTTGTGCTGTTTCAAGTCCACGGTTGTGCAAACTGATCAGAGTGTGAGGTGAATGTGTATGTTGAGAGGTGAAGTGATGGACAGAAAGTCTGTTTATGTGCCCGGTGTATCCCTGTTTAGAGTCCGAATGGCGTGCGGGAAGAAGCTCCTCCTCATTCTCTCTGTGTTTACCTTCAAGGAGCGGAATCGCTTTCCTGAACGCGACAGTGAGAAGAGTCCATTGTTAGGATGGCTGAGGCCCTTCACAATCTTCCTGGCTCTGGTCCTGCCCCTCTTGTTATAGATGTCTTGCAGGTCTGGGAGCTCGGTGTGGATGGTACACTCAGCTGAACGCACCACCCTCTGTAGGGCTCGCTGGTCCTGCGTGGTGCTGTTCCGGGAACAGGAAGTGATGCTGCCAGTCAGGACGCTTTTGATGGTGCCGGTGTAAAAAGTCTTTAGCATCTGAGAGGGTAGTTTAAAGCCCCTTAAGCTTCTCAGGTGGTATAGACGCTGCCAGACCTTCCTCACGAGGGAGTTGGTGTGACAGGACCAAGACAAGTCCTGCGTGATGTGTACACCGAGGTACCGGAGCTGTCCACTCTCTCCACCGGAGTCCCGTTGATGGAAGCAGGGTTGTATGTTTGCGCCTGCTTTGTACTGAAGTCCACTATTAGCTCCTTAGTCTTGCTGACGTTCAGGAGGAGATTGTTCCCCTGGCACCATCTCTCCAGGTTTATAATCTCCTGTCCGTGGGCCGTCTCATCGTTGTTGGAGATCAGGCCCACCACGACAGTGTCGTCAGCAAACTTGATGATGGTGGTGGAGTTGAAAGTGGCCACACAGTCATACGTGTACAACGAGTACAGCAGAGTGCTCAGAACACAACCCTGGGGGGCTCCAGTGCTGAGAGTGATGGAGGATGTGTTTTCCCATCCGTACAGCTTGTGGTCTGTCTGTTAAGAAGTTAGAGATCCACTGACACAGAGGTGGGCTGAGACCCAGGACTGTGGAGTGAGTGAGGAGGGAATTATGGTGTTGAATGCTGAACTGTAGTCAACAAACAGCATTCTTGCATAATTCCCTTTTCTGCAGTCCAAGTTGGTTGTTGTTGTGTGGAGGAGGTGTGAAATGGCGTCCTCCGTAGACCGGTTTTGTCTATAAGCAAACTGAAGCGGATGAACTAGGGTGTCTGGCAGTGTTGTAGTGATGAAATATCTGACAAGTCTTTCGAAGTACTTCATCACCACTGATGTCAGGGCTACAGGGAGGTAATCGTAGAGGCTAGCGGGCTGGGGTTTCTTAGGGACAGGAACAATGGTGGACTGCTTGAAGCATGAGGGGACTATAGACTGTTCCAGGGAGAGATTGAATATCTCTGTGGACACCGGTGCTAGCTGGTCAGCACAGGCTTTCAGAACTCGACCTGTGATGCCATCTGGTCCTGCTGCCTTCCTGGTGTTCACTCTCCTGAATGCCCTCCTCACGTCATGCTACGAGATTTTGAATGTGTTAACCTCTCCGGCTCTCTCAATGTGCATGCCGTTTGTGCCTCTGGCGCCGCTAGTGTGATTAGCTGCAGCCTCGAAGCGAGCTTAGAAGGTGTTTGGCTCGTTTGCCAGAGAAGCGTCCACAGTTCCCGTTCTGGAGGATGGTGTTTTATAGTCCGTGATTGTTCTTAGTCCTTGCCACAGGCTCCTCGAGCCGCCATGTTGGAGTTGCAACTCAAGTTTTTTGCCGTAGCGCCGCTTCGCCTACTTCACCGCTCTGCGCACGCCGTAAGACGCAGCCTTGTAATCATCCATGTTCCCGGTGGAGAGTTCCCGATAAATCCCACAACCGCTTCTGTATACGTGCTGACGTCATGAGCTGCGCCTGAACATGTCCCAGTCTGCATCATCAAGTGCGTCCTGCAGAGCGGCTACTGATTGGTCCGTCCAGCGCGAATTCTCCCTCTGTGCCAGGGCTTCCTGCTTTAGCCTTTGTTTATATGCCGGCATGAGGAAGATGGCGGCATGGTCTGACTTTCCAAACGCTGGACTTGATTGTGCCTTGTAGCCGTTCTTGAATGTAGTGTAACAGTGATCCAGCGTCCACTCGCCCCTGGTCGGGCAGGTGATGTGCTGGTGGAAGTTCGGCAGTGCACGCTTGAGGTTGGCACTGTTAAAATCCCCCAGCACAATGACTGCGGTGTCCCGGTTCTGAATTTGGTGCTGAATTTGGTGAAGTTTAGTGACTCGTGCGAGTCCCATATAGCAAGTCCCATATAGCAGTGTCCGTGTCCGAGGTAGATAAATAGAGCGACATTTGATAGTCAGACGCTCTAGATTCGGTGTGCAGGAGCGTGCAAGAGGAACAATGCTCGCGCTGTCGCTCCAGTAGTTGTTCACCAACTCCATAGTTCTGTCCATGCGGTGTACCGAGAAAGACTCGGCCGGCTGGATGGCATGGTCCAGTACCGCTGGGTTCAGCCATGTCTTGGTGAAGCAGAGAAGGTTGCAGTCCCGAATGTCCCTCTGGAACCTGACCCTTGCCCTGAGGTTGTTGAGCTTGTTTTCCAGAGACTGGACGTTGGCTAACAGGATGCTAGGTAAGGGAGCGTGGTAAGCACGCGCTCTTAGCCTGTTCCTGCCGCCGGCTCATTTCCCTCGTGGACGCCGGTACGGGTCGCTCCATTTGTTGTTGTTTCTCAGGATGTCGCTCGGCCAACATAGGTAGGTCCGGGGTTAAAAACGGCAAAAATGTGTGCATTGTGCACCAATGGACATGAGAGTGGCTCTATCATATGTAATGATGGCCATCTTGCAAAAAGAAACCGGTATAACGGTCTAAGAGCACAAGAAATAAACGAAAGTAAGTTCGGCTTGGTCGGAGCAGTCGTGACGGCAGCCGACCTCACCGGCGCCATCTTTGTCTTTCCCAGTGAGGCTGAGGAGTGTGATCCCCCTATAGTTGGAACACACCCTGCGGTAACCCCTTTTAAAAATGGGGACCACCACCCCGGTCTGCCAGTCCAGAGGTACTGTTTCCGACTTCCATGCAATGTTGAAGAGGCGTGTCAGCCAAGACAGTCCTCCAACATCCAGAGACTTGAGAAATTCTGGGTGAAACTCATCAACCCCAGGAGCCAAATACCTCAGCCACGGTGATGGAACTGTCCACGTACGTGTCCTCAGACTCTGCTTCCTCTACGGAAGGTATGTCAGTGGGATAGAGAAGGGCCTCAAAGTATTCCTTCCACCGACCAACTATATCCACAGTCGTGGTCAGCAAGCCCCCGTCCGCACTGTAAACAGTGTGAACTGGGGACCGCTTCCCCTTTTGGAGGTGTCGGACGGGTTGCCAGGACCTCTTTGAGGCTGACCGAAAGTCGTGCTCCATAGCCTCACCAAACTCCTCCCACACCCGGTTTTTGCCTCGACCACCATCAAAGCCGCATGCCGCTTGGCCTGCCGGTACCTGTCAGCTGCTTCGGGAGTCCCGCAAGCCATTCATGCTTGATAGGACTCCTTCTTCAGCTTGGCAGCAGCCCTAACCCCTGGTGTCCACCATCGGGTTCGGGTTTTTCTGCCACGACTGGCCCCGACCACCTTGCAGCCGCAACTTTGACTGGCTGCCTCAGCAATGGAGGCACGGTATACGACCTATTCGGACTCAATATCCCGGTCCTCCCTCGAGATGCAGGCAAAGCTCTGCCGGAGATGAGAGTTGAAGACTTGACAAACGGGAGACTCTGATAGACGTTCCCAGCACACCCTCACTACGCGTGTGGGTCTACCAGGTCTGTCCAATGTCTAATCCAACTCATCACAAGGTGGTGGTCAGTTGACAGATCAGCCCCTCTCTTCACTTGCGTGTCTATAACCTGCGGACGCAGGTCTGATGATAGGACCACTAAGTTGATCATAGACGTGCGACCTAAAGTGTCCTGGTGCCACGTGCACTTATGGACATCCATGTTTGAACATGGAGTTTGTTTGTGCAAACTGTAGTTTGCACAGAAGTCAAGCAACAACACACCACACGGGTTCAGATCAAGGAGGCCGTTCCTCCCAACCACGCCCCTCCAAGTCACTGTCATTGCCCACATGGGCGTTGAAGTCTCCCAGTAGAACTATGGAGTCACCAGCTGGGGTGCTCTCCAGAACCCCTTTTGATAGATTACAGAAGACCCTTATGATTAAAACTAAGAGGGGTGACCGCACCTCGCCCGGATGTGGGACACCGGGGCCTCACCCTGGAGCCAGGTCTGGTGGAGGGGCTTGCAGGCGAGCGCCCCGTGGCCAGGCCTTCAGGCCAAATCTTGGTCTTTGGCTGGTTTGGGTTCTCTGTGCTGGAGTCATCCCTGGTGAATGAGAGGGTTAACTCTCTACGCCCTCGGACTAGGGAAAGGGTCCTGAATGTGGTTTGTGCGTACGCGCTGAACGGAGAACCCAGCCTTTTTTGAGTCTATCAAATTAAACATGAAAAATGTAAATTTCAATTTAAAAAAATAAATAAAATTATTTAAAAATTTCACACAAATCACTAACAAAAATTGTATATAAATAAATACATAAAAATATAAAGTTAAATAAGTTAAATTAGACTGAATGCTGGTTGAACTGTTACTGCTGTACTTTTCTGCATTCCATTCCATTTTCCTCTGCTTATCCGGGTCCGGGTCTACTTTTCTGCAATGAACTGAAATACACTCGTCCTTTACCACTTCGCGGTTCAGATATCACATCTTCCCGTCACCATTGCGTTTTTTTTAGCAAATATATGAATTACTGTAATAAAATCATCCCGCTTAATGGTTGAACTGAGCATTTAAGCATCAAAATGACTAAATGAACTAAAATACAAATATAATGCATTCAAAGAAGACACGTCCAAAAATGCTGACGTAGCATTGTACACTGGTCACAAGGTGTCAGTGATGAGTGCTGAGCACCAAGCACCAGACTTGATTTATTGTAGCTTTGAATGGTCTCACAACCTGCACTACAATCTCCAGTAAAAATCCCTAAGAAAAACACAGATTACTTTCGCAACTATAACCCGCGCCAAGCTAAAACACAACTCTGGACCCCTGACGTTACACCCTGTCCGCCTGCCGCTCAGCTACCCCAGTTAACACATTTATAGTAACCCGAGATCAAGTCTTATAGACAGTATGTCTTATTTTATTTTATTATGTCTACTATGTGGGTACGAGGAGTGTAAAGGTGACTATAGGGGTGTTATTTCATGTCTAGAGGGCTCTAATAATGTTCAAAAGTGTATTTAGGAGGTGGTTTTCTATGCTGAACGTACAAACAAACTGTGGAAAACCCAACATTAGCTTCAGCGTCACATCAAGTAGCTTGACATAACCCTTTGTTATATTTCTATGCTTATTTGTCATGTGACTCATTTATTTACTCGTCGACGCAGCCTTTTTTCCAAGGATGTCGGCGATCGCCTGAACAAGCTCATTCTCTGGAGGACGGGTCACGTCCGGCACATACACACACAAACACAGCCACACTCACACGCTTCTGTCTTACAGTAAAGGTCACGCCGGGTCAGGTTGGGACAGCGGCAGAGCCCCCGCCGCCCCCTTGCTACTCGTCATAGCAAAGAGTAAACAGGTCCCACAAAGCGGGACACAGCAGGCCGGTGCTGGTATTCTTTGGGTCACAGCATACAGTGGTAAATGCTGCCCTACTTTGATGTCCTTTGTGAGGAAAAGGGCTACTGGTTTGGGGAGAACCTCCAGCCGGGTCATGAGAACAAACATTGTTTGTGGCACCGAGCTGACGCGACGCCGACGTACCCAATAGCAGCTCCCATTAACTTTGACTCAATCAGGCTGACCCGGTTTCACCTCCCGTGGCCTGGCGGGTCAGTTTGATCGCTGTCGGCTCGGTCACTATGTTGCAAATATATTCATTCCAGACAAAAAGCCTCATTAAAGAAGAAAATGGTGGACAATGAAAGCGCTACCACGTGAAAGCAAACAAAGTAGTGACACGCCACCACGTAACATCCATGCAACATCACACCATGCATCCATCTGATATCTATCATGTCTCTAATGCACAGCTACCCATCCATCTACCAACCCCCCATCATTTATCATCCATCCATCTACCAACCACCCAACAAGTATCATCCAACACCACACCATTTATTCATCCGATATCCATCATCCGTTATCATCCATGCATCACCCATCCATCCATTTGTTTGTTATAATCCATTCATTCAGTTCCATCCATTCCATCCACTTCGATCCCTCAGCATCTACCTATCCATTTATCATCTCTGGCTCATCCATCATTCATCCATTCTCCCCCGTCACCCAGCAATGTATCATCCACCATCGTCCATCCGTCTATCATCCATCATCACTCGCCCATCATCTGGTATCATCTTCTGCTAAAGCCAAAGAGTTGGGCCATAATGCCAAGCCCAAAGCCCAGAAAGCAAAAAGTCCAAAAAAAAGTAAACGACTGTGATCTTTCCCAGGGAGCAATCCATGTTCATTTTAATGTCACGGCTCCGGACTCCAGAAGCACCACTAGGAGAAACACAAAGAGCTTTTAACATAACACACTCAATTAAAGTGCCACAGCAGGGGGTCAGCCAAAGGTGTCAGCAGCAGAATCTTATAATAGTGAGCCTAAAACTCTCAAGTCAAGTACGCCGCAATGCAATTAGTCACATCACCAGACTGTGCGGGGAAAACAAAGTTTCTTTTTGGATTAGTTAAACATGAGATGCCAGCGGGTGAAAGGAGGTCATAAAGTTCAGGCAACAATGCGCACTTCACGCGCACATATAAGTTGTTTGGGTTCACATTCAACACCACTGAACCTTTGAGACGGAAAGTTGGGTGAAATTGATGGGTTTATTCAGTAACGGGAACAATAAAAATCCCCCACACTTCACTTAACTTCATTTTGGCATTTAGGAGATTGAAATAAGATCCACAACGCTGCACCTGGTGTGAAATGCTTTCAAACAATCAAGACTGCAAATTTCAATTCAGTTCAATGCGCCGCGCCCAAAAGGTTGTTAATGAGTCACCTCTTCAAACACGTCTCCCACGCTGTTTGTCTTTCTCCTCGGCTCAAATGTAAACACATGGCAGAGGCTTCGGTCAATAAGACTTTCTGCGTCTGACGCACTTTGCAATAACAAGAAAAAAATAAGAGACAAAAAAATACAAATTCTAAAATAAGGAGAAAATTGAAATAACAATAATAATACAGTGTATCACGCTGATATTTATTTTTTTCCCCAAAAAATAATAATATATGCATATTTACTCTTTAATGAGTAGCTTAAAATGGTCCATATGTGGTTTCTTATATGAATTTTGTACCCAACATGCAATTTGACTACCCTGAATGCGCTTGTATGTGTCGCTGCTCTCCATTTTTTTGCATTTTCCTGCTTTACTGCAAAAGTCACGAAGCTGTTCAGGTCAAATTTTTTCTTCTGGTAATATTACGACTTAATTCCAAATAATATTTGGACTGTATTCCAATTATTTTACAACTTGTGTATTAAAATTGCACCTGTTTTTCTGTTTTGAATTGGATAGTGAAGGATAAACAGCAATCTCCTGGCTGGATAAGAATTAGTCATAAAGACGAAGACGAACGGATGGTAGAGACATGCATCAGGTATCGCAACACTAGCGATCGCTTGACAACCTGTCTCTTAAACAAGGCAGGAGCCTGGGCTCGTTAGCAGCACAATCATTAGCATTAACCTGTCACTGCGAAGGATTTCCAACACACTGGCAAAACATATGATCATCATAACCGCATCGTTTGTTTGTATTTATTATGTACTGTAAAACTAAGACAGGAACGACATCGCGTTAAAAGCATGAAACGGATACAGTTGTCAACCGCCTGGAGTTTGTTTTTCGGAGAGAAGAGGATTAGTCGCTGTTTGGAGAGTGCCAGCATGAATTAACTTGCGGTTGTGCTAATGTGCTAATATGCACATTAGCACTCAAATCTTACCATACTGCATTCCCACATAGGATCAGCATTTGAGAGCAAATATGAGGTGCAAGAAAAAGGGGAAAATACATTTAAGGACCGTTGAATAAAGCGCAACAGGTCACACCAAAAAAGGAACATACAAAGATAACTGTACAGTTAATATTTTGTCTTTAAATTCGTGTAAAATTATTATTATTTTTTAAATCTTCCAATATTTGAACTTTTCCCTCAAATGTTTGTACATTTTCTTCTCATCTTATTCGCTTAACACTATAACTTTTTCCTTTTTCTCCCAAAAACTTACTTTGACATGTTTTTCTCATAATATCATGATTTCAAAAATAAAGTATTTTGTCTTTAATATTTAAACTGCTGCCCTGCGATTGACTGGCGACCAGTCCAGGGTGTACCCCGCCTCTCGCCCAAAGTCTGCTGGGATAGGCTCCAGCATCCCCGTGACCCTAATGAGGATAAGCGGTATAGAAAATGGATGGATGGATGGATATTTAAACCGCATGCTAACGTTATTTTTTCTCGTAATACTGTGTTTATTTCCATAAAATTGCAACTTTTTTTCATTGCAGAATGACTTTTTTCTCTTAAATTTTTTCTTCATGTAAAATTACTGATATTTATATTTTTGCTGTTTTTTTTAAAGTTTTCTTGTTATTTATTTATTGTATTTTTAGAATGCAGCGCAGACCGTAAATGAACCGCGGGCCACACTTTGGACATTTTTGGGTATTTGTAAAAAATGCATGTCTAAAAATCTAAATCTATAACAGCAAAAAAAAAACACAAAACAAAACAATTTTTTGCAAAGCTACTTTTGTGCTATAATGACTCACTATTGCCTCCAGAGGCAGTGAGTTGTACTACAAAAGTCACATTATTCTTAACACATATACAGTATTTGTTCATAAATGGGCATTCATGCACTAGCAAAAAATTAACAAAATCTAAAAATAGAACCAAAGCTACTTACTTACTAAAATACTTGCTACAGTGACTCTCTATGCCGCACGGTGGCTGAATGGCCTCACAGTCAGGAGGGTCAGGGTTCGAATCTCCGTTAGGCATCTATGTGTGGAGCTTGCATGTTCTCCCCGTGCGTGTGTGGGTTTTCTCCGGGTACTCCGATTTCCTCCCACATTCCAAAAACATGCATGTTAGCTTAATTGGCGACTCTAAATTGTCCCGCCCAAAGTCAGCTCTGATAGGCTCCAGCATACCTGCGACCCTAATGAGGATAAGCTGTATAGAAAATGGATGGGATGGATGGATGGTGAGTCTGTATTGCCTCCAGAGGAAGGGAGTTGTAAGACACAAGTCCCCAGCTATTAAAAGAATCAAAGTCGTTTGGGCACCCCCCTGACAATTAGCATCATCTTCATTTATAACTCACTGGGTGTTTACAAACCATGTATGAAAGAACTGACAGAGCAATATTTCAGAAGTGAAATGAAGCTAATTGTATGAACTTGTTGCCCGTCTTCTTGGGAGAAACCAACTTGCGAACCATCCATCCATCCGTTTTCTATACCACTTATCCTCTTTAGGGTCGCGGGTATGCTGGAGCCTATCCCAGCTGATTGTGGGTGGTAGGCGGGGTACACCCTGGACTGGTCGCCAGTCAATCGCAGGGCAGACAAACAAACATACACACTCACATTCATACCGATGGACAATTAAAGTCGTCAATTAAGCTAACATGCATGTTTTTGGATGTGGGAGGAAACCGGAGTACCCGGAGAAAACCCACACACGCACGGGGAGAACATGCAAACTCCACACAGAGATGCCCAAAGGTGATTCGAATCATGAACTTCCTGACCCACTCATCCACCGTGCGGCCCCTTGCGAACCATGAGTACCCGAAATACCTTTGATTAGATGATTGGATGCGTCTACCTATAACATTTCAGGCTCAATGAACCCGCAAAACGCATTTTGTTTTTGAATTACCAGTTCTAGGTAGATAGAGGTATTCAAATCAACAAAATGACAGGGGTGCCCACATTTCAGCACCTGTCTAATTTTGATGCACATTGTGCTTGTCCAATAAATCAGTTATGAGATATTTCGAAATGAAGTAATAGATGCTAATGTCCATTGATCGATTCGTGAAAATAGGGGAAATTGTCAGGGGTGCCCAAACATTTGCGAATGTTTTTCACACTATACTGAGGCTGGAAAAACAACATTTACTACACCATCTAAGCAATCAATTGAAATCTCGTACGTATCACAGCAGCACTGTTTCACCTGACGTGTGGACTCGAGTCACGCAAGTTCGGATTTGAGTCTAAATTCTGACGACTTCAGACATGACTTGCAACCCCACCCATGACTCGCGGGGCACGATTGGGACTTTCGTCTGATGACTTGAAAACACTAGAGACGAAAATGAGTCCCCATTCCAAGCATTATGATGGCGATTGGGTAGGGGTCATCACAAGATCTTGCAAGATCAAAATATTTTCTCGTTCAGAAAAAAATGGTCTCGCGGGCACAAGGCCTGGCATCATAATAAACAAATGAATAAATGATGAAAATGAGGTGGATAATCTATATAATGCCGTGTGCATGTGTGTCAGGCAGAAAGAGAGTTCACTCTGTGCATTGCCTTCAGCAACGGCGTGAACGGAGTGAGCCCTTTTGTCAGTCGCACAATCTCTTTGCCTCTGTGGGTGGAGGCGGGGCCTCTAGCATAAATCAAATGATTACACTGGAATATAAGTTTTCCTCGTACTATTCTTAAAAGTATATCATCTCCTTGTCGGAAACCCAATCTCGTGTGTCGTCTCATGACGCCCTTTATTGTTTATTATCAGCAGGACAACATATTTTCTCACAGAGTGTGCCTCAGCAAATGCATCTAGACTTGAGACTTGACTTGCACGTCTTTCCTGGAGACTTGAGTTTATGAATTTGAGACTTGACTTGCACGTCTTTCCTGGAGACTTGAGATTAGAGATTTGAGACTTGACTTGCACGTCTTTCCTGGAGACCTGAGATTATAGATTTGAGACTTGACTTGCACGTCTTTCCTGGAGACTTGAGATTAGAGATTTGAGACTTGACTTGCACGTCTTTCCTGGAGACCTGAGATTATAGATTTGAGACTTGACTTGCACGTCTTTCCTGGAGACTTGAGATTAGAGATTTGAGACTTGACTTGCACGTCTTTCCTGGAGACCTGAGATTATAGATTTGAGACTTGACTTGCACGTCTTTCCTGGAGACTTGAGATTAGAGATTTGAGACTTGACTTGCACGTCTTTCCTGGAGACCTGAGATTATAGATTTGAGACTTGACTTGCACGTCTTTCCTGGAGACTTGAGATTAGAGATTTGAGACTTGACTTGCACGTCTTTCCTGGAGACCTGAGATTATAGATTTGAGACTTGACTTGCACGTCTTTCCTTGAGACCTGAGATTACAGATTTGAGACTTGACTTGCACGTCTTTCCTGGAGACTTGAGATTATAGATTTGAGACTTGACTTGCACGTCTTTCCTGGAGACTTGAGATTATAGATTTGAGACTTGACTTGCACGTCTTTCATAGAGACTTGAGATTAAAGACTTGAGACTAGAACACTGGACTTCTCCAGTTCTCAGGAATTGATGGTTGGTATCAACTTGTGGTACTGTAAATACAGTAAATACTCAGCTCTAATAATAAGAATCTTACATGAATCCTCCATGAACAGAATGAATCGTTGTAAAAGTTCTACGTACACTAATCTCTTGTCAAGTCACACTTTTTTTTCACTATATCACAGCTTTTCAGGAATATAACAATCGATAAATCATCGCTGTCTTGTGGTTGAATACGGCCTATTATTAGTCAAAAATATGCATTTTCAGCCTAACATTTTGCATTGCTAGCATTTTGCCTGCATTTTCAAACATAAAAATGGCTGCATGATGTAAAATACAAATTTAAGGCATTCTGAAGACCTCTAGTTATGGTATCGTTGTTATATCGACTTTTTTCAAATGTAGATGTAAGTGTAGTTTGTGCACACCTGGAGGTCAGGAGTGGAAGAAATGAGGATATGACCAAGTGTACCTGTTGATTAGTCCTAATCAAAGGTAGGCTCAGGAAAAGTTACGACAGGCCTTTAACATCACAGGCAGGTAATAAAAGGAGTTATATATTATATGGGCTAAAAAGAATGTAAAGGTGACTATAGGGGTGTTATTTCATGCCTAGAGGGTTCTAATAATGTTAGAAAGTGTGTTTAGAAGGTGGTAGGGAGATTTTTTATGTTCTAACAATGAAAATATTCTAAATAATGAATCATACTTGGTGGAAATTCCCTTGCCATGATCGGGTCTGGAACTGATGAACCGTGATAATTGCAGAATGATTTTCTCATTATGTATAATAGGAGTGTAAAGGTGAATATAGGGTTGCTATTTCATGTTTAGAGGGTTCTAATAATGTTAAAAGGCATATTTAGAAGGTTCTTATCAGGTTTTCCATGTGGTAAATGTCTTTAGTCTAATTATGTCTACTATATTGGGTATTAGGAGTGTAAAGCTGATTATAGGGGTGTTATTTCATGGGTAGAGGGCTTTAACAATGTTAAAACCCCTATTTAGAAGGTTGTAAAGAGGTTTTCTAGGTCTTTAATGTCTTATTTAGTCTCGTTATGTATACTATGTTCGGCAATAGGAGTGTAAAGGTTGAATATAGGGGTGCTATTTCATGTTTAGAGGGTTCTAATAATGATAAAAGGCATATTAAGAAGGTTGTTATCAAGTTTTCCATGTGTGATGTTAGCGCATTTGTTGGTGTGAACGTCCCATATAAGAGCAGGAAGTCCATCAGGCGAGACATTGACAGTGAGGTCGCGTCCTCAGTCCTTGGATGGAAGAAACGTCCTTACAGTCCAAGCTGTGATCTTCATAGTGTGTGCGTGCGTGTGTGTGTGTCCATGTGGCCTCTGGTTGTTAAGCGTTACTGTTATTTTCAGGATGGTCCACACGAGAAAAGCTTGAGATGCCAAGACCCGCTGGCGTCACAGTCGAGGAAGCCGGGCGGCTCTCGTTAGTCATTTCCCTCAACGACATGAACATGTGGAGGAGGGGCTGTTGGTGTTTGCATTCATGCCACGGCACGGCGCGTCGGGCGGTGAGTTATGCCAGTGCTCGCAGCCAAGAGGCGGGAATGGTGAGGAAGGCGAGGAAGGTGAGGCGAGGACAGGATAAGAGTGCAGCGGAGGACACGACAGCACTGGCAGCAAACCTCCATACCTTCAGCATTGCGACATATTCCATATAAATTAACTATTGTAGTAGTACCGCAGTGGTCAACAAGTCGCCATGACAACAAGATACCTCTGATTGCTGTTTTAGGGGTCTCGGCCTTTACCCCCGGACCCAGACGCAGGGAGATCACCCAGGTTGCTGACCGAGCACGGTGTGACGCGAGATGCTGATAAGCGACTGTACATACCGTACATGCCTGGCGGCGGGAAGCGCAACTTTTGCTTGGTGGGAAAGACAAACGGTGGAATGTCTTGTATATCCACATAATACTCATTTGATTTTTATCATTGTTTCTACAGTTTATGTCGCCATAAGCGGTTGTCGACATAACCATTGCTTCCCGTTATCATCAACTTCTTTTTCTCTGTTTTTGCAAAAAATTCAGCTTTCTTCTTAAATAATCTTTGTAAATTTTCATCTGGTAACATTCTGACTTTATTCCCACTGTACTTTTACTTATTTCCCACTATATTATAACTTTATTCCCATTATATTTTGAATGTATTCCCATTATATTTTGACTTTATTCCCATAATATTCTGACTTTATTCAAGTGATATTTTGATTTTAAACCCAAGATATTATAACTTTATTCCCATGATATTATAACTTTTACCCCAACCTTTTATTCCCAGACTTACAACTTGACTTTTTTTCCCGTAATATTACGACCTAAAATTACAGTTGTTTTTCCCCTTTTCTGCTGTTTTTCCTAATTTATTTTTCAATTATTTAATTAATTCATTAATTAATTTTGCCAACTTAAAATTTTCCTCTTGTCAAGATGACTTTATTCCTATATTTTATAATATTATAGCTATTATATTAACATAATTTTCTAAATATTGCAACTTTTGTCTTTATAAATACTGCAAGATTATAATTTTGGACTCATTTTTTTCCATTTCTCTGTGTTTTTAAATATTTTCCAAATATTTCAACTTTACCATCCCCGTGACCCTAATGAGGATAAGCGGCATAGAAAATGGATGGATGGATTTTTCAACTTTACACTTTCTTCTTGTAATTACGACTTCATTCCAATAATATTTACACTTTAATGCCATAATATTATAATTTTTTCATAACATAATTTCCCAAAACGGTCACTTCTGACTGACTTGACATTATAATTTTGGACTCATGAACTATGTTGTAACATTAAATGATCAATTATTACTTCATTCCCATAATATTTTAACTTCATTTTTATAAAATTACCGCTGATTTTTCAAATTTTGCTGTTCTTTTTAATCTTCTTGTTAACCTATAATTTTATAATGTGCCGCGGCCTGCAGATGGCCCCGGGGCCACACTTTGGACACCCCTGAGCTATAAGAACTGCAAGAACAACAACCACAAAATGTCTTCTTTAAATGAATGGACTTATGCTTGCGAAATGCACGTCAGCAAACACACAACGTACTCTTGCAGAGTTTGACACACACATAGGCAAACATAATGACAGCAGTCATCCGCGGTGATGAATGGAGGATGTGGTAACAATCTGTTTACGTGGGAAACACACACTCACACGCACACACACGTACGTGCGTAAGCAGGTCCATAGGTGATCTGCATTTTGGGAAGGAACCGTGTTGTTCATGTTGTCGCCCGGAACAGAACGCGACAACAGTAGTCCACGTTTCCCCATACTAATCATCTTCACGTGACACCCGTATGCTGTCTACTATATTGGGTAATAGGAGTGTAAAGGCGACTATAGGGGTGTTGTTTTGTTATTTCATATCTATAATGTTAAAAGGCAACTTTAGAAGGTTGTAAACAGGCTTTCCATGTCTTAAATGTTTTCTTTCTTCTCATTATGTCTACCATATTGGGTAATAGGAGTGTAAAGATGACTATAGGGGTGCTATGTCATGTACAGAGGGTTTTAATAATGTTAAAAACTCTATTTAGAGGGTTGTAAACTGGTTTTCCATGTCTTAAATGTCTTATTTAGTCTCATTATGTCTACTATATTGGGTAATACGAGTGTAAAGGTGACTATAGGGGTGTTTTTTCACAGTTAGTGGGCTTTAATAATGTTAAAAATTGTATTTCTTCTTATTTATTTATTTTTTTATTAATCTTATTTAGTCTCATGTCTACTATATTAGTTATTAGGAGTGTAAATGTGACTATAGAGGTGTTATTTAATGTCTAGAGGGCTTTAATAATGTAAAAAAGCATATGCAGGTGGCGGTAAACAGGTTTTCTATGCTGTAACATTGGAAATATTACATTTCTAGTGGAACCATGGGAAAGGAGAGACGACTGTATTGGCTACATGTGTTGCTACATGAAAATGTCTTCTTACAATTCCTGGAAAAATGACATGATTACGTTGGAATCTTGACTGCCAAATGAAATTAAGGTGAGATATGGAGCCGCATTCCACGAAAGCCTTTTGGGCTTGTCAGTGCAGACGTGAGCGTTTGTGTTTTTCAGCTGCTCACAGCGGCGGAAATAACAAGCGTGCTTATTAGCCCGGCCGAACACGAGCGCACGCACGTGCAGACGCAGTCTGTGCTGTGATCAGGCCAGGACACTCTACAGACGGGGCTGGGTTAGTTGAGGACCAAGTCTGGACCAGCCTGCGAGGGGGTGTTTTCGCACCCCGTCATGTGTGATGGGATGTGGGATGACGATGCTTACTTGTGTTTTTTTTGCTATGCTGCTCTGCTATGCTTTGCTTTCCAGTCAGCACAACATAAACATTGGTGGAGCCCCCTATGGGTTGGGGTGGAAATGCTCTGTAAGACAAGCTAGTGAGAATTTTCAAGTCCACCCCACCCATGGGGTTTAATACCAGCCACCACGTGGCGTGTCCCTCCAAAAAATAACAGCAGCACAGCAGGAGTGACACTTATTGACCGCGTTGCTGTTCCTGTTAAAGTCGAAATATTAACATGATGCAACAAGAAAAAGTTGTAATTAAATCATGTCATTTTAGAAGCATGGAGTCAAATCAGTGGTAGTATTATGAAAAACAAACCAAACATTGACTAATGTCGTTTTCGGAAAATGAGGATGTGGAAAAGAGTCAAAATATCATCGGGGTTGAAGTCAGAATTAGCCAGGAAATTTACATCGAGAAAGTTGGAAACGAAACAAACAGCAATCATTTTACAAAAATGATGTAAAAATATGAAGAGACCAGAAAATTCACAGTTTTGCAAGAATCTAAATATTTTGAGGGAAAAATATTAGTCATTTTAGTAGATAACGTTAAATAAGTCATTGTTGTAAAGTCAAGTGTTACGAGCCTTAAGTGATGTTGGCTATAGAGGTTCAGGTCAGCAACACGACAACCAAAATAATGCAGAGGAGCCAGAGCAACAAGGTAGTTCAGGCTATTGTTTATTCAGGTAGCCGAAACTCGTGCTTACCAAAAATGAACAAGCAATGTGGGGGAGAGGAATGGACTAGGAGGTTGTGCCAAACAAAATCCAAAAGCTGCAATAAAATCAAGCCTGCCCTACTCAGAAAAGAACCAAAAACAAGGCCTGGCTAGCTTCTCTAAAAAGTGTCTGAAAAAAACAAAACACAGGAGGAGGCACCAACCACTAACCTGGTGTACTTAACAAAGTTCTTTTACGTGGGTGAAAATGTACAGGGTACCCCGGCTTACCTGTCCGCACTTCCCACCACATGCACACAACGTGACACAACCTGGCAGATTACGAGCAGCCCGGTAGAGCGAGCCGGAGCCCAGCGCTGTCTTCCTGGTAACCTGGAGGCTGGCCAGTGATTACGTGAGCCGCGCCAGGTAGCAGCTCGCCTGGACTGCACAGGTGAGCCCGTCAGGCAATCTCCATCTGGAGCACAGGAGGGTATGGGGAGCAGGCAAAAAACAAAACCTACAGAGGGCCTGGCTCTGCCGGGCACGTAACATCAAGTGTTACAAGAATAAAGTCCAAAAATGAGAATGAAGTCATAATTACTAGAAGGACATTTACAAGGGGCGCACAGTGGATGAGTGGGTAGCACATTGGCCTCACAGTCAGGAGGTTCAGGGTTCAAATCTCTGTTGGGCATGTCTGTTGTGAGTTTGCATGTTCTCCCCGTGCGTGTGTGGGTTTCCTCCGGGTACTCCGGTTTCCTCCCACATTCCAAAACATGCATGTTAGCTTAATTGGCGACTCTAAATTGTCAATTAGGGTGTGAATGTTTGTTTGACTATATGTGATTAACTGGCGACCAGTCCAGGGTGTACCCCGCCTCCCGCCCAAAGCCAGCTGGGATAGGCTCCCGCATACCCGCGACGTAGAAAATGAATGAATGACCTTTACAAGGAAAAAGTGGAATTTTTTAAAAAGCAGCAGAAATTAAAACAGCCGTAATTTTAAAAAGAATAAAGTCCAAATATGAGCCGACGAGAAAGTTGTAATTTTGGGGAAATGAGTTTGAGGAAGAAGTGATAATGCTATGGAAATTGTTGAAGATTTAAAAAAAAAACTAGAATAAAGTCATAACTATTAAGAGAAAAAAGTTTCATTCCAACCACAAGTTGCAATTTTACCAGAATAACATTCATTCATTCATTTTCTACGCCGCTTATCCTCATTAGGGTCACGGGGATGCTGGAGCCTATCCCAGCTGACTTTGGGCGAGAGGCGGGGTACACCCTGGACTGGTCGCCAGCCAATCGCAGGGCACATATAGACAAACAAACATTCACACTCACATTCATACCGATGGACAATTTAGAGTCACCAATTAATCTAACATGCATGTTTTTGGAATGTGGGAGGAAACCGGAGTACCCGGAGAAAACCCACACACGCACGGGGAGAACATGCAAACTCAACACACAGATGCCCAACGGAGATTTGAAAGAATAACATTTAGAATACGGAATACATTTTAGTATTACATTTCAGTAGTACACAGAAAAAAGAGAATTAACTGCTTCATTTGGTAACAAGCCATTGAATTGAGTTTATCCGACTTAATTTTAATAAATTATATTAACTCAACTAATCAGGTCAGATATGCATAAACACTTGGGGGGGGGTTTCAAATGAAAAGTCTGCATTGCCTCAACTCAATTGTAAACAAAGTCAATCTAAATGATCATCCAACCCAAGTGTTCGAGCGTAAATTACAAGCTAAAATAATGCCTTCAAAGAATGTAGTTTCTGTTGTACCAGCAACGCAAAAAGATGATATTAAAATACTGTCTTGATGATTAAAACACTTACGTTGAGTGAAATGTAGTACCACAGACCCAAACCTGCCTTCTGTTACTCTTTTTTTACTTTAGAGCTGGTAGCAACTTTTGTACCAAAATGTGAACAATCACAGCTGACCGGATATATTTAGTAGTAGTACAAGTATACATATATACATACAGTACATGTACCTGAAAACAACAGCATGCTCCTAATGAGACCACGGATGCTGTCCTGGGGGATCTCCTCCTAGATCTGGACCAGGGCATCACTGAGCTCCTGGACAGTCTGAGGAACAACCTGGTGGCGCCGGATGGACCTAAACATAATGTCCCAGAGGTGTTCTATTGGGGTTGGGTCAGGTGAACGTGGGGGCCAGTCAATGGTATCAATTCCTTCACCCTCCAGGAACTGCCTGCATACTCTAGCCACATGAGGTCGGGCATTGTCGTGGAAATATTGCGATGCAGGAAACAGCAGTTCATTATTAGCATTAATTCATCATAGACTATCACTCCTAAGGTGTTTTGAAATGGCATATTGTTTCAATGAGGGTGAGTGTCGGTGGAATACACACCGGGTCTAAATTTGTAAAAGTTTGTAGTTTCCAAGTCTAAAGTCTGTTTCGTTTTGGAGATATTACGCGTTTCTTAAAGTTCACCCAAAGGGCACGTAGCCCCC
>QODF01000058.1:2639934-2669313 GCA_024372805.1 Oostethus manadensis | reverse complement strand
TTCGTTTTGGAGTTACTACACATTTATTAAAGGTCAACTGAGGTCACTCACTTGTCAACAAGCTCCCAATGAAACACGAGTGGTCTCAATTTGACCCGTTTTGTTTGTGCTACTATGTTCAGTTGAAACAATCATTTGTGCAGCGTTCATTTTGGAGTTAATACACATTTATTAAAGGTCAACTGAGGTCACTCGTCAACAAGCTCCCAATGAAACACGAGTGGTCTCAATTTGACCCGTTTTTTTGCGCTTCTAGGTTCAGTTGAAACAATCATTTGTGGAGCGTTCGTTTTGGAGTTATTACACATTTGTTAAAGGTCACCTGAGGTTGCTCACTTGTCAACAAGCTCCCAATGAAACACGAGTGGTCTCAATTCGACCAGTTTTTTTTTTGCTTTTAGGTTCAGTTGAAACAATCATTTGTTCAGCATTTGTTTTGGAGTAATTACACATTTAATAAAGGTCACCGGAGGTTGCTCACTTGTCAACAAGCTCCGAATGAAACACGAGTGGTCTCAATTTGACCCGTTTTTTTTGTGCTACTAGGTTCATTTAAAACAATCATTTGTGCAGCCTTCATTTTGGAGTTATCACACATTTATAAAAGGTCAACTGAGGTCACTCGTCAACAAGCTCCCAATGAAACACGAGTGGTCTTAATTTGACTCGTTTTGTTTGTGCTGCTATGTTCATTTGAAACAATATTTTGTGCAGCGTTTGTTTGGAGTTATAACACATTTATTTAAGGTCACCTGAGGTTGCTCACTTGTCAACAAGGTCCGAATGAAACACCAGTGGTCTCAATTTGACCCGTTTTTTTTCTGTTACTAGGTTCAGTTGAAACAATCATTTGTGCAATGTTCGTTTTGGAGTTATCACACATTGATCACACATTTTTTAAAGTTCTCCTGAGGTTGCTCACTTGTCAGCAAGCTCGAAATGAAACACGAGTGGTCTCAATTTGAACCGTTTTTTTTTTAAATACTAGATTCAGTTAAAACAATCATTTGTGCAGCGTTTGTGTTAGAGTTATTACACATTTATTAAAGGTCACCTGAGGTTGCTCACTTGTCAACAAGCTCCCAATTGAACACGAGTGGTTTCAATTTGACCCGTTTTTTTTTGTGTGCTACTAGGTTTAGTTGAAACAATCATTTGTGCAGCGTTCGTTTTGGAGTTATTACACATTTATTAAAGGTCAACTGAGGTCATTCACTTGTCAACAAGCTCCGAATGAAACACGAGTGGTCTCAATTTGACCCGTTTTGTTTGTGCTACTAGGTTCAGTTGAAACAATCATTTGTGCAGCGTTCGTTTTGGAGTTAACACACATTTATTAAAGGTCAACTGAGGTCACTCACTTTACAACAAGCTCCTAATGAAACACGAGTGGTCTCATCTGGACCTGTTTTTTTTGTGCTACTATGTTCAGTTGAAACAGACATTTGTTAAGCATTTGTTTTGGAGTTATCACACATTTATTAAAGGTCAACTGAGGTCACTCACTTGTCAACAAGCTCCCAATAAAACACGAGTGGTCTCAATTTGACCCGTTTTGTTTGTGCTGCTATGTTCACTTAAGACAATAATTTGTGCAGCGTTCGTTTTAGAGTTATTACACATTTAAAAGAGGTCACCTGAGGTTGCTCACTTGTCATCAAGTTTCCAATAAAACACGAGTC
Organism: Oostethus manadensis; assembly: GCA_024372805.1. Classification (NCBI taxonomy): domain Eukaryota; kingdom Metazoa; phylum Chordata; class Actinopteri; order Syngnathiformes; family Syngnathidae; genus Oostethus; species Oostethus manadensis. The sequence continues at coordinate 2,667,631 of QODF01000058.1, read as the reverse complement.
GTCTCAATTTGACCCGTTTTGTTTGTGCTACTAAGTTCAGTTGAAACAGACATTTGTTCAGCGTTTGTTTTGGAGTTATCACACATTTATTAAAGGTCAACTGAGGTCACTCACTTTACAACAAGCTCCTAATGAAACACGAGTGGTCTCAATTTGACCCGTTTTTTTTGTGCTACTAGGTTCAGTCAAAACAATCATTTGTGCAGCGTTCGCTTTAGAGTTATTACACATTTATAAGAGGTCACTCACTTGTCATCAAGCTCCCAATGAAACACGAGTGGTCTAAATTTGACCCGTTTTGTTTGTGCTGCTATGTTCACTTGAAACAATCATTTGTGCAATGTTCGTTTTGGAGTTATCACACATTTATCACACATTTATTAAAGGTCAACTGAGGTTGCTCACTTGTCAACAACCTCCCAATGAAACACGAGTGGTCTCAATTTGACCCGTTTTTTTTGTGCTACTAGGTTCAGTCAAAACAATCATTTGTGCAGCGTTCGCTTTAGAGTTATTACNACACGAGTAGTCTCAATTTGACTGTCCTTGTTTGTGCTACTAGGTTCAGTTGAAACAATCCTTTGTGCATCGTTTGTTTTGGAGTTATTACACATTTATTGAAGGTCAAATGAGGTCATTCAGCCTATTAACATGTTCAGAATTAAACCAGAATAGTCTCATTTTTTTTGTATTGTTTTGAGCAAATAAAATGAACATTTGTGCTGCCATACTTTGAGTTAATAAACATTTAATAGTCCAGGGATTACATTATCAGGTGAGGTCATCATTCCAGACATGCTCAGAATGAAACCCAAATAGTCTCATTCTTTTCGTCTTCATCATTGCTTTGTTGTGCAAATAACATTTCCTTTAACTTGTGCTTGAAAATATTTCTCCGAAGATGATGTCGCATCCTATTGTACCCAGAACTTATCCTGATGTTTTGCCGGGGCACCAGTGAGTAGCCTTGTTGTTGTACGCTTTCTAAGTGTTTAAACTCGTCTTGTTGTAGTGTGGCTGGCACAAAAAGAATGTCAGGTCAAATAGTTCTGGTGTTAAATCATGAATATTGCAATGGCAGTTTTGGTAACAGCAGTGTTAATTTGCAAATACTGATCAAAGTGTCAAATACATATCAGCTACTAACAAATCGTTCTTAAACGTGACACAAATATGACATATGTTTTGTAGTCATTGATACAAATATGACATCTTTGTTATGTATAACATGAAAAAGCAAGCAGTATCATAATTGAAATCATGGGAAAGATAGACTAACTATAAAAACTGTAGATGACGTCGGTAATTACATTAGTAACCATTTTTACTCCTTGTTTGTGTAGAGATGTTTTAAGCTACAGTATATTCCATTTTCTAAGCCGCTTATCCTCATTAGGGTCACAGGGGTATGCTGGAGCCTATACCAGCTGACTTGGGGCGAGAGACGGGGTACACACTGGACTGGTTGGTTTTAAGCTATATTGTTCATTATAAATGCACGTTATTATAAATGCACGTTATTAGTCATGTAATATTGAACAATCTCTAGTTGTGGTTTAAGTTCCTCCACCTCATCTGACAAAAAACTACAAAGATTTAAGATGGTAAATATAACTCAAGAAACCCTACTGGAGTTGTTTTTTTTTCATATTTTCTATGTTCAGGCAGATTAATTCACCTGACAACTGTTGCATTCTCTTGTTTCACGCCTGCTGTTCATAATATTTTCTTGCCTTTTCTCCTTTCTTATTTGTCTACAAAACTCCTTTCTGGCGAAGATCTACACGAGTATTTGAAGATGACAGCATGATTTGGAACAAACTTTATATGCAAAATCGAACATTAGATAACAAGTAAACGTTTAAAAGGTAAGTAAGAATTTTGATAAAATAAGCAAAAAATACAAACATAAGCATTTAGTCTTTTGTATGTAAAAGAGCATGTGGGCATAGCCTGTTTTTTTCTGACGCTGTTTTTACTCCACTTGCCAGGTCATCGTACATCTCCCAGACCAATGCAGCCCTCTTGCAGTATGCCACATACTATGTGGCCCTGGTCAAGCCTTCCTGAAAAGCAATAATTGCACTCAAAGTAAATGTCTTTTCTTGGAGCATCAGATTGGAGGGGGATTCACACAAGGGAAATTCTTTTTGGAAGACATTCCCTTGTGCTGGAGTTGCTGTCAGATGGCTGCCAAGGTTAGTGTCAATACAGACAAGTTCTCCCAGCCTGTAACTATGACTGACCTTCCCTGCTCACCTTATTTTTCCTGTTACATCTTCCTCTTTTAATGAAGATGGACACTGAGATGGACTCTGGAACGGTCTGAGGCAGGGAGACTCAGGAAGACTTAGTCCTTCTTCTAAAACAGTTCCAAGAAGAGACATGCCACAAGTCTGCAGGACAGCAATGGTGGTGGAAACTACAGTTGTGGAACTACCCTTGTGTTTTGTTTGCTGAGACTGCAGAATTGTGAGGAACATTGTCTGGTTATAAAAACACAACAAAGCTATTCACTTGTGCCCCGACAGACGAGCCCCGGCAAAACATCAGGATCACTTCCGGGTCGTACAGTAGGATGTGACGTCATCGTCGGAGAAATACGAAAAGAATGAGACTATTTGGGTTTCATTCTGAGCATGTCTGGAATGATGACCTCACCTGATAATGTAATCCCTGGACTATTAAATGTTTATTAACTCAAAGTATGGCAGCACAAATGTTCATTTTATTTGCAAAACAATAAAGAAAAAATGAGACTATTCTGGTTTAATTCTAAACATGTTAATGCGCTGAGTGACCTCATTTGACCTTTAATAAATGTGTAATAACTCCAAAACAAACGATGCACAAAGGATTATTTCAAGTGAACCTAGTAGCACAAACAAGGGCGGTCAAAATGAGACCGTTCGTGTTTCATTCGGAGCTTGTTGACAAGTGAGCGACTTCAGTTGACCTTTAATAAATGTGTAACAACTCCAAAACAAACGCTGCACAAATCTTAATTTTAACAGCAGAAAACTCCACTCAATGGGACGAAAAAAATTAGACTAATTTGGTTTCATTTGGAGCATGTCCGTGGGCTACGTGCCCTTTGCGTGACCTTTAAGAAACGCTTAATATCTCCAAAACGAAACAGACTTTAGACTTGGAAACTACAGAGTTCTGCGCAGGTTGGGGGGCCAACTTCACTCAGGTAGCTATTAGGGGACCAAACGGTCGGATCAGTCGTGGATAATGTTCCACGAAATGGTGCTTAGGTTTAAGTTCACACTCAGGGAAAAGCTCTTCAAATCAAATTCGATGCTATGAGATCTTAAAGTCAAGATATGCAATGGAGTCCTCAGTAAGAACTGGGCAGACAACAAGATCTGCCATGCAGGCTCCTTGCAAGGAACTCAATCAACAGAGGCAGAAATCGGACGAGACCCCAATTCTCATGGGCATTTGCCGCAACAGTTTTTTTGGATCCAAATCTAAGAGACACGGGATGAGGTTGGTTTGTTCTGTCAGACCACTTAAAGCTGAAAGAAGATACTGCTTCATTCAATGTACACAATGTCAAATATTTTGTTTTTACAAACACGCTGAGGCACAAAGCAAGCTCAGAAGGAACAAGTCCTCCGAAAAGATCATGTATAATGTGCTGACACATTGGGTTCTCTGAGTAACGGCGCCACTTCTAACTTCGGTAGTTTGAAATTCTGATTTTTCTGCAGTGCAAAACCTACAAACATATGACATTTTCAACAAATGCAGCAATACTGTGAGCTGATTTTCACACAAGGAATACACTTTCTAATTTATGAAGAAGCGATGCAAGTTCAAGCTCTATATCCTTTTCCAGGTTTCACTAAAAGTGCAGTCTCAATTTAAAAGCGCAGCCTGCAATTGTTAGTTGATTAAACTCACAAAAAGTAGATAAGTAAGTAAATAAGGTAGAAATCTGATACTCTTTTTTCAGTGTCTAAAGCTAAAAAAGTTATTTTTGTAAACTAAAGTGTTACAAGAATAAAGTCAAAATATGAAAGAGAAAAAAATGTTATGGGAATAAAGTCATGAATTGTTGGAAGTTAAAAAATAATCAAAAGAAAAATTTGCAATTTTATGAGAATTAAGTTAAAATGTAACGAGAAAAAAGTTGTCATTTTACAAAATTATGTGGAAAAAGTTTCCGAAATAACTTTACATTTAACTGTGTCCCACAATAAAAAACGAACCAAAAAAACTGTAATGATCATGCATAACATTTTTTTCCCTAATTATTATTTATTTAGTAAAAATTATGAAAATGATTACATCGATGAATAATAACATATGTAATAATCAATGTAATAATGGAATAAAAAATGAATCATATTCAACTGTAATAATAGCCATCATTTACGAATACAAAACAAGAGCATGATCCAAATGATTGTTTGAATACATGGCAAAATATGGAAGAATCGCCAGCATAAAATAAAATAATTACAAATTAAATAAAAACTATCAGTCAAAAAAATATTGTTGTTATACATATGTAATAATTAGCTAAATAAAAATAAATAATATTACCGCAATAAATCCATAATTACAAATTAAATAAATTGTATAAAATAAACAAGTATCTTCTTTTCTTTTGGGCTTATCCCTTCAGGGGTCGCCACAGCGAATCAATTGCCTCCATCTAACTCTGTCTTCTGCATCCTCTTCTTTTGCTCCAACTACCTTCATGTCCTCTTTCACTACATCCATAAAACTCCTCTTTGGTCTTCCTCTAGGCCTCCTGCCTGGCAATTCAAAACTCAGCATCCTTCTACCAATATATTCACTATCTCTCCTCTGGACATGTCCTAGCCTTCTCAGTCTGGGCCCTCTGACTTTATCTCCAAAACCTTTAACATGTGCTGTCCCTCTGATGTGCTCATTCCTGATCCTGTCCATCCTGGTCACACCCAAAGAGAACCTCAGCATCTTCATCTCTGCTACTTCCAGCTCTGCCTCCTGTCTTTTCCTTAGCGGCACTGTCTCTAAACCAAACACCATCGCTGGTCTCACCACAGTTTTGTACACCTTTCCTTTCATTTTAGCTGAAACTCTTCTATCACACACCACACCCGACACTTTTCTCCACCCATTCCAGCCTGCCTGCACACGCTTCTTCACCTCTTTTCCACACTCTCCATTGCTCTGGACTGTTGACCCTAAGTACTTAAAATCCTCCACCTTCTTTATCTCTTCTCCCTGTAACCTCACTCTTCCACTTGGGTCCCTCTCATTTACACACATGTACTCCGTCTTGCTGCGGCTGACCTTCATTCCTCTCCTTTCCAGGGCAAACCTCCACCCCTCAAGCTTCTCCTCCACCTCTTCCCTGCTCTCACTACATATCACAATGTCATCTGCAAACATCATAGTCCATGGAGATTCCTGTCTAACCTCGTCCGTCAGCCTGTCCATCACCATAGCAAACAAGAAGGGGCTCAGAGCTGATCCCTGATGGAGTCCTACCTTCACTCGGAACTCCTCTGTCACACCTGCAGCACACCTCACTACTGTCTTACAGTCCTCGTACATGTCCTGCACCGCTCTAACATACTTCTCTGCCACTCCAGACTTCCTCATACAATACCACAGTTCCTCTCTGGGCACCCTGTCATAAGCTTTCTCCAGATCTACAAAAACACAATGCAGCTCCCTCTGACCTTCCCTGTACTTCTCAATCAACATCCTCAAAGCAAATACTGCATCTGTTGTACTCTTTTTTGGCATAAAACCGTACTGCTGCTCACAAATGCTCACGTTTGCCCTTAGTCTAGCTTCAACTACTCTTTCCCATAACTTCATTGTATGGCTCATCAGCTTTATTCCTCTGTAGTTGCCACAACTCTGCACATCTCCCTTGTTCTTAAAAATGGGCACCAGCACACTTCTCCTCCATTCCTCAGGCATCTTCTCATTATCTAAGATCTTGTTAAACAACCCGGTCAGGAACTCTACTGCCACCTCTCCTAGACACTTCCATACCTCCACAGGTATATCATCAGGACCGAGTGCCTTTCCATTCTTCATCCTCTTCAATGCCCTCCTCACTTCTTCCTTACTAATCTTTGCTACTTCCTGGTCCACAACAGTCACCTCTTCTACTCTTTGTTCTCTTTCATTTTCCTCATTCATCAACTCTTCAAAGTACTCTTTCCATCTTCCCATGACACTACTGGCACCTGTCAATACCCTTCCATCCCTATCCTTCATCACCCTAACCTGCTGCACGTCCTTCCCATCTCTGTCCCTCTGCCTTGCCAACCTGTATAGATCTTTCTCTCCCTCCTTGCTGTCCAACCTAGCATACAAGTCATCATAAGCCCCTTGTTTGGCCTTTGCCACCTTTACTTTCACCTTACGCTGCATCTCTCTGTACTCCTGTCTACTCTCTTCAGTCCTCTCAGTGTCCCACTTCTTCTTAGCTAACCTCTTACTCTGTATACACTCCTGCACCTCCTCATTCCACCACCAAGTCTCCTTATCTACTTTCCTTCCAGATGACACACCAAGTACTCTCCTACCTGTCTCCCTGATCACAGTAGCTGTAGTTGTCCAGTCATCTGGAAGGACTTCCTGGCCACCCATAGCCTTTTTCAACTCCTTCCTAAAAGTCACGCAACACTCCTCCTTTTTCAGCTTCCACCATTTTGTCCTCTGCTCTGCCTTTACCCTCTTCATCCTTCTCACCACTAGAGTCAACCTACACACCACCATCCTATGCTGTCTGGCTACACTCTCACCTACCACTGCTTTGCAGTCACTGACCTCCTTCAGGTTACACCTTCTACACAAGATGTAGTCTACCTGTGTGCTCCTACCTCCACTCTTGTAGGTCACCCTATGTTCCTGTCTCTTCTGGAAGAAAGTATTCACTACAGCCATTTCCATCCTTTTTGCAAAGTCGACCACCATCTGTCCTTCAGCGTTCCTCTCCTGGATACCAAACTTGCCCATCACCTCCTCATCATCTCTGTTTCCTGCACCAACATGCCCATTGAAGTCCGCACCAATGACAACTCTCTCACTTCTAGGGATGTTCTGCATCACTTCATCCAGGTCTGACCAGAATTTCTCTTTCTCCTCCATCTTACATCCTACCTGTGGAGCATACCCACTAACAACATTGAACATCACACCTTCGATTTCTAGCTTCAGGCTCATCACTCTATCTGACACTCTTTTTACCTCCAGGACGTTGCTAGCAAACTCCTCCTTCAAAATCACCCCTACTCCATTTCTCTTCCTATCTACACCATGATAGAACAGCTTGAACCCTGCTCCTAAGCTTCTAGCCTTGCTACCGTTCCACCTGGTCTCCTGGACACACAATATGTCTACCTTCCTTCTCTGCATCATGTCAACTAATTCTCTACCTTTTCCTGTCATAGTTCCAGCATTCAAAGTCCCAACTCTTAGTTCTAGACTATTAGCATTCCTCTTCTCTCTCCTCCTACGGACACACCTTCCTCCTCTCCTTCTTCGGCCAACAGTAATCCAGTTTCCACCGCCACCCTGTCGGTGAACAGCAACGTGGCGGGTATTGTTAACCCGGGCCACGTCCGGTCCGGTATGGAAGTAATTTGTTTGATTCGCATGTTCTCGTTTGGCAAAGTTTGCTGGCTTGGGACCGGCACAATAAGACACTGGCTTGTGCCCCGTTGCGGCTACATTATAAAATAAAATATATATATAAATATATATATATATAATATATCAAATAAAATATAAAATAAACAAGTATAATTAGATTTATTATATTAAGAAGTAATAACATACTGTATGTAATAATAAGCTGCATTATTCATAAATAAAATAGAATTAAAATATAAAAGCATTATTAAATGTATTGTTTTAATACATAACAAAATATGTAATATTCAGCTGAATAAAAACATAATATTAATAATTACAAGTTAAATGAAAACTATCATGATGAATATATTAATGAATAATAACAGAGTACATAATAATGATCATCATAGAGTATAAAAACGAATAATAGTAAACTGTAATAATAAGCACCATTTCTAACCTTATTAATAAATAAATAACAGGTAACACAATAAAACCTAGGAAAAATAAAGAATATTATTCCAATTATTAAGTTATAGAAATTTAAATAAATTAGACATGTATATCTATTAAATGATTATGCAAATTGAAATAAATAAAAAAAGAATATAATAAAATACACGTTCATCAAGAAACTTAATAAAAAATACATTCATTGAGAAACTATGTAGTAATCATTTGCAGCAATATAAAAAATGTCGTGAAATGATGACGTAAGAGTGTGTTGTTAGTCGCTCAGAGAAGAAGAAGCTTAAGACAGCACACACACTTTGACCCCGTCCAGACCACCGCTTGCACTGACAGCCACATATTGGAGACAAAAACCCTTACCTGACCACACACACACACAACCGGCACGTGACGACTGGAAATCCAAGGTGATGAGTCAGCCCGCATCCAGACGGATTAACCCGACGGTTGCCTAGCAACTACAAGACCACTCAAACGCCAACAGACGGACCATGAATAGACACGAGTTGAAGTTGATGCTCTCCACACTTTGTGTTTTGCTGCAGGCTCCTTCCAGCCCGCTTTTTCTATTCTGGGATGTCCTCGCGTGAACCCGAGTCCCTTGCCAGCGTCTAATGGAAGATGGCTCCCCACAGTTCTTTTCAAACGGGGAGGAGGGGAAACGGAAACAAGGCCATGTCTCCGCTCGTGATTTGCTAGCTACCTTTACTTGGTTATTGGGAAAAAGCACACGTTTTGATTTACCTGCTGACTCACTTCATTAAACGAAGCATACCTGAAATCCGTGCCTGATATCAGGGATTTTCAGCAGTCGACAGCAGACAGCCGATTCCTAAAAAGAGCAGAGCACTCTTGTCACAGAGAGCACATTTTTGGAAAATTCGGTTGGAGGAAAAGTTAGAACGTTACAACAATAAAGTCAAAATATCATGAGAATAAAGTCAAAATTACCAGAAGAAGATTAACAAGAAAAAATGGAAACAAAAATGGGGGGGGGGATGGGGAAAAAACTGGGTAATTTTGTACAAATAAAGTCCAAACGTCCTAGCATAGAGTTGAAATATTAAAGCGAAAAAATGTTGTTTTAAATGTCAGAATATTATGAGAAACTACAAATGTTTATTTACCTGTGGAGTCATGTGGCGACATCTGTCATAGCATACCTGATATCAGAGATCTTCAACTGGCCCACGAAGGACATCGGGAGTTGACAGCAGATTCCTAAAAACAGCAGAGCACTGCTGTCATATAGAGGATCTTTGACTGGTGTTTTTACAGCAGGATAAGCAGGGATAAGCCGAAAGGAAAAGAAGAAGTCCTACGAAACAGCTGAGCTCCTGCCACATAGAGGATCTTTGACTGTTTAGGCAGTATTTACTTAAAAACAGGAGCGCACTCCTGTCAAATAGAGGATCTTTGACTAGTGTTTTAACAGCAGGTCCTTAGAAACAGCAGAGCGATTGACATATCAAGGATCTTTGACTAGTGTTTTTACAGTAAGTCCTTAGAAACAGCAGATAACTCCTGTTATGTACATGATCTTTGACTGTTTATGCAGTACTTCAAAACTGCAGAGCACTCTTGTCAAATAGCGAATCTTCACCGTAGATGAGTACAGAACAGCAGAAACCAAGAAGTGGCCTGGAAGACTAAAAGCTGAAAATAGAAATGCCACTGCTCACGTCCTTCTTTTTGAATACGCACACAAAAAACATTGTGTTTGGGCTGGAATATGTACACATTAATTTACATGACATCATTGTTTGACAAGCCCAAACGGGGAATGAGGGACCTTCCAAAGCGTGTGTGAGTCCAGCGCCGCCTAGCGGCCACAGAGACCACGACACCAACAGGCGCTCCAGCTGATGTTGACGTCAACCTTCCTATGAGACATGCGGAGTGAGTTCTGAACACGACCACGTATGAAGTGCGAGTTAGCGGCGGGCGGAGGCATGGGCTGGCCGTAGGTGAACCCTCCGGTGGGGCTCCTATAAAAAGCGCGCGGCTCGAGCGGCGCGGGAGTTTCACCCCCGACGTGTTGCGACTGAAGCCCGGCACGCCGGCGCAGTCAGAGGACACGGTGATGCACGACTCCGGCGGGGTCCAGCTGGCCGGGGCCCTCAAGTACGCCGCCCTGCGCCTGCTGCTGGTGCCGCGCTTCCTGGCCGTCGCCGTCACGCTTTGGCTGCTCGACTTCCTGTGCATCCGGCGCAAGGTGCTCCTCCAGATGGGCGCCCGGACGCACAGCGCGGACGACCCGCCGCTGTGCGTCTCCGACTCCAACCGGATGTTCACGCTCGAGTCGCTGCGGGCGGTGTGGTACGCCCAGAAGCTGGACCTGCTCAAGTCGGCGCGCCTGGGACGCGCGGCGCCCAACACGGAGGTGGTTCTGGTTCAGGAGCGCCGGCGGGTCCGCATCCTGGACTGCATGCGGGGGACGAGGCCGCTCATCCTCAACTTCGGCAGCTGCTCCTGACCGCCCTTCATGACGCGCCTGGCCGCCTTCCAGCGCGTCGTCAGCCAGTACGCGGACATCGCGGACTTTGTCGTGGTCTACATCGAGGAGGCGCACCCGGCGGACGGCTGGGTGAGCTCGGACGCCCCCTACCAGATCCTCAAGCATCGCTGCCTGGAGGACCGGCTGAGCGCAGCGCGGCTCATGCTGGCGCAGGTGGCCGGCAGCAGCCTGGTGGTGGACAGCATGGACAACTCCTCCAACGCCGCATACGGGGCCTACTTCGAGAGACTCTACGTTGTCAGGGACCAGAGGGTGGTCTTTCAGGGGGGCCGGGGGCCGGAGGGCTATCGGATCTCCGAGCTCAGGAACTGGCTCGAACAGTACCGGCGGGACCTCATCGCTTGTCCGGTGCTGCAAGCGTAGCCCCGGGTGGAGTATATCATGTACATCTACTAGGTACTACTGGGATGTTGTGGGGGTGGGGAGGGGGAAGAGGGCTGGGGGAGCACCCCGGGGTGTTTGCGTGAAGTGCGGTTCTCAAACGGCCCGGCCACAGAACCGACACGGATGTTTGTGACACCCGGTGGGTGCCTCCATGGATCCATGCCCAACCTAGGGGCTGGGGGGGTCAGGGTGGAATCGTGACGTCACCACAAGAAATTGAACAAACATTATTTTTTTTATGGAAATAGAAATAAATGACAGTGGATGACTTTTGACTGAAAAAGACATTCTGTGGCGTTTGTATTTTTGCAATGCACAAAACATGATATTGTTATTATTGTTGTTGTTATGCACTGTGTCATACCGACAGCGGTTTCGAACATTTTGCACGCTTTTATATCAAAATAAACGACAATAAACATATTCTCCAATCCACGGCTTTCTAGCGGTCCACGTTAAGCGCATCTTATGGCTTCCTAGGAGGAGGTTGACAAAATACTTTACAGTACATCGCACTAGTCCCACACTATTTGTGCTTAAGAAATGATGACAAGGTATAACGAAAGGTAATGCCAGAGTGCATCAAAATACTATTTTCTTTCCATCAGCTTTGATTCACAAAAGCCTTAAAATTTGTAATTCACTCCAATGAATATTTAAACATTTTTAAAAACTAAATTACTACAATGTTATTAATGGTCATGCTAATGGACAGTAAAGAAATCAGTGAAATAATTTTGTACATAGTATTTTACAGTAGACTGTAGTTAAAAGCAAGTGGTAGTTCCGAAACAAAAATTATAGTAATTTAATTTATAATTCACTATTATTATCATGATTAGAATTATTGTTAATTTTACATTTTCATTCAGTTGTATACATTATATTACTTACATACTTTTATTAATATTATTATGAATACAAGGGTGGGCCAAAAGTAGGGTAACACTTAGGCATTTTACATTTATTGGACGTTTACATTTATTTGAGCCTTTGAGAGGTTAAATATTCTATGTAAAATGTCTAATATGTAAATATGATGTAAATCAATGTCTAATACATGTAAAATAGTACAGTATAGTATATAGTATAGTATGTATATATACAGGGAGTGAAGAATTATTAGACAAATGAGTATTTTGAGCACATCATACTCCAAGCTGTATAGGCTGGAAAGCCTACTACCAATTAAGCATATTAGGTGATGAGCATCTCTGTAATGAGAAGGGGTGTGGTCTAATGACATCAACACCCTATATCAGGTGTGCATAATTATTAGGCAACTTCCTTTCCTTTAGCAAAATGGGTCAAAAGAAGGACTTGACAGGCTCTGAAAAGTTAAAAACAGTGAGATATCTTGCAGAGGGATGCAGCACTCTTAAAATGGCCAAGCTTCTGAAGAGTGATCATCGAACAATCAAGCGTTTCATTCAAAATAGTCAACAGGGTTCGCCATAAGCATGTGGAAAAACCAAGGCGCAAAATAACTGCCCATGAACTGAGAAAAGTCAAGCGTGCAGCTGCCAAGATGCCTCTTGCCACCAGTTTTGCCATATTTCAGAGCTGCAACATCACTGGAATGCCCAAAAGCACAAGGTGTGCGACCACCACTGAACAAAACACACAAGCTGAAACGTCAAGATTGGGCCAAGAAATATCTGAAGACAGATTTTTCTAAGGTTTTATGGACTGATGAATTGAGAGTCTTGATGGGCCCGATGGATGGGCTTGTGGATGGATCAGTAAAGGGCAGAGAGCTCCAGTCCGACTCAGACGCCAGCAAGGTGGAGGTGGAGTACTGGTTTGGGCGGGTATCATCAAAGATGAGCTTGTGGGGCCTTTTTGGGTTGAGGATGGAGTCAAGCTCAACTCCCAGTCCTACTGCCAGTTTCTGGAAGACATCTTCTTCAAGCAGTGGTACAGGAAGAAGTCTGCATCGTTCAAGAAAAACCTGATTTTCATGCAGGACAATGCTCCACCACACGCGTCCAAGTATTCCACAGCGTGGCTGTCAAGAAAGGGTCTAAAAGAAGAAAAACTAATGACATGGCCTCCTTGTTCACCTGATCTGAACTCCATAGAGAACCTGTGGTCCATCATCAAATGTGAGATTTACAAGGAGGGAAAACAGTACACCTCTCTGAACAGTGTCTGGGAGGCTGTGGTTGCTGCTGCACGCAATGTTGATAGTGAACAGATCAAAACACTGACACAATCCATGGATGGCCGGCTTTTTAGTGTCCTTGCAAAGAAAGGTGGCTATATTTGTCACTGATTTGTTTTTGGGTTTTTTTTGAATGTCAGAAATGTATATTTGTGAATGTTGCGATGTTATATTGGTTTCACTGGTGAAAATAAATAATTGAAAAGGGTATATATTTGTTTTTTGTTAAGTTGCCTAGTAATTATGCACAGTAATAGTCACCTGTGCACACGGATATCTTCCTAAAATAGCTAAAACAAAAAAACTACTTGCAAAAATACTCAGCTTTGATATTAATGAGCTTTTTGGGTTCATTGAGAACATGGTTGTTGTTCAATAATACAATTAATCCTTGCCTAAAAATTAATTACTTGCCTAATAATTCTGCACTTCTGGTATGTATGTATATATGTAGTATATAGTATAGTAGTAATATAATTAGTATTACGAATAAGGGGGTGGGAATGAATAAGCTTGTCTTCTTCCCACGCCTTTTTGAGCCAAATTGTTCCTGTTTATAAGTGTATGTTCATTGTGTTCTGTATTTTGTGTGGCTCGCAATAAACAAGCAAACAAAATGTCTAATATGTAAATATAATGTAAATAAATGTCTAATACATGTAAAATGTCTAAGTGTTAATTGTAACACTATTTTTTGCCCACCCTGTACAATCAATAATTCACTATTATCCTCATCATGATTAGAATTATAGTTAATGTCATATTTTAATTATATATACATTATATTAATTACATATTTTTATTTTGTACATGAATTACAAATATTTATTTGATACATTGTTGAGATTGGGTCTTCAAGAACAAGATTTAAACATTACTTTTTTAAAAATTACATTTAAAAAAAATGTATGACAAAATATTCCCCCTCCGTGAATCACCACCTTATCGTGGTGGAGGGCTTTGAGTGCCCGAGTGATCCTAGGAGCTATGTTGTCGGGGGTATTATGCCCCTGGTAGGGTCTCCCCAGGCAAACAGGTTCTAGGTGACGGGCCAGACTAAGAGTGATTCAGAAGACCCCTATGAAGAAAAACAAGAGGAGTGACCGCACCTCGTCCGGTCGTGGGATACCGGGGCCTCACCCTGGAGCCAGGCCTGGGGGAGGGGCTCGCAGGCGAGCGCCTGGTGGCCAGGCCTTCACCCGTGGCCTTCTTGTAGTCAATCAGAGGGGTTCTGGAGATCACCCCAGCTGGTGACTCTATAGTTCTACTGGGAGACTTCAACGCCCATGTGGGCAATGAAAGTGTGACTTGGAGGGGTGTGGTTGGGAGGAACGGCCTCCCTGACCTGAACCCGTGTGGTGTGTTGTTGCTGGACTTCTGTGCGAATCACAGTTTGTCCATAACAAACACCATGTTCGAACATAAGGATGTCCATAAGTGCACTTGGCACCAGGACACCCTAGGTCGCAGGTCTATGATCGACTTTGTGGTCGTATCATCAGACCTGCGTCCGCATGTTCTGGACACGCGGGTGAAGAGAGGGGCTGAGCTGTCAACTGACCACCACCTGGTGATGAGTTGGATTAGATGGCGGGGAAGGATGCCGGACAGACCTGGCAGACCCAAACGCGTAGTGAGGGTGTGCTGGGAACGTCTGGCAGAATCTCCCGTTCGTCGAGTCTTCAACTCTCATCTCCGGCAGAGCTTCGCCTGCATTTCGAGGGAGGACCGGGATATTGAGTCCGAATGGGCCGTATTCCGTGCCTCTATTGCTGAGGCAGCCAGTTGTGGTTGCGGCCGCAAGGTGGTCGGTGCCAGTCGTGGTGGCAAGCCCCGAACCCGATGGTGGACACCGGGGGTTAGGGCTGCCGTCAAGCTGAAAAAGGAGTCCTATCGAGCATGGATGGCTTGCGGGACTCCCGAAGCAGCTGACAGGTACCGGCAGGCCAAGCGGCACGCGGCTTCGGCGGTGGTCGAGGCAAAAACTCGGGTGTGGGAGGAGTTCGGTGAGGCTATGGAGCACGACTTTCGGTCGGCCTCGAAGAGGTTCTGGCAAACCGTCCGACACCTCAGAAAGGGGAAGCAGCCCCCAGTTCACACTGTTTACAGTGCGGACGGGGGCTTGCTGACCACGACTGTGGATATAGTTGGTCGGTGGAAGGAATACTTCGAGGCCCTTCTCAATCCCACTGACATGCCTTCCATAGAGGAAGCAGAGTCTGAGGATACGTACGTGGACAGTTCTATCACCGTGGCTGAGGTAATTGGGGTAGTCAAATCACTCCCCAGTGGCAAGGCTCCGGGGGTAGACGAGTTCCGCTCAGAATTTCTCAAGGCTCTGGATGTTGGAGGACTGTGTTGGTTGACACGCCTCTACAACATTGCATGGAAGTCAGGAACAGTACCTCTGGACTGGCAGACCGGGGTGGTGGTCCCCATTTTTAAAAAGGGTGACCGGAGGGTGTGTTCCAACTATAGGGGGATCACACTCCTCAGCCTTCCTGGGAAAGTCTACTCCAGGGTGCTGGAGAGAAGGGTACGACCGTTAGTCGAACCTCGGTTAGAGGAGCTGCAATGTGGTTTTCGTCCCGGTCGCGGAACACTGGACCAGCTCTACACCCTTGCAAGGGTACTCGAGGGTATGTGGGAGTTTGCCCAACCAGTCTACATGTGCTTTGTAGACCTGGAAAAGGCATTCGACCGTGTCCCTCGTGGTGTCCTGTGGGGGGTGCTCCGGGAGTACGGGATTGATGGTCCGCTTCTACGTGCCATTCGGTCCTTGTACAATCGAAGCAGGAGCCTGGTTCGCATTGCCAGCAGTAAGTCGAGCTTGTTTCCGGTGAACGTTGGCCTCCGCCAAGGCTGCCCTTTGTCACCGATTCTGTTCATAATCTTCATGGACAGAATTTCTAGGCGCAGTCAAGGTGTTGAGGGAGTCCAGCTTGGTGACCTTAGGATCTCGTCTCTGCTATATGCAGACGATGTGGTCCTTATGGCCTCATCAGGCTGTGACCTTCAGCGTTTACTGGAGCGGTTTGCAGCTGAGTGTAAAGCTTCTGGGATAAGACTCAGGACCTCC
This sequence comes from Oostethus manadensis, assembly GCA_024372805.1. Taxonomy (NCBI): domain Eukaryota; kingdom Metazoa; phylum Chordata; class Actinopteri; order Syngnathiformes; family Syngnathidae; genus Oostethus; species Oostethus manadensis. The sequence goes on along the minus strand of QODF01000058.1, from coordinate 2,651,416 downwards.
AAAACCAGGTCATGTTTCTTAATCGGAAACGGGTGGACTGAACGACAAAACGCATTCAGGCATTTACATACTGTGTTTCAAGTCTGAAGAGAAACAGAACTTTTTTTTTTTTTTACATCAAGTGGGATCAACGTGCGCACACACACAGGCGCGCGCGGGAAGCTCTAATACATCCAATACATTCAGCACTATGACACGCTAATGTACGCGGGCGGTACGACACAGTGAGGATTACCTAGCGCTGTGATGTTTCATCTAGGTCCCAAGCGGCTCAGAATCTGACGGCTGCCCTTCCCTCCATCCTGGAAATGGAAACTCCCCCTCTGTTTCCCGACGAGGAGAGATGAGAAAAAGAACAATTGGGAAAACAACAACAGCACACAAACATGCTGCAGCACGTAACACAGACAGCGGTTAACTTGAAGGCATATCGTATTAAAAAAAGGCATATTGTATTTCAAAAAACACATTGTATTTAAAGCAGAAGGAAGCAATTATGACTGTACTGTATGGCTCCCCCTACCTTTGCAAAGCAGAATTTACGTAAGTAACTGTCGTACAGACGAGGACAGTTGTTGATTATTGAGTTAAACTTTGAGTGGCATGTTGTGGTAAACTGCTAATGTCAAAATCGTCTGGTTTTTGTAGCTAAATCGGAAGCGTCACACCAAAATAGCCGACTTCCCACGCCTTTTCGGGTGCGGGTTCTTGAGACTTTGGCATGTGTCCCACAGAATCTGGTGTCAGTCGGACATACTGGTGGTAAGGGCTGTTATTTTTTTTCCAAGGACTGATACTACAACGGTGTATTAGGGCAACATTAAAAAATATCAATACGATTTTGAGATGAAAAGTTGTAATTGTACGAGAAAAAAAATTAATTTAACAGGATAAAAAGTTGGAATTTTACGAGTATGAAAGTCATAGTTTTACCTTTAACCTTGGGCAAAGGTCACACAAATCCCCTGTGTTCATAACTGTCTCAGGCAGTGCCTGTTACAATGGAGTATTAAAATCATCAGATTTTAATAAAGTAATACATTTATGAAAAAAAACGTCATACATCCACGATAAAAAATAATTGCAAAATTATGAGAGTCAAGTCATAACTTTACAGGAATAAAAGTTGTAACTTCCCCTTAGTCATTGTCTGATATAAGACTTAGGTGGGGGACGCGGGGTCAAAAGAGAGTACGGGTGAGATGACGCTAACTAGTGCTAACCTCACAAAATCACAATTTTTATTCCCGCAATATTACAACTTTTTTTCTTGTAATTTTACGAGAAAAAAATGTGTAATATTACGAGATTAAAAGTGGAATTTTAACAAGAAAACAGTCGTAATATGGGACTAAAAATTGTAATTTTATTATTTTTTAAAAAGTCGCAAATTTACGAGATTAAAAGTCGTAATTTTACAAGAAAAAAAGTCCTAAAATTAGAAAAAAAAGTTTTAAAAATTTATAACGGGACAGCAAAACAGATTAGCTTGGGTCAGCATCATTTCACCTGTACTTTCTAGTAACCCGCCCCCCCATTTCATAGCTGTCTCAGGCAATGCCTGTAAAGGGAAGTTACGACTTTTATACTGTAATATTACAAGATTTTGACGCAAATGTACCACGTTATTGTCAGGAATTCGCAACTTCGAAATCTGATCATTTCAATACTCTTTTAATAGGCGTTGCCCGAGACCGCTATAAACACAGGGGGCTTGTGTGACCTTTGGCCCGGGTCAAAGGTAATATTACCACTTTTTTTAAATCAGAAAATTAAGACTTTTATTCTTGTAAAAGGCCGCACGGTGGCTGACTGGGTAGCACGTTGGCCTCACAGTCAGGAGGTTCAGGGTTCGAATCGCCGTTAGGGCATCTCTGTGTGGAGTTTGCATGTTCTCCCCGTGCGTGCGTGAGTTTTCTCCGGGTACTCCGGTTTCCTCCCACATTCCAAAAACATGCATGTTAGGTTAATTGGCGACACTAAATTGTCCATAGGTATGAATGTGAGTGTGAATGTTTATTTGTCTTTATGTGTCCTGCGATTGACTGGCGACCAGTCCAGGGTGTACCCCGCCTCTCGCCCAAAGTCTCCTGGGATAGGCTCCAGCATCCCCGTGACCCTAATGAGGATAAGCGGTATAGAAAATAAATGAATGAATGAATTCTTGTAAAATTCTGACTTTTTTCTTGTAAGAATACGGCTTTTTCTTGTAAGGTTACAATTGTTAATATCACAGTATTACAAATTTTTGTCTTGCAATTATGATATTATAATATTATTTTATTCCCATAAAATTACTTTTTTCTCATAAAACCACAACCTTTAATCTTGTAATTATTACAGCTTTTGTCTTGCAAAATTACGACTTTTAATCTCACAATATTACATTTTTCTCGCATAAAATAATTACCTTTTTCTTGTAAAACTAAGACCTTTGATCTTGTAATATTACAACTTTTTTTTTTAACACTCTGAGGTACAAAGGTGATTAGGAACACACAACACTTGAACAGAATCCGAATAGATGATTAGTCTGATGTACAGTATGACCAACAAAGTTGTGCTACTCGGGACTGGAATATTTGTATATGCTATAGTATGTGCTTTTCTCCTAGATTTTGTCAGAGCATCCATGGCTAATAATAAAAGTACTTTTAGTTGTACGACAGCCTTAGCACGAATGCTTAATTCTCTACATGTGCTCAACAATATTTCACAGTTTTCCAATTACGCATAACAGCATTAGAATTAAGATGTTTTTGTTGCGCACGCCTGACTCTTGTGGTTATATCTGCATACAAACAAAAGAATAAAATGCAATATTATCAAGTTTAATATCCAATTTTTGGATATCAATAATAAATGCATGCAAAGCACACATAGTGTAAGCAAAATAATGTAATGGTTGTGGTAGGGTAGGGGGATCATATCTTCAAATAACTGCTTTTCCATACTTGCAAAAAAGATGCATTATTAATAATAAAAGTGGATGAAAGTGATGGCGGAGACGCGTCTCATGCAGGGATTAAGAAGCAGGGAATGAAAACTGGATGAAACATTCACTATTCTTTTTTTTTATGCAGCCGTGAGAGGGGTGAGGGGGGTGCACAAAACACCTCAGCATGGCATCTGTCCCCCCGGTTGGCACGGCAACCCGGTTGCCATGAGATCCGTTTTATCTGGAGATCTGTTGCGGCTGCAGATGTCAGCGAGTGCGTCGCCTGATAGCGAGACCTCAGTGGAGCCAAAGACACGCGAGGACACATGACGACGCTTGGAGGGGACAGGATGGTGTCTTTCGACACTTTGGACCCGGTACTGCTTGCTCGTTAGGGGCCATCGGCCCCCGCCAAGCGCGCTGTGTGGTATTCATGAATGGAAGCAGATGAACAGCAGCAAACTTTTGTTGTATAGAGAATCTTTGACCCGCATTTTTTGGAGTAGGTCCTTACAAACGCACCTCCTGTCATATCAAATGGAATATATTAGGTTGGCATTTTTGCGGTAGCCGAGCACTTCTGTCATAAAAAGAATCTCTCACTTGCGTTTTTGCAGTAGATTCCTAAAAACAGCAGCACACTTCTGTCGTATAGGGGATTTCTGACATGCGTTTTTTTGTCTTTTTGCAGTAGATCTTAAAAAAAGCACAACACTCCTTTCATAAAAATGCTCCTGGTTTGCGTTTTGCAGCAGATTCCTAAAAAGAGCAGCACACTTCTGTTGTCCAGGATCTTTGAACCTTGATTTTTTCCTATTTTAAAAACATAGAAGAGCTTTGGCACTTGTTACAACGGTTCGTGCTTAAAAAGAGTGGAGTTTCTTCAACAGGGTTTATGAAACGGTCCACAAAAACTGGGGAGTGTTATTGAAATGATCCAGCTTCTCTGGCGTTTTTGCAATTGCTCCTTACAAACCTTAGAATAGAATAGAGGATCTTTGTCTATTGTTTTGCAGTGTGACCAAGTCCTTGGTGTCTTTCTAGCGGCGGTCACGGCCACGTATCCACGTGGGGTCCACATGGGGCGCTGTAGTTTAGAAGCGTGAAACATCTTTGCTTGCAGGCCATACAACACTCCCTTCTAGTTTCTGTCAAATGACTTTTCCAATGTCCAGCCTGGCAAAATGCAGACAGTGGGGCTGATTTATCGTTTTTTTGGCCATTCTACGAGCACCCCAATCCCATGCTGGCAGGAAAAGATGTATCGAGGCTCTCTGGAGCGTGAGATGTCCTGGCATCAGCTTCTGTCTTTTTGTTTTTTGTTTATTTATTGGAACTAGAACCCACTACAAAAGGCAGGCGATGCAGACCCCGGTCATGTTTGTTTTCAACAATCCGGATTTGTTTCACCATGTCTGTCGTGAGCATGTGGAAAATTGAGGTATTTTATTGAAGTATTTGCGTGCTTGTCGCCAACAACCAAACACAGGTAAAGCGTCCGTGGAGGCTTTTCTGCGTGGCTATCTTGAGTCCAAAGGTGTGTCTGCAATCTCTTCATTGACGTCTTTAGCATGAGCCTGCTTTGAAAATGGCTGTTGAACGGTTCCCGGGTCAAACCCTGGCCATCATTATAGGGGAAATGTGTGTCAGTCGGTAGCGTTGATTACATTCCTACCTGTTATACAAGAGTATAACAAACAAATCAAACGCTGTATAACAAAACTGTGATCAAGCGAAACAACGTGCTTGACATTCCGACTGCGCCGAAGATCCTACACAAGCCCATACAGCTGACATTCGCATTGTCCTACTTCCGCTAAGTGAATAAATAAATAAATGATGGCTGTTTCATGGTAGACTGTCGTCTATTATCAGTCAAAACATATTGAAAAACAAGCGATATGCAGTATACATTACCTTACATTACATTACCTTAACACCGCAGGTCACTGAAGTCAGCCATGGCATGCCCGATATGATGTTCTACTCCTATTCCATATAGAAGTGGCAAGTTTTTGACATCTTACATTTAGAAGAAAGGAAGAAATACTTTTAAAGCAAACCGGTCATCTCGTTAGATAGCAGCCATCTGGAGTCCCTGCAGAAAAGAGTTGCACAGTCAAAAACAACGAATATTAAGCGTGTAACGGTGCCTGTTATATCTCGTCTACAGGCTTATAATAACGTTAAAAACTCTATTCAGAAAGTCATTAATAGGTTTTCTATGCTCTATGAAATTATTCCTTTTATTAACTTAGAATCCATCGCGTAACTTAATTTATCGCAGTCCCTTCTGAAACCTGTCCAATAGTACAGACTCTAAAGTGGTCTGGGTGTGGGGCTTGTGTCCACCAACGAGGGGCAAAGACTTGTTTTCAAATTTTTATCCATCCATTTTCTACCGCTTATCCGAGGCCCAAGCAGGAAAATCCCAGACTTCCCTCTCCTCTGGCTACTTCGTTCGGCTCCTCCCGGCGGATCCCGAAGCATTCCCAGGCCGGTTGAGAGACGTAGTCTCTCCAACGTGTCATGGGTCTTCCCCGAAGTATCCCACCGGTCGGACGTTCCCTGAACACCTCCCCTGGGAGGGTCCGGGAGACATTCTGATCAGATGCCCGAGCCACCTCATCTGGCTCCTCTCAATGAGAAGAATCAGCGGTTCTACTCTGAGTTTCGGCCAGATGAGTGCTTCTCACCTTATCTCTAAGCAAGAGCCCAACCACCCTATGAAGAAAACCAATTTTGGCTGCTTGTACCCGCGATCTTGTCCTTTCTGTCACTACCCAAAGCTAACAACCCTACGCTGGGGTAGGAATGCAGATCGACCGGTAACTTGAGAGCTTTGCCTTTCAGCTCAGCTCGTTCAAGTTACTATGCAATAGAAGTTAGTTGGTGCACAAACTGTGGCGGTCGGCCTCAACAGAGAAACTTGATGTTTTCTGACACACAGACGCTCTTTTTTTGTGCAAAATCGTACTTTTCAGATAAGCTTCCGGTTGTACACTTTTACTCTTTCCTGTGGTGGCAAAAACGCCAAATGAAAAGCGAAGAAAGCTCCTCGGATGCTTCACTTAGTGCAAATCTGCCAAATTATCCGTACCATCCTGTGTGACAATGTACAAAGACAGTTCCACTTCCATCCTTTTCAGTTCCCAAACTGACTTGGAGGCGTTGGCATTTGGAGGCTCCACAGTAGACGACCACGATGAACCGCACTGGGATGTTTCTCAGGCGGTCACAGGCCAGTTCCAGTGAAGCTGCTCGACTGAGTGCTTACCAGTTATGTTGAAATCTGAAGTAAGGGTCTAGACTGTTCTTGAAGGCACAAAACGACGCCAACATGAAATAAAATGTGTGCACCGTCAGAAAAAAAGAATCCAGTTGATGATACTTGGCCAAAAGCAAACACTTCTTCTGCGAGTTTTGTTAGCAAAGGGATTTATTATTTTTTATTTTTTTTTATGAGAAACAAACCACACACCAAAAAAAGAACATGCGGCGTGACCTTTTGTGGCTCACCGTCTCGGGATGATTGCTTTGTGTCGAAATTCCCAGGGATATCGTTAACTGACTGGAGATCTGGGATCGTGTTTTAGAACGGCCGAGTCAACCAAAAAAAGGGGATTAGCTATGGTGTTTGTGTACTTTAAAGACGACGTTTAACAGCTAAAAATCTATACCTGCCCTGAGACTTGCCTGATAAACTCACTCAACCCTTTGCTTGTACCGCAAAACCTCCAAAAAGGTCATCTGCGGGACTTTGTTCATATTGCTTTACATCAACCATGCACGAGAAGAAAGAAAGAGAAAGCCCTTCTGTCAGTTATCACCGCTTCTACCTGCACCCGATGTCCCTCAAGTGGCTTGAACGTTCCATACGGTCAGGTGAGGTTGTCTTCCAAGCGGTGTCACTGTCACTTAGCACGGTGTGTTTGCTTATGGGTGTGATGTGATTACACCGACAGATTGGGTGTCCCCGGGTGTTCCAGATATGGCGGATAAATAAAAGCTTGCCTAACAAACAGTCAAGGTAGAACCGCTCGCTATTACTGTTGGTGAAGGGGTGCACCCGTTGCTTTGTGCCCTCCAAAGTTATCAAACTGTGGAACCCGTGTCAAAGGGGGATGTCTGTTAATACATTAGGGTCCGTAAAGGACAATGTCGACACATTCCAATCAGAAGTTGTTCCCAACGTCGTAGGAAGTCATGGGTGGAAAGGGAGGAGTCCAAAATTTGAGGTGACAAGGCTGAAGTCTCCTGAAACATTCAGTCACATGCTACTTTGTGTTTACCAAACCCTCAACATTGTAGAAAGACGGGAGTGGTACTGGTGAAAAGCTCGTCCAAAAGATTTCCCAAAGTAAGTTACCAAACATCACTGGAAACAAATTTCCAAACTGCCCCACTTTTTCAGGAGTTATTTATAAAAACTTAACTATGCTCTTACCTTAAATGTAGATCACTGGTTTTATGGTCTTACTTTGGGCTATGCCAACAGTACATCCCCAAAATATTGCAGTTGCATTTTTTCCACACACTTTTGCCCACCAAGTGTACTTTCACACAAAAAGGTCAGTCTGACACAACATGACACATTAGTCTCTGGATGTCCCAACCCTGAATCAACTTATGTTTTGAGTTCCGCCACTAATACGCAAAAAGCTTCCCATAATAATCCTTTTGTTATTTGCAAAGAACAGGATGTCCGAAAGGCTACCCTGATGTCCGCCTTGTCCTAACCCCGTCTTTGTTTGATGAGGGGGTACACTATTTCCACGCTTGATGTAACAGTTAGGAGGTGACGGATAGTTTCTGTTAGCAAGATGTATCAAAATAAAAGCCACGCCCAATAATTTGTTGCAAGGGAAAGATGTTTGTTGTCACTGTTGCCATTCAGGATTCTGCTCCGAGGGCGGCTTTATGAGCCTTTTCGTACGTAGCACTGTTACGGGTCCACTGTGTGAATGCAGCAAAAGATCTAGCCGGGACAGTGCCGAGGTGGATGGTGCAAAACACAAGTTGAAGCAGTAGGTTCTGCTAATGGTTTGGTGTCGCTAAAAAGTTTGCATAAAGTTATGCTGTAAAATTCCCTTCCAAAATAAACTGAGGTTTATTGATAGCATAATGAACTTCTTATGCTTAAGACCCTTAATCAAATTCGACTGCCATGTTCTCATTTCCAATTGGTCTACTTCCTCATGACACAATCACCCAATGGGGTGCTGGGGGTGTCACTCAAAAATGCCGTAAACGTTGTCCTGTTTGTGGCTTTCATGGCAAAATTCTGAAAGACTGAACTGTAAATTGCGCAAACATCTCAAAGAGGAATCCTGCTCAGAGTAACTCACATAACCTTTTATGTGAGTTAAAAGGGGGGGGGGGGGGGGGCCTTTTTTTTTTTGTCTTGAGAGTCATCAATTCACAAACGTTCATTTTTTGACCAACCAGTGTCCTACTTTAATATCAGTCCGGTTGGATCTCAGACTGGTAAATTGCTGTGCCCTTACATGAAATTGAAGCATATTTGGTAGGGATGTCCAATATTAGCTTTTTTTTGTTGCCGACATCCGATATTCTCCAACGCTCAATTTCTTAAGATAATTTATTTTCGTGGGGCCGCACGGTGGATGAGTGGGTAGCATGTTAGCCTCACAGTCAAGAGATCAAGGTTCGAATCTCCGTTGGGCATCTCTTTGTGGGTTTTCTCCGGGTACCCAGGTTTGCTCCCATATTCCAAAAACATGCATGTTAGGTTATTTGGCGACTCTAAATTGTCCACTGGTAATAATGGGAGAGTGAATGTTTGTCTGAACCTGCAATTGACTGGCGACCAGACCAGGGTGTACCCCGCCTCGTGCCCAAAGTCAGCTGGGATAGGCTCCAGCATACCCGCAACCCTAATGAGGATAAGCACCATAGAAAATGGATGGATGGATAATAAAGGGGGGGTCGAATTCCTGGCTGCATCACCGTTTCTGGCATTCAGACATATCGGTCTTACTTTTTTAAAAGAACATAATACTGCATGGTGACACTGCCAGATGATGGGAGCCTTTGGAGTCATTGGATCGGAGAATCCATTAGTGGAACTTCCAGGTACAAGAACTTGTTTTGTGGGAGGGGGGAGTGGGAAGATGACACGGCCAAGTTGTTAGTTGGTTAAAGGTACTACACTGCACCAAGTGATCGTTGCGGGCTGCAATAGTGCTAACACCGGTGATCCGCACTTAAGGGCATTTGCTGATCTCAAAAGCGTTTTCACGGAAGTCTGCCGATACTGATCAGTGGCCGATCGACCCTTAGCTATATGCGTTTTCATTACAGGGAGAAAAAAACGATACTGATATTGACCAATATATTTTTATGCCGATAATTATACTGCGATATCGATATTATCGGACCCTCCTAATATTTTGTTCGGCTTGTAAAAAAAAATCCAACTCTTGTGGGGTTTAGGTTGCAAAGATCACTTTAACGGAACTTGTTGCTGCAAAAATCAGGCATCATATGAGCTACTACATGCCCCCACCCCACCCAGAAAAGAGGACTGCATACCAGTCGTACTGCTTCTAATCGGGCATCGTTGTAGGTAAAAACAGAGAAGACCCCCATTCAGTTTTCACAACCAATCTGAATTGGGCCGGGACATAGTTAACATAAACGTAAATTTGTTTAGACAGCAGAATGCCTGCCGCTTTTTTAGCCGTCATTGTGGGAAAGTTTTCAGCTTTGCTTATCTAGATGCGACTAAACGGTGCAACTGTTAGCAAATCATGTCAAGACTGGAGGGGTAAGGAGAGGAATGCCGTTCTCGCAGTGTCAACACAGTAACCGTCTGTCTTTTCTGTTTTGGTAACTCCAAATTGCATGCGACTGCTGCGTGTTTCTCTTTCTTTCGCAGAAGTTTACTATACGTTCAAGCTACTTGTGTACCAATATGAAACTAAGAACCACCCTCCGCACCTTGAGGACATCAGTGTTTACAATCCTTCAACCTGTCATTGTCTTCTTTTGCAAAGTCTCCTGACGGGAGGGGAACTTTTCTTAATCATGAAGGCTTCAAAACGATCGGGTCATGTACAGTATTCTCTGTGAGGATGTTGGTCTAGTTGAGGGGTTCTGATGTGAGCAAGGCGGGACGCTGAACTGTGCTGACCCAAGTATTTCACGCAGCCCAGTGTCAAGACACAAAAAAAAGCGAGTGTTGGTAGGGATACTCCAAACCCCAAGTTCAAGTGCGCTAAAAGACAACAATGAAGGTCCAAGAGAAGAACCACTGAGCCTAAAAAAACAATCTTTGGTTTTCACACTTTGTCATCCTTTTTTGAGTGCAAGCGTCGTGGTTAAGCTTGAGACACAGCACGCCCTTGAATGGTCCCCACACTCCCCTTTACACTGCTGGTAAAAATCTGGAATCTTTGCACCATTTTTCCTGTCATTGTTCTATATGAACAGCACCAATACAGAATGGAAATTCAGAAGTGGTAATCCAACATAGAGCTGCGGCTCCAAACCAGGGTAACAATTATGGAACAGCTTTCAAATGCAATCATCAGAATAAATGTGTTTACCTTTGTTCAGCGTCTGGGAGTATGGTGCAGAATCAGAGGTTGTTGGTTAACTGGACAAGAGCTGTATAAAGATGATGCAGATGCGTGTCCGAAGCCAACGGCTGACGTGCGGGCAAAAAAATAATATAAAACAGTCTTAGTTCTAAGGGTGCTGTCAATTGTTGAGATGCGCAAACACTCTCACAGTTAATCATTTACAGCCTAACTACAGCGCCATCTACTAGTCTGGCATAAATACTGCAGGAGTCAGAAATGCAGCTCCTCGAACAATCTCCTCTTATGTCTTTTATTTTGGTTTAAAGGTGTCCACAGGGACAATCTTGCAGTGCCAGATCATTATCTTCGAGGAGACTGATGAGTCATGGTCTGTTTTCAAAATACCACAAACACGATTCAAAATAAAATAAAAAGCCTTTTGCAAAAATGTGAATGAATCAACATTCAAAACTTTTTCCCCTCTTCATTTCAGATCCTTGTTTCCATAGCAATAGGTTCTGACATCTTCGGTCGTGACTAGCTATTTTTTGGTTGCTAGGACGAGGGGAGGGGAGAGTGGCGTATAGCACTGATGATTCCAAAGAAGGCTGTCAGAGCATCCTAAAAACAAAAAAAAAACAAAGTTCAACACTCTGACTGCACACAAGAAAGGCTGCCAGTGACGTCATCCACAGATCTTCAATCAAAGCTCACAGACTGCTCAGTTATTTTAGCGTACAATGTGTTGATCATCTCTTTCCTAGTGGGAGACGTTTAAGGTAATTGTTAGATTGCAAAAAGCATGAGGCAAAAAGGGATAAAAAGAAGCACCAAATATAAATCCATCACTCAGACAGCGGCAAGTGGAAATTTCCACATGTTCCATCTGGGCTGACTGCAGAGCCCCCAGCAGGGGTCCCAGGAAAGACAGCAGGCAGGTGACTCGTGGTTGTCCTCACAGGACCTATCTGCCTGGCGTGGGGGGTTGGGGGGGGGG